>WKFP01014359.1:339646-377964 GCA_011057875.1 Pterocles orientalis
TGAAAAAATAATAAAAAAAAAAAAAAAAAAAAAAAAGAAAGAAAGAAAGCAGAAAGTGGACATCAACCAGCACCTGCGTACGTACAGTACACCTTGCGGTCGAATGCAAGGTTACTTCGTCCTATGGTAAAGTTCGCCCCCAGCCTGGTAGCCAGAGATGCCACTCTTTCTGCCCAGCTAACACCACTGTGCTCCTGTGTGAGTGGTGCCAGCTTAACCTCAATCACACCAATATTGCTGCCACCACCTGTGACAGGGAAAGCAAGAAGCTTATGGAAAACACACAGCCTAAAGATATCAATGTATACATCCACATCTGCTCTATTTAAAGAAAAAACAAAACCCAGACTTCAGCTATTCTCTATCAGATCTGCACTACAGTTTAGTAATTTCAAATATAATATGCATTTGAACAGTCATCTAATGATTGAATTGTGCTTTTTACTCAGCATCACTAGGCTTCATTAAACTACCTACAAAGCCCCTGTAACTAGACTGAATTCCCCTTGCTGTCTTATCCTAATTCTCCAGTGCCAAGAAAAGCAGCTTATGGCATACGTGCTTTACCCATACTGCTTTCAGTTCTCTGGCAGGGCATTAGACTATGGATGAAAACAAAACCAGTACGCTATGCTTCAGTCTACATCTTTTAGACACTAGTGCCATTTGTATTGGAAAACACGTAGAAATTTTTTTGTTCAGCAGGAGATACCATGACAGGCTCAGACTTTGAAAAGTCCTTTTCATTGAGCAGGAAATAGAAAGGATAAAATCAATAACAAAGTAGGCTTTTTATGCATTAACATAAGTAACTTTTAACACTGGAAGCTTTAGTCTTCTTTGGTTTTACACTATGAACATGTGCAAATGTATCGTACTGTTTCTCAAAGAAAGCTTACAGTTTCTGCAACTAAAAGCAGTGCAAGTTCAATTCATAAATCAGTGTCTCAATGCACCATTTGCTAGTTTAATTTCATGCACTTTTACATCATCATAAAACATTAGCAGTTCATGACACCGAGCACAAGCTTAATGTTACTTAGATTTAAAATGATTATGCACACAATTCAGTAGATTTCATGAACAAGAAACTCTGACACATACTGCTTTACTAGCTCCAACAGAGCAGAGAATAGAAGAGTCTGGAGAGAACGCACAACCATATACCCAGTTCTGATGTCCTCTCAACACTTTCATCATATTTCCTGCAAAGAAAGAGACTGCTGTAAGAATTGATAATAAACATAAATTCAACAATCTTGCAGGGTCATTCTACACAGAAATAAGAATGCTGTCATGCAGCCCCTAAATCCTATGTCCCTCTTCAGAAAGGTCACTTCATGCACTTTTTTATTGTAACCCAATATCAGCTTATACCTTTAGGGTACACGATAGAGAAAGGATTTCAAGAGAGCATACAGAGCAAGTGACTAATAGAATAAAATTAATTTTTTAAGAAATGCTGACTTTACAGCAATAAAAGAGGAGAGTACGTGCACATTTCTCCTATGTACTACAGCAGATAAGCGTCAAATGCATACCATCATCTTTCAGGTCCCATACTCGCAGTGTCTTGTCTCTGGACGCAGACACTAGAATCAAGCTGCCATCTGGGGCAAAGGTTAAATCTCTAACAACTTCGGTGTGGTCCATCAGGTTAAGGAGGAGTTTTCCTGTTACATGAAGATACCACAATGTGAAATGAAGGACTGTACTTGTGTTCAGATCACACGCTTTATGAATACAAATACAGAATACAAAATGACAGCATGTAAAGCCAAATTTTCTTTATAGAAATTCTCCCCACAGTAAGAAGCATGTGTATTCTTTTAGACTCTTCTGTATCAAGAAACAATTTCCTGAAAAGCTAGTAAACCTATACGCTAAAACCATATGCATCAGAAATAAGGCAAGACTTGTCTTTTTGATAGATGTCTCTGCTCTAAGCTTAAATTTACACGATAATGACAAATTATTCAATAGCCATTAGTTTCATTTCTTAAAGGTGAGAAGTTCTCTCCCAACCTAGCAGCTGTGCTACCAGCTAAACTAAGACTCCCTGATTTCAGATTCAGTCTCTTATCATTTGAACAATTATTTGCTTTATAAAAAGGCCCTCATCAACATAATCCTTCCCTGTACTCAAGAACAGAGAGCAACTTCATGTTTGGAAAGTTTGAGAGCAAACAACCAATATACACAGAGTCAATCACACACTTAACCATTTTGCAGCAGCAAGGCTTCATCTTCCATCGCTTACATCTCAGAGCATGACCTGAGTCTGTTCCTTCCTCTCACAGTATTTGAACATTTCTACTTGCAGGAGTTAATGCTTTTTCTGGATTACTTAATTTGTATTCAAGGTTCTGTTCCCACTTAAAATTCTGTAAGCAATTAATTCTGTGTACTAATGATGTTACTACTGCATAAAGTTCCAGTGAGCTGCCAGCTTCCTCCCCCACACTCTACCTGTATAGACATCCCATATCTTGATGCGCCCATTGTTCAAGCCTGTTGCAAGCAGCAGCTGGTCCTGCCCAAATTTGAAACGGTGCCATTCTATATTGACACAGCGGCTCTGCTTCTCAGGCACTGAGGAGCCAAAAGCAAGGCTCCAGACGATGTCACCACAGTCTATGATATGTTCACAAGGCTTATTCTTCTGACCACTGTCACTATTCTGCCTTGGAAGTCTTGTACTGATGGAATTTGCAACATTCTTTGTGCCACTCAACAAGCTGCAAAACAAACAAAGAAGCCAAAAAAATTAGTGTAAAGTAGCTTGAGGGATTTGCTGGGAGGCAAAATGTAACCAGCTACAAAAATGCAACTGCTGGTTACTAACTTCATTAAAATGCAACCTGCAAGTGAAAAGAAAATGTATCGTTTGGAACTTAACTTGCATTCTAACAAGAACGAGGTTCACCTTTAAGTAAATTCCTGAAAGGTAAAACCAGAAAGCTTTCTGATAGGAAATTTAAAAGTCTAGATCTGCCTGAGTCTTTAAATTTCCATTTCATTCTAACTTCCTCTTATTTTAGGGCATCTGAATGAATGAATAGATCACTCCTCCGTAGCCTCTGGGAGGCTGCAATACTGTTGTTTCTCTCACTGGCCAAAGGAAGAGAGAAAACAATAGCTGTTACTTTTAAAGTATTAGTTCTTCACAGAGACAGCAAAGCCTAAAAAGCCAATATGTGCACTTTAATCTATTAAAAGCTATCTCCTATTTTGAAATTCCCAAGTTTTCCAGGTGATTTAAGAGCCATGTGGTTTTGTCTTACAAGTTATTAAGGCACTGAGACCAGGGGACCAGCTTCACTATGCGATGTCCTTGTGACCAAGCAAAGTAAGATCCATCAGGAGCAAACGCAACAGTCCAGTTTTCACGTCCACACTTCTTGTCGAAAGGAGAAGTTGGGGCTAAGAGTTCTCCTACAGTGCGTGATCGTGCTAAGAAGAAAACAAAGAGGAAATTCCATTTAAAAAAAAAAAGCCAGCATATCTTAAAAGGTTACAAGGGAACCAGGCAATATGTTAATTATTTTATTTCATGACATTTAAAGTAATTGGAGAAGGGGCGTTATTGTCACTGTAAAGGAGATTGAGTCAGGAAAGAGAAATAGCTTAGTGTTACGATGTCCTGGTGTCACATAAGTAATATCACATCTTGATATCAAAAAGTCAAATAAATTTAAAATTTACTGAAACCAGCTATTACTTTAATTATGCTAACTACAACGATGCTCCAACTTGACCTAGTCCTTCAGAGTTTAATAATAAGATGCCCAGTAATGATTTTTTTTCCTTTAAAGAAAAACGTGAGTACACTTGCACACCTTAGCATCCTGCCCTCCTTCAGCAAAAAAACCCCAAAACGTGACAGTGACAGCAACCGAGCCAGCGCGGGGCGAGCAGCGCCGCTCATCTCCCTGCCTCACACCCCCGCGGGTGCAGGTCCCGAGGCCTCCCGACGCCCGTCCCCACCCTGGGAAGGGAGAGGCGGGGGTCCGCAGCGGGCTGCGCCCAGGTGTCGGGGGTGACCGGGCGGGGCCGCGGGGGGCCGGGCAGCCCCTTCCCCCGCAGGCCCCCCACACCCGGGGACCGGCCCCGCCGCCGCCCCCGCGCGTTCGGTCCGGGGGCTGGGGCAGGGACGCAGCCACCGAACTGCTATTTAATGCCGGTCAGTGGAAGGAATCTCCTCAGAACACCGCCTTTCGGTCAGTTTAAAAGGGGCTGTGGGACCGCCAGCCATCCCGCTCCGAAACCCGCGAGGACCAAGGCGGGTTCCTCCCACAATGGAAGCGGCGGCCGCGGACAATGAGAGCGGTGAGAGCGCGGGCGAGGGGAAGGCGCTCGCGTCCTGCCCGGGGCCGCAGCCCACGTCCCGCCCGCACCCCGGCCGGCCAGCAGCACCCCCGCCACCCCGAAAGGCCGCGCGGGGAACGAGCCGCCGAGCCCGGCCCCGGGCGGCGTTAACCCCACCCGCAGCGCCCGGCCCCAGGCCCGAGCCAGCCCCGCTCCCCCGGCCGCGCCCGCCGCTCACCGATGAGCTTCTCGTTGACACTGAGGGGAAAGCTGGCCATCTACGGGGCCGCCCTTCGGACCGGCTCGGGATCTGCAACGGAGCGAGAGGAACCGCCGCTGGCCGGGCGCGCAGGGACTGGGACAAAATGGCGGCGGCGGCGCGGGGTGTAGCGCGGGGCGGGCGGGGCCGCGCCTCCCTCGCTCGCTCCTCCCGGGGCCGCGGGGCGAGGAGGGGCCGCGGGCAGAGGCGCTGCGGAGCGGGGGGGGAGCCGAGCTGCTCGCCCTGCCCTGCCCCCGGCCGCGCTTTCACCCTTCGCTGGGTTCCTGTTCCGCACGCATCCCCGGAGCCGCAGCGCTCCGGTTCTCGCCGCCGGCATCCCGCGTGGCTCTGGCTCTCCCTGCCTGGGGCTCGGCCCCGGCCACCCCGAAAAACCCAGCGGTGTGTTCCTAGCGATGGTCTGATAAGAACCCGGCCTTGGCTGTAAAATAGCCTCGGGAAGGTGGTTGAAATACACGCTGTCCCTTTTGTGGGGAAAAGGGGTACACGGTGATGCGCTAGCAAGGTTGGGCTGCGGTGCCGTCCTGGCAGGGTCCGCAGTTACGGATTGTTTCAGCAGCATCTTCCAGTCCCATCGACGCCAAAAGATGGGTCACATCTTAGCTAGACTAAATCCGTAGGGACCTGGGGGCTCACAGTAGAGAGAAGAGCCATAGTGACTCCCCCCGTGCTGCAATTAAAAGACTTTTTATAGCTGCTGTTGGGGGGATGTGCTGATGAGGTTGTGTTGCTAAACTGCAGAGCCTCAAATGGGATAAAAAATGTTCTTGTGTTGCTTAAAAGCCCGACCAGCAGCAGTTAACATTCCTGCCGCAGTGAGTTAGATACAGGTTGTCTCCACTATCTTTAAAGCCAGGTTGTGACATCCTTGATGTCTGTCTGACCATGGGACTACAAGGCAACACGTAAACCAAAAAATATGTGGAGGCTTATGTGACTGCGTTGCAGAACGTGTGTAGGACAGTGACATGTGCGCTTGATTTCATCTTCCCTAAGCAAGGGCTGGAAAACTCTTGGGAGTGTCCTGCTCTTTGATGTTTCTTTCTAAGCGTGTATAGTTCAGCGTCTAAATCCAGCAAGATCTGGTTTCTGATAAAGTTTTGAATTTACTGTTAATGGAGTTGTCCATAAAGAGCTTGGAGAAAGAGACCCTGAGGCCCCTTCATTCTCTGTGTGATTTCGTATTAACATCTGTGTATTCCCCTGTTTCCTTCCCTTCCTTTTCCTCTTTCTTTCTCCTTTTGCATATCTAAGTTCTGCCCCTCTTCTAGACCAGGTGACTCTTCCTTGCTCTTTCTCTGGGCTTCAGAAAAGCGCATAGCAGGACAATTAACTGCAGATAATAACAGTTATTTCATTCCCAGGTAATGGCCCCGCTGGTGCTGTGTGGGTTAGCTGTTCAGCTGCAGCGACATCCAGAAGTTACCCTTATGTAAGCAAGGCCAGCAAAGCGTTTTTGGAACCATGTAGTGAGGCAATGTCAAAGAAAGGAACAGGAAGAAGTTTTGAATATTTTTGGTGGTCCGAACACTAGCGTGGATTAACAGTGGTTTGTATAAACTCCCTTAGCACATCATAGCACTAATTTGACACAGTACTTTTTAGCAGCATAGTCCTGTTCCTGCTCTGTCAATCCTCTGCTGCCTGCAGATGGAAAAGCCCTAAGCAGCTGTCTTCACTTCATCCCTCAACAGCTTCTTATAACAAGGCAGATTTGTAGCCAGTGAACATTGTGAAATGCTGCGTTGGAGTTACTCATAAGTTGTGAATGTTTGAACCAGGCCATCCCATAGCTGAGATGACTCACTCTGTAACACTTCTCCTGAGGGTTTGAGACTCACGTACAGCCAGAATAAGGTTGGGTTCTGTTTGCTTACCTTGTGGGGCTGTTCTAGCCAGGGAAAGATAGCAGTCAAGTTATGGAGCTTTGTAGGAGTGTTACCGTGTTGTTGGCCACCTTGCTAGTTGGTTTTTTTGGGTTTTGTTTTTTTAAGAAGCAAAGTATCTGGCAATTTATTATTTCTGTAAGTACTGCTCCAGTAGTTCATGTTTCTTCCTCAGTGTGCTTTCTGCTCATTAATGTAATATATTTCAGGGCCAGAAGAGATTATTAGCTTTTTTAGTCTGGTCTTTGTGTAACAGAGGAATATACTGTAATCTAATTTAACACACCTTCAAGCAGTGAGGATTTCCTGCCGTTACACTGTTGTTCAGCCTTTACAACACTGGAGCCCAAGTGCCAATCTTTGAACTTCTTCCCAGTCTATGTTTTGTGTATTACAGACACAAAGACAAAGGGTGATATGTAGATTCCCAGGTTTTTACAAGCTTATTAGGAATTGTTTGGTGCCACAGGCTGTCCTGGAGAAGTTACTGTCACCTTCTCTTTTCACGCCTGGCTGGAAGGGCTGTTGTCTTGTGTCAGAAGCCAGAGGAGGAGAGGTGGGAAGCTGGGCTCTGCCTGCAAGCTACCAGCTCAACCATTCTGCTCGGTAACATGCATCTTTCTAAAATCCAGTCAAAACTTGAGAAGATGAAGAATCTTTCCTTTCTCAGCACCCTTGTCGTGTTTATTTGCCTTGTAAGTGAGCCATGCTGGAGGAGTTTTTAGATGATTTTCGCTGCTCTTCCCTGGTGAGGCATAACTGTGGAATCAGGGGTGGCACCAGGCTGCATACCCCACACGGTCACACGCTGCGAGGGCCTCCAAGGCTGCATGAATGACTCAAGGCTGATTTATGTGTTTTCCATTATCTTCCTCCATGGATGCAGCTGCCAAGTCTGCACAGTGCTGTTCAGCTGGGAAGCTAATAAACTCCGTGCCATCTTTCTCTGTGAAGACTTTACACACTGCAATGAGCTTTCACAAATGAAAGGACTTTTGTTGGCCGCCTGTCCTGGCAATATACTTTCCAAGATCCAGGTTACGGAGTGTTTCCCCAGGATTATTTTACACTATTGTATTCTGTGATGGTGAATCCAGTTATTTCACTTGGTTTTCCTTCTCTGAATTTTTAACTGATTTGTGATTTTCATTACTTAGCTTTGTTGAAGTCTTTTTGACTCAGTTGTTAGACCAGACTAGGAAAGCCATCTGAAATCAGTGCCTGTCCCAAATAAAGGACTGTGTTGCTTTTATAGAAATTGCTTTGTGTGCTGTTTTCTCTTTGTATCCCTTTGTAATATTATCTGGCGTTTGCAAAATGAGCCTAGGTGTTGGCCTCATGCGTTTCCTGTCTTCTAACTGCTTGCAAGGCTCTCAGCAGTGTGCTTGCTGGGCTTCATTTCCATTGCTATGGCTTCCTGCTGGAAGGCTTCCACCACTGAAAGGCTGTTCATTCCGGTTTGTGAATCCTACAAGGGATCAGCAGTGAATTTACATCACGGATTCTGTCCAAGTTCTGCTTATTGTGCTCTTCTCCGGCTTGCGCAAGACACCCCAACAAGGTTATTCTGTTCAGGGACCACCAAGGCTATCGGATTCTGTTACTGTGGTGGTTTGGGTTGCACAGACAGACCTCTGGGAGTCAGATCAGCACAGTCAGTGTAAAATACACAGCAAAGTACGAGAAAAGCCCGCGGTCCTTTTGCAGGCCCACAGGTCATGTCCCCACTCTTCACAGCTGTCATCCTGTAAAGCACTTGGACAAATGGTGGGGGGGGACAATTAAGGCCGGTCACACTAAGACTGACCTGTGCAATAGTCTGTGCATCTTGGTGGTCTGGCTGTCATTAAAAATTACGCTATTTATAGGCTACGCTGTTAATAATTCACAAGCTCCTGTTTGTTTTGAGTAGCCTCCTTGGGACGGAGAAAGTTCAGCGTGAGTTTGTGGAGGCAAAAGCGAAGGTGAAAGGAGGAAGCAGAGTGGAACAAAGAAAGAGAGGGCAAAGAAGGTTGAAGAGCAGAAGGGACTGCAGTGAAGAGAATGGTGAGCAGCAGAGAAGTTAGAGAAGAAAGTGCTGTCAGAGGCCCAAAATAGATTAGCTGCCGTCGCTGCCGCAGTGCACGCTGGAAAACTCAGTGTTGACTGACTCGTGATTCCAGGGACCTGGGGAAGCAGCAAAAGCTTGAAGCCTCCCCTGAGAGGCTGGGGAGGAATAACCCTTGCAGCTATCGCTGGGAACTGCAGCTGCCAACTGCAATCCTGGCGGAAGGGTTACCCCCGGGTACAGAGCTACACCGAGAGAACTGCAGGCTGTCCTCCCTGACTGTCCTTTGGCCTTTCTTACAGCAGTTGTCACGGCCAGGTCCTGTCTCTGTCCGCAGCAGCGTGCAGGAGCTGGGACTCCAATGAGCTCCTGCAGGGCTGTGGGAGGAAGGTGCCTTGTGCTCAGCACGTGTGGACCTTAGTGGTAATCTTCCTTAGAGGAAAAAATGTAAAGAAGGATGGATTATTGACCTGTGAGAATATAACAAAGGTCAGACTCTAACAAAAAGAGATTTTCAAAAGCACTGAGAGCTGCGTGCCCCGTGCTTGCAGAATTGCTATGGGAATTGGGTGAAAAAATTCCTTTTTCTCTTTGAAAAGCTTTAGGCCAAAATAGCGGGTTAATGGACTTTCCAAGCAGTGATCAAATAGCACTAAAGTTCAGCAGAAGGTGAAGGTGGTCCAAGTGACAGCCCCACAAGCTGAAGGGTTGAAAGAACTTGGCATACAAATAAAGCAACACCCCAGCCCTGCAAGAAACTGTAGAGAGTGTATGAGACCCTGTGTGCTAGGCTTTGCACTTTTATATACTCTAAATACTTTTTAAAACTCTAAGCAGTCTTTGCCCCTCTCGCTCCCTCCCTGCCACCTTGCTATGGGGTATTCCTTGCTGGGAAATGCTGCTGTGACTGGCACAGTTTCAGCTCTTACTTCATTTCATGTTCGTGTTGTTATTTGCTTGGTGACTACAAGTGATATTGGCACAGTTCAGTTGCTTGTTATGGGACTTCTGGCCCTGAAAAGTTTGCAGTCTAAATAGCCGAGACAAACAATGGTTGGGAGGCCACTTTCTCAGGGTCATCCTGGAGCATCCAGAAGCATAATCTTCTGATTTTCCCACAGGCACCTCATGCACTAGATGAGACTGCCTCCCTCACTGCAATTCTGAGCTGTCATTTCTCTGTCCCGTTCTCCCCCATTGCTCTGCAGCTTATTCACCATTGCTTATTGTGAAAATTGGAGCTAGTTTCCTGTAGGTGGTCATAAATTGATGCACATCTGGTACCTAAGGGTTAATCTGTGAAGGTCTGCTAAAGAGTATGCTGTGGAAAAGTTGCACAGCTAGAATATCGGAGATAGATTACAGAAATTTGTTCTCTGCGTTCTTTTGGTCTCTTGGGGATTTTATAATTTTTGGACCACGTCTTTGGGTTTAATAAATAGAGCAGATGGCTTAGTGTGTGTGGTGAGTTCAGCGCTTTCGTGATGAATAGCTGCGCTGCAATAAGGGAGGCAGAGGCTGGGGTTTGTTCCTTTTCGGTTCAAAGCCATTCCTTCTTTGTAAACTAGCCGTGGGTACCCTGTAGGGGAGCTGCTGCCAGAAACATCTGTGCTAAATTTACCCACTGAAGGTACAAGAGCTGTTATCTCAGGTGCCTGAAGGTCATGCTGAGAGTTTTGAACCTGAACTGTCCCAAACAAGGGTGGCAGAAAAGGGTCCGTGTGTTACAGAGAAAGCCAGCCAGCCTCGCTCGAGCTCCCTGCATCCACACCTGCATCCATGTCAGCGTCGTCTCGGATCTCACTGACCTCTGCCACATGGCTGTTTCACCCCTTCTCGAAAAAATCCTTTCTAAAACAGACTAGTTTTGTGTTCCTCTTCAGCCTGTGTTTTCTCTGAACTCAGCTGCCAGTAAGTTCAGTTTGTTTGAAGGCTTTCCGGCTCCTTGCAGGAGGAGCGTGATGCCTGGCGGGCGCAGGCACTGTCTGCAGTGTTCCCGTGTGATTTGAAATGACATTCTGTTCCGCTGTGCGGTGAAAAATGTTACTGAGCTGTTCTGTATTCCTTTGGCTTAAGTTTCCTCACTCTTCTCTGTAATTATATCTCATTATTTACAGTGGTGCAAAACACCAAGTCTCTCATTATAACCAGGGTTAAAAACGTCCTAATTGGCTCATTAAAAGCAGAGAGGATACAAGGCGTTGTGGCCAAAGCACGGGATGTGGAACCAGAAGCGCTAGCTTCTCTTTGCTACCTGCTGCCAGGTGGGTTCGGATAAGGCATTAAACTTAAATACAACCAACTCAGTTCGGGACTGGCAACACAGTCCTCTGAGACAGACGCTGAGTCTTACGAGAACTGCAAAGCATTCCCATCGAATACTCGGTTATTCTGTGGATCAGTTTCTTTTCTACCCTGTAGATTTAGAAGCCTCCTACATCCAAGCAAAATGTACCATGAGGGAATAATATACAATAAGGCAGAGGTGCTAAAAAATAGAAAATCAGGCCTGGTGACATCCTGGTGTTCCTGCAGGGTGAGGACAGGGACAGAGCCCCTCAGCAGTCACTCTGCATCATTCGACTGAATGCAGAGACACTCCTTGACGCCAGTTCCTGCCAGCGCTTGCTAGGGTTTGAGCAAAGGTCCAGTCCTGGCCTGCTTCCTGCTGAAAGCATCTAAAAGAAATTCAGAGCTTCAGCCTCTTCTCTCCTGCCATCTCCTCCCGCCACAGGCAGGCAGCCCAGAAGCTGTTGGAGAGATGATGCCTCTTGGCCCCCTTGCCTGTCCCAGCGCAGCTGCGCGTCCAGGCAGACGTGGCTTAGCTCTTGTTTGGCTGCTGAGCGCTGTACTCGGTCCTCTCTGGTTTGTGTTCGGTTTGCAGACTTGCTCCCCTTCCTTCCCCAAGACGCCAGATTCCTCATTTAACTTCCATCTTCAGGGCACCGCGATCTGGCTGGCAGGGCTGATCAGTCAGCTCGCAGCCCAGCAGCGCTGTCGGATGAGACGGACCCACCTCGCGAGAACGTTCGTTTCCCTTTGACACGGAGGAGCAGGGTCTCTCCAGCTGGTGTGCTGCTCTGCCACAAGCCCTGTCTGCCAGATTTGAAATAACCCTCCTTGGACTGCTTTTTCTTCTGTCCTGCTTTTAGTTCCCTGCTCCTGGTGAGTGCAGCGCAGTTAGACATTGCAGCCAGAGCCTGCTGGGGAGGAGAAGCTGCAGCAGAGGCCCCGGGCGGGCAGACGAGGGGGCAGAGCAGGTCCCTGCAGCCCTCGCTTCAGCGCCTCCTTGCACTTGGGGTCGATTCGGAGGCAGAGACCGTTCTGTCCTGGCTCTTCCGCAGCATGCGCTGTCCTGAAGGGAAAGCACCCGGGAGTGTTTGGTACACACGCGGGAGAGGAGACGAATGCCCCGGTGGGTGACAAGCTGCATGTCTCAAAGCAAGAGTGCTGCCTCTGCAAATGCTGGGGAGGTGTGTGTGCTCTTCTGCCTGGCGCGATCACGCGTTAGCTGAAAAGGGCTGGGACTGGGAAGCTGATGTGAGACCAGAGGAATGCCAAAGCAGTCACATAACAGCTCAGAATAAGGGCTATGTCCTGGCTGACGCTGGTGTAACACATAACAAGAGAGCAGAGAATATTCCCAACCATTCCGGTCCCACACACTTTTGTGTACATATGAAATAGCTTTTTTTTTTTTTTAAATATCTGACCCAAGGCAGAAATGTACAGTGACTTATGCTAACCTCGGATGTAGTCGGTAATAAACTGCTGAACATCTTTACAAGAGGAAGAATATTTTTTTGCTTTTCATGAAATGTGTGTTTTGGCATTGGACTAGCAGGGTTATGCAAACAGAGAAAGCCAATTGCATGAAAGGGGTCGTGGTAAATTCCAATAAATTGTCTATAAACTCAATTTATAGAAAAGCAAGTTGAGTTTAATAGGCAAAATGAAAGAAATAGACACCTACACTCTGTAAAGCAGATCAATAAAATAATGAGAACAGAAGAAGTCAGCATGTTGGGGAATTGCAGGGATGTGTCTGATAGCTTCTGCCTGGAAACAGACGCGGCTGCATTCCTGCTGCGGCCCCGTTGGGAAAGGGCAGGTTGCCTATAGATAAAGAGTGTTTGCTTATGGATCAGGGATGAGCCTGATCAGCCTGAGCTGGTGTGGAACGGAGCTTGAAAATATTTGGGTGGCTTGTATCCGGGCCTGTTGCTACAGGAAACGCATGTGAAGGGCTACAGAAAAGATAAAGACTGGAGAGAAATGGAGGCTCTTTGAAGCTAGAGGTTGAACAAGATTAATTTCTCTAGCCCCAGCTTTTGATGGGTTGTAACAATGTTATAGGTATGAGTGAGGGGAGAAAATGAGAACTCGCTTATTTGCAACGCAGCCTTTAAGTTTCACCGAGAGTGTGTTTGCCCAGTGTATAGAGTAGGAGTGGTGTAGAGGAGTCCTCAAGTAAATATTAGAATATGAACTTGAATAGATAGTAGTGTAAAGACATATATTAAGGCAAACAGAAGCAATGCCCTAAGACCAAGGCATGTCCCTGGTATCTTACTGTGACTTTTTTGCAAGAGGTTGTTACTCAGTTTCGCAGTAGCAGGAATGTCCAGCAGTGCAGCCTCTCCTGGCTTTGGGGTTTGAAGAGTCAGCCATAAGGAAATGTATATTGAAGAACTGGGGTAGTTTAAAAGCTGAAGAAAAAAGAAAGGAGATGTAAGCAGTAAAGATCTCAAGCAAACGAGCAAAGGTCCATTAATAACCAGAGGCAGAAACAGTGTTTGGAAGTTTTAGTTTCAGGAAAAGCTGGCCATGCCGAGCGTTTCAGCAGTGTCACCTTCAGCTCTGGCTCCCCACCAGGTGTCTGTTCACTTCATCCCAGTGTCTGTAACGTGGCAGGTGAGCAGTGGCGCCTGACATCTCAGCGAGAAATGTGCCAACCCGAGTGCTGGTCTGCCGGCAGCTGTCTAGGACTGTGAGTAAAACAATACAGGAAGCAGATAGAGTTAAAACACTGCGGGTGTACTGCAAGCAGAGCTGTAGTCACCTAGAAGTACCCTAGGTGAGCACAGCCCGTGCCTGTACATGTACGGGGAGGACCCGCTCTCGGGTTAATGGAATTGCAGGTTATTGTGAGATTCCTTCCATGTCTGACTTCCTGAAGGCCTGGCACAGAAATCCGGTTTTGTAATTTGAGCACTAAAGAGTGGCTGGATGTAATTACGTGCTCCATTATTCCAGCAGCCTCTGCAGCATGAAAGTAAAAGCTCAGTGTTGCCATTAGCGCTGGAAATCCACAGCAGGTACACAGTGACTGTCTTGCGCAAGCAGCGTGGTGGGCAGTGTGTACACAGGTAGGACTGCAGGTTTCACTGGGGTCTGTTTGGTCCTGTTTGAGCGTTTCCCGAAAGAGGCTGGTGAGATTTCTAGTTAAACGCTCATTAGATCTCTCCTGAAGTTACAGATTGTACAGAAAGTGTGTAATAAATAACCCTTGACAGTAGCAATAGGTTCCCTACTGAAGCAAAGCAGGATTTGGGGGGATCATAATTTACCTTTTTGTCAGATGTAATTCTGACAGCCATAAACAGGGGGAATGAGATGCACGTGCTCAGACCTCCAGATGGATTGATCTGCTGCAGAACAGAGTCACTGTGGCTGAACATTTTGTTCTCAGCAGCTGCATGCTGTGGCTCTGTGAGTGGTCTGGTCACCGGAGTTGTGAACGGGAAAAGGCTGTGAAATAAAGACACAGGAAAGAGAGTATTCTTGCGTGACCTGCAATTTCAGCCGATAACCAGACCTGGACAGGCGTACGTATCCTAATTCAGGAACGCACTGTACGTTAACAGCATGCATTGCAGAACTGGGGCTAAATGCTGCTTCTCAGCCACAGTCTGGTGGAGAGACAGCTTGCCAGCAGGAGAGACACCCATCGGGAGCCAGGAGTCGTGCTCGTGGCCGTGGTTCTGACTTGCTGCGTGACCCCTGAGTCAGTCGTACCAGCTTGCTGTGCTTCCGTTTGCCCTCTTGGCTTCTGCCTGTTTCATTCTTTAAGGTTGCTCAGAAGCGATTTCTTTTTAATCTGTATTTGTACAGCACCTAATACAAAGGATGTAGGTTTCGGTGTGAGTCCTTACAGGCTCCTGCAAGGCAAACAGCGGGTTGTATGGTACAGAGCTGCGTTACACAACTGCTGTAAGGGTGCTGGAGCTCTCACGTGGGGCTGGGCAGACTCACTCACTCCTGATTTATGTCTGTGCAGCTTGTAAACTTTAAACTGCAATTAGGATCTCTTCCATGCTAGTGTGATAAAGCCTCCCAGCTCTCAGGGCAGCTCCGTCAATGCCCTTTTGGTCTGTATCTGAAGGTTGTACCACCGTGACTGTGTCAAGAAAGGGTGAAATATTTTTTTCAGGTTAGATGAATGTGCCAGTGAAAGCTGTGATAGAGATACAGCTCCACTGCTGTAAACGTGCACGGGACTCCACAGTATTTTTGCTTTTCAGAATAGAAATAGACTTTCAGAGCAGTGTAACTGCTTCTGTATATGGAAGGAAAAGATGAATTGACCACTTCAATTCTGCCAGTCTAATCCAGTAAATATTTTAAGTGCAGTTCCATGACACTGTCAAGCTGGGGGAAGCTGGTGTGCTCCACAGGTGTAACCTTGTCCTTTCCTTTCTTACTGAGCTAGGAAGTATTTTTTCCTCTTGCCTTCTCTCTCCTTTCTTTTGGAGCTGGCTTTTCCTGTCCTACTACATACCCTGAGAGAGCTGGGCACTTTTCCCTGCCCTTTGCAGCTTTGGAATGCTTTTTTCCTGTTTCTCAACCCCTGTTACACTGCAAGTAAGGCAGAGGTGGTGTCTGCGTTCCACTGCTGCTTTTAAGTCACATGATGATATTTAGGGAAACCGTGGACCTGCAATACTGCAAGATTACACCCATAATGAAAAAAAGATTACAAACATGCAAAATGGGTTAATGAGTGGCCAGATCCTTAAAGGGTCAGGTTCAAGTTTAAGGCAACAATAGCCGCTAGCAGCCAGCAGTTTGATTCTCCAACATTTTCATTGCCCACGTGGCCAGATAATTGATAATTAAAAAAAAAAAAAAAAAGAAAAAAGAAAGATTGGACCTATGTTTGGATACTAGCCAAGAGTTCACCAGGAAAGTGCAGATGGTGTTCACAAGAGGCTTTGGAGTCCTTCACAGTGCCAGGTATGCTGTTGCTCTAAGGATAAACAATAATTAGATGCCCACTGCTCTCAGAAACAAGAAATAACCCTCAACATCCAACAGATCTGTCCTACTATCATTTTTCTTTTCTGGCTTTATCTATACAAAATAATAGATGGTGGAAAGTGATACCATGGCCCTCTGCTTCCTAAGACTTTACTACGAGGTAGCAGGCAGGCAGTTAATTATTACTTTAGACTGAGGTCTTGACACGAGTGCCAGCCAGGTCACGATTTGCCATTGATAAAAAGCATTGCTCGGTGCCAAATACAGCCATGCTTCACAGACAGTAGCAAAAATAGAACCCCTTGTTGCTTAGCAAGTATCTGGAAATGTAGCAAATATCCATTTACCTATCTATCTATAACCCAGGTAAAGGATTACCCTCGGGTCTATTAAATTTCAGTGGGTTAAAATTTACCTTCCTGTGTTTCTCCTTATGGATTTTCAGACAGTGGTATTGTTACTTTTCTGTCCTAGGCAGGCTTCATTCTCAGTTTTCAGCTCCGTTTAACAGCAGCTCAAGACACCGCACCTGAGAGCTCCATGCTGCTCAGCGTTATCTGGAAGCCCAGCACACCAGCGTGTGTTGTATCCACACCATCCATTCAAACTGCTTGATGTCTGTTTCAGATGAGCTTTTTAAAATTTTAATTTTAGAAAATGTTGTGTGGGCTTAAGCAGCAGCTGAAATTAAATAGGGCAGCATAAGCTAATAGCATGACTCATGGGAAGGAAACAGAGCAGCAGTTGGTAAAAACTGTTCGGTAACAAAGAGTCTTTACATTCATAAGTTCATACAGGCTAACACGAGGCTTACAAAAAGGTTGTTGAAGAAGCGGAAAAGTAAATTCCGGTCCTGAGACTCTCCCAGTTCCTAAAGACTTATCTTTCCATCAGCCACTTTCCTTTCCCTATTCAGTCCCTCTTTTACTCCTGGTACTTAAGCACAGGAAGGAGGAAAAAAAGGCAGTTTTGGTGAAGGGGCTGGTGCAGTGGTGTTGCTGCACAAGTCTCTGTGTCTAGAGTAAGTTAACGTAACAGTACAGATACACCCGCTGGGAATTTACACAGAACTTTGCTAAACCACTGGCTCATACCTGTACGAGTAAATCTCACGTTTCTGATACCAGCCATTTTGTCATCACTGAGTTGAGCAGGAGTGCGATGCTATTGTGTCAGCAGAGCTTAGACCCTGGACACCGCAACAAAAGACACATTTTATCGACGTGCTGATGTTACTGAACCCAAATCCGGGCTCTGAGGCCATGTGATTATAATCTATACTCTGCTGATCTAACTGAGAAGGAATTCCACTGAAGCTAATGGACATTACACAGGGTTTTATATAGTGTCAAGGGGAAAAAGTATCAGCCCCAGTCTTTCATTGTGTCCCTGAGCAAGCTGAGACTGGTTTTAATTTCACAGTTCATCTGAGTGATGGGCATTCATGTGAGACCTGTTGGGTAGGTCTGGCTGGGTGTGAGTAGCCTTTGACACAGCTGATCACGAGGCAGGAGCAAGCTTTGTGAAGGCGAGCACTCAAGCAGATACAATATGATCTTACGAAGAATCCTGCCTGGTGAAGTGAGGATGAGGCTTGAGCCAGAGGAGCACGGCTTACCGTGGAAACACAGTGCAGGTTCCACACACACATAATGTTGAGAACAGGAACTTGCCTTGGATGAGTCGGTGGGTGAATTTACTAAACATGTAGGAATATCCAGGTTCTGGGAAGGGCTGGAAGGATTCTGGATGCTCTGGCAAGAGCAATGGTCAGAGAGTGTCTACCATGTCTTATAATCCGCGGTCAGGTGATAAGACCTAGCGCATTGCTGCAGAATTCACAGAATTCATCTCTAAGTGGGAATGGAGCATCAGGTGTCGTTAGGGATACTCACAAACAACAAGAGAGCAGCGAACAGCAAAGGCAAAATGCTGCTGGAAAAAAACTAAACAGGTAATCTCTCCTCTTTGTGACCCTGTTGTATGATAAATGAGTAAGGAAACAGAATCCCAGGGAGAGGAAGTGACAACCTTGCTTTATCCCTCGGGGCGACGTGATAATCTAGGCTGAGCTGATCAGTCATCCAGAACAATTAAAACATTGCTGTGTAATATTTAAGTAACTTCACCTCTGCAAGTGTCTGTAAGATCTGGGAAAGGCATTGCTGGCTGGAGGAAGAAAAAAGCAGATACACACAATGATCTCATGCCTCTGAAGTGTTCAGAACAGACACCAGGAGTGATTGTGATCAAAGGAACTTCAGCTGGGATTTGACAAAGAGCTTGTTTATACCTCCAAGGCAAAACGGCAGACACCAGCTTGAGACATCTTGATCCACTTCCAGTGCATGGTGTGAGCCTCGGTTTCAGAAAATACCCTGTTCCCTTCCATTCCTTTAGAATATCTGAGCTCTCATGATGCCGTGATAATGGACTAATTTTTTGTATCCGATCAAGGATCAGGGATTAAACTCCTGGTGTTTTGCATCCAAATGAGGTTTCTATTGGAACAGAAATATTGGCATTTGGAAATTGATTGCATGAAACAATGTGCTGCAATTTTAATTATCCTTTGCTGATTGGGCTTTCTGGGATAAAAGTTCCAGTGTGACTATTTTGTACAGAATCTCTAATTTCTCTAAAGTATAATCCGTCATTCTGTGATTGCTGTTAACCGAGTGAGATCACTGGCTTGCTCTGCTCATGTTTAACAGATCCTACTGCAGCCCGGGAGGAACGGGGAAGCAGAAGAAAATCCATGGCTTAATCTTTCAGAAAAAGTTCCTTCACATTTTGAAACCTATCCAGCACATGTCAGATAAGTCAGTAAGATACATGTCACGGAAGGAATACAAACCCACCGCTGACTTATCAAACAAAAAGAAACACGGACTATTTTTCTGCGCTCTGGCTAGTTCGCATTTCAGGGATTTTAGTGGCCTCTAATGCCCTCTAATGGACAAGTCTGTTGGAGCAATGTCCTCTCGGAGACCGTGCAAAGGGGCGAAGGAATCGAGCATCTGGATGGAGAAGGAGCTGCAGCAGTGCCGGGGAGGCTGCACGGCTTTCGCGGGGAGCCTGCCAGCTCTCAGACTAAAACCCCTGTTTAAGGGATTTGCAGCTTAGAGATATTAAGTCACCTCTTACCAAAAACTTGGCAGATCCTTTCCTTCCTGCCTTCCTTCCTCATTCACTTAAGTTTGTTTGTTTGGCGTCGCTTAAAAAGAGTAGGGAAATATTTTTGACCCTGATCCCAGATTTGGCAGAGATCCTCCAGAATGATACCCTGTCCATCAGAGATCAAAACCAAACGTGTGCCTTACAGAGGAATGCCTCCGCGAGTGGTGGTAGGTTTCTGGACCAAAGCTGATAAATAGAAATGAAAAAGCATCACTCAGCATATGTGAGCCACTGCTGGAGTGTTTGACAAATGTTGGTGAAAATGAGAAAGTGGGACGGGAGGAATGAAGAGAAGAAATGGAAGTATGAGACAGAGAATTCAGTGAGTAGGAGAAAAAAAAAGATAGGTTAATAAATAATTTGAGTTGAAAAGACAAAGTAGAGAAAAGCAAAAGATAAAGATGTGGGAGGGGAAAAATCCATATGCTCTGGTGAGAAGCCAAGAGAAGTGTCACCTCCATGAGCCAGTTCAGGCATAATAAAAAAGAGGCCCAGACCTCCTGAGTGAATTGTAGGTGATACCTAGAGATGAACTCAGTCTTGAAGGGTAAAACATATCAGAAAGAAAGGAAATGCTTAAGGGCTTCTAGCTTGAGAAGGAATTTTATGGAAGTTGTGTTGTTAAATGATGCTATCTAACGGCCATGGATCAACACCTTTGCTCTGGAGTAAAGGACAAAGCGAGTGAGTTGAGAAATTGTGTGGATTTGACTACAGATCTGGCCAAGCCATTTTCTTGGAGTGCCTCGACTGTCTCGCCTGGTTCCGCCTCCTCTTACTCAGGCGAAAAGCAGAAGTGCCAGAATACCTCCAAGGAAATGATTCAAGTGGCATTTTTTTGGCTTGACTAGAAACATCGGTGTCTGGAAATTTAATGAGGGGGACAGTTCCCAGATAGATAAATTTCCAGCTCATACTTCTGGTGGCTTGGCTGATCAGGTTGTAGTAGTTCTAAACCTGTGCTGAGAGGGAACAGAGACACAGCAGGGACTTTCCTCTTTCCTCCTCCACCAGTGCCGCTTTGGGAAAGTTTTAGTGACCGCCACAATGGGAAAGTTTTAGTGAGGAAAATCCATTGGCCTTCACACTGGGGCCTGACACGACTTTGTGGGTGCCTTAGGCTGTAATTTCTTATTTCAGTTTACATGTAAGCTTAAGAAATCCACCAAATAACCAAGAAGCACAAGCTGCTGAGGAGATGGTACTACAATTCAGAGTTATCTGGAGCTAGGGAACTTGTAATGTTTTATATTCAGATACTATCTAACTAGCAGTTACGGACTGTCATGTGCCTGCCTGTCGGAGGAGAAATCAAGCGTGTTTTCATGTGTCCAACAGACAGGCTCTGGCACAAAAATTAATCGTAGAGAGACTGTGGTTTTTCCTAGGACAGCAGATCACTTCTAGGATAGGGGATCCCAGGGCACTTTGTATTGAACCTAGGAAGAAGAGGAACCAATTAAAAGGAAGCAGAGAGCTTTGGGAAAGAACGATCTTGACCAAATACTGTCTGGAATTTTCCAAAGAGTTTGGGGGAAACACCGTGAGAACTTCCAACATCGTTGTTCAACCTCTAAGTTGAACCTTCCCTAAGATCTGGGAATACTGCAGCGAGTCATGTTTGCTTTTAGGGAACAGATTTGCTTTGGGAAAAATCTCTGAGAAACAGGAAGAAGCACTGTTTGTTTTGTTTAGTGAATTTCGAAGGGAAGAAATAGCCTGTCTTATTCTACCTAAGTCAAGAGTTTCCAAGATGCTTCTCTCTCAGTTAATCTTATCACCCCTGATTTCTTTCCCGCCTGATTGCTATGGGACACTTAGAGGTCAAATATATAAACAGTTGAAAAAGGAGATTTGACAAATTCATGGAGGAAGGGCCCAGCAGGAGCGGTTCTGCCTCCAGCACTCCCAGCACTGCTGTGTGCTGGGAATTTGCAGGGGGTGTCAGCGGAGGCAGCGCTGTGCCTGCAGAGCCGGCCGTAGGCTGGCTGGGAACACGGCCAGCTGTTCCGAGGAGTGCCTCTGATCCCCATCAGCAAAGGAGCCAGCTTGGTTCCAGCCAGGGAGGAAGGTGAGGATGAGACAAAGCTGGTTGACTTTGCCTGCGCTGGAGGAGGGAGTGTTCGTGCAGTCCCTCCCAGCGGCAGGTGCTGGCCAAGGACTCCAGCCAAGCCAGCGCTGGCAGAGTGCGTGTCTATAGCCCAGGGCCTCGCTCCACGCAGTTTTAGACTGGCTTTAAGGCTGATGTTTCAGTGAGATCCCTTCCGGACAGAGCTGAGCTGGCCGCAGGTCTTATAATTTCCAGCAGCTTGTCACTGCACCTCTACCGAATGCTGCTGCTCCCACTTCTCTGCCAGCCCAGGGCACCGTTGGAGGAGTTGTTCTGTATGAGAAGGGAAGAGAGCGGGCCCTCAGGGGTCTTTTTAATCAGAATTTAGTAATTCTAGGTAAGATCTTCGCTCCACTGAATCCACTCGGTGTTTTGTGTTCATTTCTGCTTTTACACTCTTTGTGACTGAGCCTGTTCTGTCAGTCCAAACAGTTTCTGGTTGGGTGGTGGAGTGAACCGGACCCTGATCTCAGGGAGCTTGGTGCTGGCCTTGCTCCCAGACACCCTGCGCACCCGTCCGGGGAAGAAAGCCCGCGGGAGCCGGAAGGGTTGGATAACAGACCCTGGCCTCGTCCCATTTTCCAGAGTTCGAAGTAACCATTTACCCACTCAAAGGGAACGCTGTGGAGAGCAGTAAATGCTTATAGAATGGTGTGGGGATGCACACTGCTCTTTTGCTGCCGTGGTTACTGGCTGGGCCTTTCTGTGTGCTCAGACACACCAACACGATTAGAAAAGGTTCCAGGGACCAGCTGCATTCGCCATCCAACTCAGTGAAGATTTTGATAATGAAGCAAATATCTACATACATCATATGGGTTTGATTTGGATATGAGTGTATGTAACCAATAGATTAGAAGTCTTTTCTAGAACATAAGGCGACGTTTGGTTTTAAAAATCTTTTTGAAACACATTAGTGCTGACCATCGTAATGCACCCTAATGCAAAGGAATCAATAGCCTTTACACCGCAGCTAGTTTATTGTACCCGGCAAATGAATAATACAAAATTCAGTGCACTTAGCAGCCCAACATTAGACTTCACCATTTGTGTAAATCAGAATGCTTTTTGCATTTCCTGAAAGATGCTACCACAACTTGTACAGGCAGAAAACTATTCTTCAACCAATTAATTTTTTTCTTAAATAAAATATTTGCAATCAATTTTCATGTTTTTATAAAACATCTGCTGTGCACCAAGTTCTTGAATCTGTTGCTAGCATGCAATGGAATTGTTCATACTGTACATCTGAATGACAGGAATTTCATTGTTATTTACGGGGAAATAATATATACCTCAGAATACATTTCATATTGCTGTTGCTGGTAATAATTAATATGTGTTACGATAACAGCAAGAGTCTCCAAACCAGATCCAGGCCCTGCTGAGTGCAGCAGCAGAGTCAGTCCATTTTATTCTCCCGTTCTTGTCAATTTTAAATCCTACATTGAAAAGGTCTTGCCTCAAGTTGCATCTTTGTTTATATTGTCGGAATTTTAACTTGACTCCAGCATGAAAGGACGTTATTTTGTGCTTCTCTCTACCCAGAAGGAAAACAAATTAACATTCCACAGAAGGAAAGTGGAAGTGGAGGTTTATTTGTCTTGTTGTCCGCAGACCCTACTTTTCTGAGTCACAAAGAGAAACAACTGGCTGGGTACTCTGGAGCTAGGCTGGGGGAAGTTTCTGTGTGCTGCTCCATTTAGTTACTGCTAGAGCTCCGCAGCGAAGCCTTCAGGTGGAGCAGAAGCCTTTAAACAGAAATTAACTTATTAAATAATCACCTTTTCTATTTAAAAGGTAAAACCCGGCTGTACATTCCTGCCTGGGTGTAGTGCCCACATCACAGCCTCTCGCACAGTGGCTGGGGAAGGGCCGCGCCGTTGGGATCGTCCTGCGGCCAAGGCGCAAACCATCAGGTAAAATCCTCCTCTGACTTCCTACCGACACACGCCCCAGGTCTGGAGAGATGAAACATTCCCTCACAACCTGCGGTCAGAGCACAGAAACCTGGTTTACAGCCATCTATTGAGTAACTTCACGGGAGACTTAAACCAACCTGCTGTTCTGAGGAGGTTTGTACCATTTCAGCACTTTTTAACGTGGGGTTTTTGCCTTTCTCTCTTTCCCTGGCTCCGCAGGGTAACCAGCAGCAGCTGTTCACACACGGCAGGGCCGCAGGGAAGCTGCCCCCGGACAGTTTCCTTCGCGCGGCCTCACGTACAATGTCTTTATTTTCTCTGAGAGGAGACGAACCACCGAGCCAGGCCTTTGCCCGCTTTCCCCCAGGGCCAAGCAGCTCCCGAAAGCCCCCAACTCATCCTGCCCGCTGCCAGGGAGCCGAGGAGCGGCTGCCGGGGCCTGGGGGAAACACCGCAAGCGGCCGGTGCAGCCCGAGGGGAACGGACAGCCCCGGGCCGGGCGCTCCCCGGCGGACAGCGCATGCGCCGCGGCCCCTCCCCGCCTCCCGCTCGGCCCCTCGGCGGCGCAGGCCCGCCGGGGGGGGGGGGAAGGCGCATGCGCAGCTCAGTCTCTCCCTCGGGCGCGCAGGCGCGTTGGGTCCCCGCGGCCGCGCAGGCGCCGCCTGGGTCTCGGCGCTCCCCCTGGCGCGGCGGCCGCGGCGCTGCTGCTCGGGCGGGCGGGGGCGGCCTACGCTCCCGCTTCCGGTGTGGTGTCATGGCGGGCCCTGGGCGCTGATGGCTGCGGGGAGCTGAGTGCCCCGGAGCGCGCCAGGGATCCCGACACCCTCCCCTCGCCCGGCGCCTCTCCTGCCGCCCTCCCTGCGGGGATCCGCCCCCCTCGCGGGCCGGGCGGGCGGGGGGGACATGGCGGCCCACAAGCCGGTGGAGTGGGTGCAGGCCGTGGTGAACCGCTTCGATGAGCAGGTAGCGGGGGCGGCCCTGAGGAGAGGCGGCTGGGCCGGGGCCGGCGGGAGCAGGGGCGGCGCGGGGGGCGGAGGGCCGGGCCCGGAGGTGAGGGGCCTGTGCGGGCCGGGGGCCGGAGGCGCTGCGGGCGAGCGGCGGGGGGAGCGCTGCCTCCTGCCTTCTCCCCCGCCGCCGGCTTCCTGGCTCTGCCGGGGGCTGGGAGAGCTGGGCCCCCCCCCAGCGCCCCGCGGGTCCCCGGTCGGCCCCGGGCGGGGGGCGGCGGCCGGCGGCGCCCATTGTGCTGGGCAGGGCGGCTGGGTGGGGCCGGGTGCTGGTCGCCCTTCAGCCAACCTGCTGCTTCCCACCTTCTGGAGGGGGGGTCCCGGTGTTGGGGGTGCAGTGGCCTTCCCGGGGGCAGTCTGCTCGAGATGCAGTGGCGTATCCGTCGGTTCTGTGCAGGGGATGGGGGGGAGATGCCCGGTTCCTCTTTGCTTCTGCTCCCCCACCTCTCCCAAAAGTGTGTTTGCTTTTTGTAGACATTCCTGGGGAATTTGCTTCTTCCCTTTACATCATCATCTTGTGCAGCAGAAAGGAGGTAGAGGCTCCAGAAGGAGTTTCAGGAGGACTTCGTGAAACTGCTCAGGCAGCTCTGCCTTGTTCCCCGTGACGTGACGGGGGATGTCGGTGTGAGATTTCATCCGCATCGCTGGGAGCACGGTTGTATGGGGTGAAGAGGGTTTTCTAGCCAGTGTTGTTGTAGGGAGAGAGATTTACTTCTCTTTACGAGAGTCAGTGCTAGTAGTATGGAGAAGGATTTTCTGAATGGAAGGAAGAGGGATTTGTTGGCCTTAGACTTCGTGTTTCTCTGATCCACATGCAGAAACTGCTTACTGGGATTAGGTGGCAGGACTTTCTCCATGGGGCTAAGCTTGGTGCTGAGACTCTGCCTTTCTGCCTCCAGGATGCTTTCCTGACGTGCAGGTGTGAGCTCAGTCTAGGCTGAGTGGTCGGTTTCTGTGCTGTCTCGTTTTGCTGTGCTGTCAGTACAGCCTTGGTGTCACACAAGACCCAGCTCCATGAGCCCCTGTTCAGTGTGATGTCTGTCACAAACATTAACCTGGTTCTGTACATTGGATTTTGTTCACCTGCCTTATAACCATATGTCCTTCTCAGTGACGCTGAGCTTTTTACAACCCGCAGAAAGATTGTGCCTGGTTGTATAAAAATAAGCCCTTCTTTTTACATCTGTATTAGAGCTGTTATAAATAAAGTTTAATGTTAAAAGGAAGATGTCAAACTTTGTATTTTGACATTAAAGTGATGCAGATTTTTCCAGTACATTTTAGGCATATTTGCATAGTTAACTTATTCCCCCTGCCTTATCTGGAGTCATAGATCATTTTTTCCATAAGCTTAACAAGCATGGTACTCATTATGCTCCCAATAATGCAAGAAAATGTTTCTTTGTGTACTGGTGTTAAAAGGCCCTAGGCTTTGTCGTTTGCTTTGTTATGTATATTGGGGAACTGGGATTGCCAACATCTGGTCGGAATTAAGAACTTCAGCTTTTCAAACAACTATTTTTCTATACGTTTTATGGGATAATTGCAGGTAGGTGTATGGGGGGGAATCCTCTCCTGATACAAAGCTGTTCTGATTTCTGAGATGCTAAGATGTTGGAGTTGTAGGGATAATGTACATCAAACGGGGTATTGACTGTTGTAGTAACAGGGTAGCTTGCGTGATAGGTTGTGTTCACAAAATTTTGATTAATTTACTGCGTGGTTTTGTTTAACCAGTCAAGCAAAGATGAGACATTAATCTCTACTTTTTTGTGGGAAGTTCTTTCATTTATTAATTTCAACTGAGGGTTCTCAGTTGTGTTTCTTTGCTTTTAATACATCATTTCTTCTGCGGTGCCTGGTCTGACAGTGGTCACGGTGGAAGGGTGGCTGTTGTTAATGGAATTCCCAAATGCCAGGTTGTTGTGACACCATCACTGTTGCTAAATGCCTTGTCAATCCATGGTGATATTTGTTTCTTGTAACTCCTTATCCTTGTGTCATTTTTGGGTAGTCCTGTGGTTATTAAGTTACCTACTTGTTACATTTCAGACTGCTCGTTTGAGCATCAAGTTCCTACTTCATAAACATATACTGAATGTACACGTTGTTTTAGTGATGATAATGCATTTTTGGGTTTTTGCGTACTGTGTCTGCCCTTCGAAATGCAGGACCTCTTGATTCAGCACGGAGAGAGCCGCCACTTCTTATATCACTGGTGTGTTTGAGTTTGTTGTGGGTTGTTCAGTTTAGGGTTGTTTTTTTTTCTGCGGGGGAGAAGACAAAATTTTTCAAGATTTCTTCCTTCCTTTATAAAGGAGGAAAATGTAACCATCTGTCGCCAAAACTTATAGATGTAGACAGGCTTTCCATTCATTTGCTAAGTGCTTGAGTTCTTCTAAGACAGATGAAACAACAAACTGAGAGAATGCTAATCTGTATTGAAAACAAGAAAAATCAGTGCAAACCAGTCTGTTCTTGTCTACTCTTGTTTATTGTTATAAATGCTGCTTTAACCAAAATCTGCTTTTGTGTGTACAATTCTGTGGGCCTGAAATGACTGGCAAGCATAGTTTTATGAATTAACCAATGACTGGCTCACTGAATAAATTTTTCAAATATACTGCCAGCCTTGCCCAGCTGCGCTCACTTCTGAGACTCCAGCTGCTGCAGTGCACTCTTCTTTGAGCTACCCTTGACGACTGTGTGAAGGTTTCAGCTGGTGCAGAAAGAAGCTGTTGATGGTACGTGTGAGGTTAGATCACATTTCTTATGTAGCGCTTAGGAAATCTCTTGACTGATTTTTGTGTGTAGTCCTAGTTGTTGTATTTTTCAAAACTTCCCGTAATCAGGACAGAATTAGGCTGCAGTAGCACAAAGAGGCTAGGCTATGTTTTAGCAAAATTCTCTGCAATTTCAGACATAATCAGGTCTTTGTAAAAGAACATTTTCTCTTTTTTTCCTTATGGAAATATTCACTCACAATTTTAGTGCTTTTTTTAACGGTGTTTTTAAATGTGTTACAAGCTGAATTCATGGGAAGGCAGATACAGTAGTGAAATAGTTGTAATCATAGTCAGAGAAGCCTTACTGCCTAAACCATTTAAATCAGATATAATAAAAGTATTAATCCTGTATAAACTTGTGGTGACTTAAGTGGTTATGGTATGCTTTAGAGAGAGAAGTCCTTTGTTGTGTGGATTATGGTTTAAGCTCCCTTCAGTTCATGAGATATCGTAGAATCCCAGAATGGTTTGGGTGGGAAGGGACCTTTTGAGGATCGAGTCCCACCCCCTGCCATGGGCAGGGACACCTCCCACTAGCCCAGGTTGCCCAAAGCCTCATCCAGCCTGGCCTTGAACTCCTCCAGGGATGGGGCATTCACAGCTTCTCTGGGCACCCTGGGCCACTGCCTCACCCCCCTCAGAATAAACTGTTGCTTCGTCAGATCTCATCTCAGTCTCCCCTCTTTCAGCTTAAACCCGTCAACTCTCATCCTGTCCCTGCCCCCCCTGATCCAGAGCCCCCCCATCTCTCCTGGAGCCCCCTTTCAGCACTGGAAGGTCTCCCCGGAGCCTTCTCTTCTCCAGGCTGCACGCCCCCAACTCTCTCAGCCTGTCCTCGCACGGGAGCTGCTCCAGCCTTGGACCATCTCCGGGGCTCCTCTGGCCCCGCTCCAGCAGCTCCGTGTCTGTCCTGTGCTGAGGACCTCGGAGCTGAACTCAGCACTCCAGGTGGGGTCTCATGAGACTGGAGCAGAGGGGGAGAATCACCTCCCTCGACTTTCTTTTGGTGCAGCCCAGGACATGGTTGGCTTTCTGGGCTGCAAGGACATATCGGGTTGTGTTCAGCTTCTAATGTACCAACACCCCCAAGTCCTCCTCCTCAGGGCTGCTCTCTATCCTTTCTCCTCCCAGCCTGTGTTTGTGTTTGGGGTTGCCCCGACCCTTGTGCAGGACCTTGCACTTGGCCTTGTTGACCTTCATGAGGTCTCCACTTGGATGTTGAACCATTGGCCACAACTCTTTGAGGGCGACCATCCAGCCAGTTCTTTATCCACCGCGTGGTCCTTCCTTCCAATATAGTTGCTTTAAGTTAAGAAAGCTTTTGTAAAAACTGAAAGCCAGAAGGAATGTTCTCTATTTCTAAGGTTTATGTGTTACTGTATGCCTTTTGGAAATGTCAAGAAATAATAGTCTGGTGTGATCTGTGATGCTTTTTCTCCTACTGGTAGTGCTTTGTTATCTCTTTGCATTTAGTAAAGCTTGTGAAAGTTACTCAGTTTCAGTATTGGATCAGTAGAAAATTCGGGAGGGCTTTGCAAATTGAGGTCAGAAATACATTTCTAGAAGCAAAGCTTGACTTAAACTATCTGTGTGTCAAAAGAGGTGTTTAACAACTGCGGAGCTTGCGTGGCTGGTGTTAGCTGGTAGATGCAGGGATTTGCTCGTCTGGTTGCTCCAGCAGTACCTGCGGTACATGGTGACCTGTGTCCTGAAGTCAGGAGGCACTGGGTCTTGTACGGTGTTATTGCGACTGTCGGGCTCAGCTACTTAATGGCTTTCCCTGGTCTTTTGCAACAGTGTTCTTTTCTTGATTGATCTCAAAAGATTTAAAATTTGGTAGTTGGAAAGATTCCCGATTTCATCTACCTGTTCTGTCTTTGGCCGAATGTATTTGCCTTTGCCTATCTATATTTGTTTCTAATTCAAATAAAAGCGATACAGGAATCCATTTGTGTCAGTCTTTCTTTTTTCTAAAATAAAATTAAAGGCAATGAAAGTAAAATTTAAACTTCTTTCCCTTTTTTTTTTTTTTTCTTGTACTATTTAGATTGATGGATATTTGCACTGAAGTTAAATAATTTCTTTCTGGTCGCTCGACACTGGTACTGTGTTCCATTAGGGGACGTACGATGCTCCAGCGTGTCAGAGTGCACAAAGGAAATAGCTGAGAAATAAACCAAAGCCACCCAACAGTGATAATATTTCCTTTTTATGTAGTTTCCTATTTTAAATGGTAGTATAAAAAGCAGTTTTATTTCTAGGTGACCTTGTTGCCGTGGCTGTTGTGGCAGGAAGCTCCAGGAGCGTGTAATACGATGTTTCTGTAGCACGGAAGCGTACAGAACTGGATCTGTGGCACGGTTTCTTTGAGAGGTGCTTCTGAAGTGTTTTATCACTCGGTGGTATTGAGCTTTGCTGCTGTTGTCAGCATGGAGGCTTGAAAATTCAAATAAAAAAATACTAGTAGTGGTGAAATTTTTAATTAAGTACCTTCCAGTAATGACTTCTGAAAAAGGACTGTAAAAATAACATCCAGCAGTGAAAACAAAGCTTGAGTCATAAATGCTGTTCTGCTTTTTCCAGTTTTAAAGTGAGCACGTTGAAATGCATCACAGTGTTTCAGGGCATTGCAGTCTGAACCCTTGCGAGAGAATTGCGGAACAAAGTGGAAATTGCTTTCCTGGCCCCGTGGAACTGGCTGCTGTAGTGGGTCATGCAGGCGGAAAGCATTGGACATTTGGGCGGAGGGGTGGTCCCTTAGAGGGGCTCTCGGGCTGCAGCGCTTGGTGCTGGAGACCCCTCAGCCGCTGTCTGGATCCGTTCCTGGACCTCGCTGGTGCTGCTGGGTCTGTGGCGTGGTCTGGCATGGGCGTTGGGTCGGTTTTTAAATGAAGAGTCAACCATTCTCTTAGGAAAAACCCAACCCATTTCCAGTCTGTGGTACCAGAAGAACCAGTGCTTAAAAGCCAAACCAAAGTGTAGTTTGTGTGGAGAGGAAATGACACCTGGGCAAAAGCACTGGAGAGTACCAGAGAGGTCCATCTCCCCGCAGCTGGGAGGTGTCACTTTAAGCAGGCTGCATGGAACGACACAATCAAAAGTGTTGAGAAAAAAAATGTTCCAGGTTTGGGGTTCTTAATACAATTCATTTAGCATTCTAAATATGGCCCTTTAAACTTTTTTCAACAAAGATAGCAGTGTTAAATGGTTGGCAGAGATGTCCATGGCTGCTGACAGCAGTTGGGCTGGATGACGGTATGGAAAGTACCCTCAGCAGTTCTGCAGAGGCCCCCAGCCTGGACGGCCGCTCTTTAAGCGTTTTGCAGCTGTAAGGCTGATTGTGGTTCTTGGAATTCTTCTTTTAACCTCTTAAATTCTCTCTTAAAAATAAATAAATTAAAGATACCCTTTCTAATGCAAAATATTACATTGCAACGTGTACTGTGAGCGATCAGCGTCTCTCAGAATAACCATTTATTGACAATTCTAGACAAAACTGATTGAAACGTGAAGTTTCTGTAGATGGTGAATTCCTAGGTCACGCTTTAAAATACAAAAGCCACACGTGATTTATAAAAAGAGGTGATAATAATACTGATTCCTTTATTCCTTCCCACATTTGGTTGCTTTGAAAAAAAGTAAATCCTCAGTAAAATGAATTTTTTTCAAAGAATAATTCTCACATTTCCGTGTGGTGGTTTGTAAGGGGCCGACTCCAGCGAGGAGCGTGCAGGGAAGTGACTCGTGTGTGACCCCTGAAGAGTTCGGGGACAGCATGAAACAAAGTGCCCAGTGTTCGCGCAGCGGGAGAAACATCTCTGCTTCGTGCAGTCGCTCTGAATCTTATCTCTCCTGGAAAGATGCATTCTGAGTCTCGTTTCCACCCGCGGCTGTTGGGCGAGGGTGGGTAGTGCGGAGCTCACAGGTTGCGTTTGGCTCCGTCCTGCCTGAAGCGTGTTGGAGGCTGAGGCTCGGCGCCTGGCTGGCGGTGGGGTGTGTTTGCGTGGGGACCCCAAAGTCACCCCGGTCCTTGGGGCCTGCGGAGGCTGTTGGTGCCGGTTCATCCCGGGGCTCGGCTGTACCTCTTGGCCAGCTCTGGCCTGCGCCCGAGGAGGGGACACGCCTGGAACCACTGTCACCGCTTTCCGGCTCACCTTGGTGAGCTGCTGTGGTTTCACCTCCTCTCAGGGTCCAAGATGCAGTTTTTTCTTGCAGATATTAGCCCTGTGAAGACTTTCGGTATTTAACATGCCAATTTTTGAAATAAAGAAACTTTTCTTCTCAGAATTCTGTCTTACTCATGTTTTTCTGCTTCTGTTGATTGCTTTGACATTTGATTTGTAGAAAATGATCACAAAATAGATGTTTTTTGAGGTTGTTTCTGGTGTCTCAAGCATTTTTAACCCATCTTTAAAGATGTAAACTTCGATGTCTAAAAGCTTATAATACTTTATCTCTTTTTGTAGCTTCCAATAAAGGCTGGCCAGCAGAATACCCACACCAAAGTCAGTACGGAGCACAACAAGGAATGTCTCATAAACATTTCCAAGTACAAGTTTTCCCTGGTCATCAGTGGTCTCACGAATATCTTAAAAAATGTTAATAGCATGGTAAGTTTTCTAATTTTGGTTGGTTGTGTAACTTTTCAAAACGGTTGTTATTTATTCATATTGTACAATCTGCAGAGAGTCACTTGGAATTTAGTCAATTTGTTGCTTGCCTTTTACACTTCATTTTTTTTTTCTTTTCATCCTCACATGCTAAAGTTCACCAGCAGCGCTGAGCTGTGTTACATATAGAGGCACTGAGGTGCCTGGAATCCTTTTTTTGGATTTGTCATGAGAAAAGTTTAGTTCATTGTGTTTTGGAGGCGTGTGAGTTGTGGAATCCCCACAAACAGGTAACAGAACTGGCCAGGCTCCAGCAGCGCTGGTTTTTGAAGGCTTTAGGAGGATGGTTTGCAGTGAGCTCTTTTGGATGTCAGTTGTACAGAGATGTGCATCTGCTAAAACCCTGCAAAGAACTGATAAAATTGGAAAAAAAAGCAGTTTTAGACTGCTTAAAGCTACCTGTAAACCCCTTTGAGAGAGAATTAGTTTTAATTAAACTCCAGAGGCATGAGGGAATGTGGTGATGTGTAAGATGACTGTCTGGTAAAGGAGAAAACCATACAGGCAGAACAAGGTTCTGTATATGAGATAGAGATTTTGAGAGGAAAGACCTAGCTAGAAGTGTCAGTTAAAAAGTTCAACATTTGCTTTGCGTTGAGGAACGAGACTTAACATTTTTTATGTTTAATGGACGGAGCTGCTGTAAGAGTCAGCAATGTTTTTGAAGGATTTCTGTAGGTGAAACAAAAGGGACCAATGGACTGTCAATGGTCTTACATTCAGAACAAAGTCTAGAGGGCTTGCAGTCTGCTGAAACTTAAACTTAGTTGAGCTAACCTCTCCCGTGGTTGAAAAGTAACTTTCTTTGGGTGACTTATACATGTGTTCCGTGTGTAGACAGTAGTAATATATTTTTGTCTAAATCTTTTCTGCTTTATTTTCCTGCCTTCATATTGCTGGAACTAGTCCCCATGGTTGGCAGGAAGGTTGGGTGCAGGTTAAATGTCCGGTGGAATTGTGCCTTCATCCTGTATCTGAGGTGTGGTGGAGGGTCTCGTGTTTCTTCCTGTGGTCTCTGCTAAATTTTGCAACACTCTAATGAGCTTGTCAGTATGGATTTGTTGTAACATCAGGTCTGTTAAGATGTTGGCAATGAAATACATAATTGGAAAGGAGTCAGCAGTAACTGATATCAAAATAGTTTCTGAAAAGGTCTAACCTTCGTTTCTGAATAAATTATAGGCCTGAGGAAGGTCAGAGGCTGCTGTGTGCCTCCTGTCTCACTTTGCAGTAACTGTTCTTTATTAGATTTGGCATTGCAGACTGGACAAAGATATTTCTTCAGCGATAAGGTTTTTAATTCCTATTTTAATCTAATTTTTGCTGGCTTTATTTCTAAACTCTACACCAGAGTGGTAAAGGAGCCATAACTTATTGTGCCACTTTGTTACATTAATGCATTACCAGTCAAATTTCTGTGCCTCAGATGAATCCGTATCCTTTCTACTTCTAGAGAATATTTGGAGAAACTGCAGAAAAGAATTTGTATCTATCTCAGCTGATTATCTTGGATACACTGGAAAAATGTCTGGCAGGGGTGAGTAGCCGAATGAGTTAGAGAGTACAACTCAAATGCTTGTGTACCTGTTGTCACTGGTGCTAAATTTAGAGCAAAGTAGGATTAATGCCATTTAAAAAATACTAAAACTTTTGTAAATGGAAGTAGTTGATATAATTGATAAATGAAGGATTTGTGGAGTCTTTTTTCAGCTAAACAGGTTCAACTAGACTTTTGCATTTGGCCTTCCCACTGCTCAGCTGATCTGTGGAGTTATACGTAAAGATTTTCTTTTAATAATTTGTTAAAAAGAATTGCAGGGAACTGGACAGCTGTGCTCAGAGACGTGTGAACTGGAGTAAGGGAAGACACAAACCCGAATGAAGAATTCAATGTGCTTATGAAGCTTTGTTAGAGTTTCATAAGGAATGTTTACGGCATTTTCTGCTCAGTATTTCTTGAACAGATGTATCAAAACATTTTCAACCCCCAACTTAAACAGAAAAAGTAAAGGGATAGTACATCGTGTTAAAAGTAGCAGATAGTTCAGTACAGCTATTTCAGTTTTATGTTGTTTTCTGCACACAGCGTTGATTTTTCTTTAAATTTCTTAAAACTTTCATTTGTTGAAGTGATTTTTCATGTACTTGCATATACAGCAGAAACTTTGCTATCACTGTTCTGAAGATTACTTTTGCAGGTGTTTCCTAGATTACATTAGTTAACCGTGTCCAAACTTCCACTGGGAGTCCAGCCCTGAGCTTTCCAGTCAGCGCTGTGCTGCGAGGCAGTTTGCTGTTACCTTTGGGACGTACATGGTTGTGCAGCTTGCTGTGCTCAACTGTGTAATTGCAAAGCCAATCTTCACTGTGAGCAAAATTTGCAATGGTTTATTCCTTTAACAAGAAAGGAGGTTGTTTTTTTTTTTAAAGCTGTATTCCTGGATGAATGTCATGACATCATCTAAGCTCTTTGCTGTTTCCCTGCGACAGTTTTTGAAGGTTCTTTCTTTATAAGGTAGTGACCTTACCGTGGTTAGGTTTGTCAAGCAGCATATCTTATATTTCAGTACTAAAACAGTCTGAATAATTGTGGATTCTCTCAATTCACAAAAGATCCAGGTAAATAGATTTTCCAGAATAATTTTCAGCTCTTACAGCTGGGTTAAAAACCTCTCTGGCACTTCTTGTGTCTTCGATGCAGTGAGTCAAAAACCTGCTTTAACTCCAGAAATTAGTTCTTTAAAAATATTTCTTATATGTGTATTTTTTGAAATATCAGTGGTATTTTTCCTGATAGATGGTGATATTTGAACAGCCTAAAATTGTGCTGAATACTTCTTGCTTTGTCAATTCAAAAGAGAGCAGTTGAGCCAGTATATGTTGAATAAGACCGAGCCAAAGCTCTATACAAAGAGTGTTGTGTTCTGTGATATCTTCAGACATATTTCTTGCTCGTTGTTCTTGCTCAATGTTTCATCAAGTTCTCATGGCAACAGGACTCAGGTCAACTAAGTGGGAGTCTCTGAAACTTCCCAATTCCCTATGGTAAATTCATTGGTAGAATTTTAGAAGGCTTTAGTGCTGACCCTTCTGTTCGAACTTGTTCTTAGTAGAGCAAAGTTTCACTTTGAATTCTTTTGTAAATAGTTTCCTTATGTCTCACACTGTGCAAACTGGCAAAAATTAGATTTTTCTTTTGCAGGGAAGTTAAGCCATTTTGGACTCATGTAGAGCAATCCCAGGCAAGAGCAAGGGAGAAGCTCCTCTTTTTTGGTTCATTTTTTTAATGTAAAATGTTTGCTGTACAAATATAGTGGTTAGAATACTACCCCCAGGAGAAGTAAGTGTGAGTCTGCCCTTTCGAGCTTCAGCTAATGTTAATGCTCCGCTGCTAATACTCTGCACAGATCAACAGGGTGCGTTCGTCAAAACAGAAATGTGTTTTACTTCAAAAACTTGTTTGATACTTGATGACATTGATCAGCTCAGTGTCCTACATGTTTCGGAGACTTGGCTCAAAGTGTGAGATGGTTTGGGTGATATGGGTTATTGTCCAAGTGGGGAGGAATGCTTCCTGTGCACACTACTGACATGATGGTCAGTGGTATTTTCTGCTGGCAGGATCAGAGTTCAGATTTGGGTCCTGTGCTACCAGTGGCAGATGCTCCATTTTTTTTTGCCTCCAAACCTACAAAGTTTTGTGAAATACTGAATGTTTGCTTTTTTAGCAACCAAAGGACACCATGCGGCTAGACGAGACTATGCTGGTAAAACAGTTGCTGCCAGAAATCTGCCACTTCATCCACACTTACCGTGAAGGGAACCAGCATGCAGCTGAACTGCGGAATTCTGCCTCTGGGGTTCTTTTTTCTCTTAGCTGCAATAACTTTAATGCTGTGTTCAGCCGCATTTCCACCAGGTAGGTGTTCTCAGTAGCCTGTCTTCGTGTATTAGGAGATCTGCTACATACTGGTGTCTAGGACATCTGTCACGGATTGTAGTCTTTCTAATTTTAGAAAAGTTAACTGTTTGTATGATATTTAACAAGATGGTTCTTAAGTGAAACTCCCTCTGCCTTTCAAAATTTTAATTGTTTCAGGTTACAAAATGAACCTGTTTCATAGCCACTCCAGGTTACTGCCAGCGTATTTTCTGTGAGCTGCATTGGTTGCTTTTTTAGTCTGCTTTCATAAGTGCAAGTCAAATGCTGTTATAGAGTGAAAATAATAGTTGAGTAAGTTCTTGTGGGTGCAAGGAAAAAAAAGGGTGCTGAAGACAACGGGTTGTATCCATTTACTTGTGGATTTAGAATGCAAAATGTCTGATCCTCTACAGCTCTGTTGGAGCCCCAAGGCTGTTTTCCTTCTGAATTTGTCCTGCTTGGAGCCCTTTATGTTAAATCTATGTATGCCTTAAGGGGACAAAACAGCTGTTGGAAAAGACCCGTTTGTCTTCTGACTGAATGTCACAGCACATTTACTGCAGAAACAGCTGACTTCTCTGCTTTTCTAAGTGAGAAGAGAGACATGCCCAAAGTTTCCCTCTATTCTTCGCAAGTCCACTGGAGTTGTGTAGTAAGCTTTTTATTACTGAAAAACTTTGATGTTTTTTGGAAGTTGCTTGAAGTAGCGTAGCTCTTATCGCGCATTATTACAGCTAACAACATCCTTCGTTTGTTAGAAGTGGAGCTGGGCAGCCTGACGTGGTTGCGTAGCAATGAGTGTGCCCATTTAATTGAAATGAAGATTTATGTAGTCCTTATCATGTAAAAACAGTTCCGTTCCAACATTTTGGAAAATGCTTGCATTTCAGAAATCAGTCTAAAATTATTTAATAATTTGAAATTAAGTATTTTTAAAACTTTTATAGAGCCCCTAATAACTTCTGTCTCAAGAACAGAGACTTGGCAGCAAGCATGGCGGATGTGGTTTCACTCAATAGGTTGTGTTTCGTTGCTTATGGAAATGGAAACAATTTATCTTGCTCCTTCTATAGAAGATGTTTTTCAGTTGAAATTTTTTGACAATCTTTGAATCTAGTCCATGGATATGTACTTATTGCTGTGTCTGTAGCATGGTTCACTCCTCAAGTTCCGAAGCCCCTCTTGCCATCCAGCTGGGCTGGAGCTCAGTGCTTTTCCCTAACCTGCTTTTCACTTCAAGATGGTCTGTACGTAAATAGTTAAATATTTGACCAATTGTTGCTGATCTCCACAGGGGTCAGCCTGCCGACAGTTAGCATTGCTGATCTTTTGACCTGTGCTTCCTGTTTAGGCATATTTCTAGGCCCTGTACAGCAGCTGGGGGATTTTTGGCACGGAAAGCACAGCAGTGGGGACCTTCCCATTCCCAGCGAGGGCTGTTAAGTTTCCCTGGCGTTGAAGAAATGAAGAACTGCTTTTGTGTGTAGTACTAGAAATTGCATTCCATGCCTAAAACACATCTGTAGCTTTGGAACAACACATGGCAATCTTTACTTTGGGAGAACATATGATTTAGTTATTAGTGGCGTAGGACTGGATGGGATGTTCAGCAAATTGTCTAATACAAGAGCGTGAAAAGGTGCCGTTGTGTTTAACCTGGTGTGATTAAACTTCATCCTACTTGTTCAGGCCAGAAAACCATGGACCTTCTTTAGGTGACAGGGTGGTTGTAGCTCCCTGCAGCGAGATGAAGTGCCAACGGTCACTGCTCTGCTCTTGAGAAGTTGGCTGGGGCAAGACCCGCTGTTCAGGAGCAGTAGTATAAAAACGGCATGTTTCCATGAATTTAATATTTAGTTGAAAAGACGACAAGGTTACTGCTACAGTATGGTAGATAACGGAAGGATTTAGGCAAATCTTGGGCATAAACAGATTGTCACCAGATGGCATTGCTATCTTGCAAGACTCATCACTAGTGTGTCTCGATCCGGTTTCAGTGTGAGGATGGAATCAGTCTGTAATATTAACTCGTAACCATGCAAGACCAGTCTTGCCTTTCTAAACCTGGAAAAGTCCATCTGAGGAGACGGTATTATGTGAGGAGAACATACAGTATTCCCCCGCTATTCCAATGTATAGAATCGTAGGTGTGTGTTCATACCTATCTGATGTCATCCGATTGAGGAGTCCGTTTACTTTGCGTATTTTTAGGTTACAGGAACTGACTGTTTGTTCAGAAGATAATGCTGATGTTCATGATATTGAACTTTTGCAGTACATCAGTGTGGATTGTTCAAAACTAAAACGACTCTTGCAAGGTATGATTTGAGCCTGTGTTTTGGAATATTTTAGTCGGAATGTGGCTAGGTATCGATACCATTGTGTCATCTCTATGTGTATCTTTGTATTGCTGTTTTACTCCAAATGGTCGTATATTTATCAAAATATTTAAAAATACCTACATAGCATAAAGACATCTGTTTAAAATTTGCTTTGCACTTCAGATGTCCTTTATAATGTGTTGCTTTTTAGAACCAAGTTTCTTTTCTGAATGGAGAAATGTTTTACCTTCACAGAGACTGTATTCAAGTTTAAAGCCCTTAAGAAAGTAGCTCAGTTAGCTGTTATCAACAGTCTTGAAAAGGTAAGTATTTTAATATTTATCTTCTGTTTCATTGCTTGTTTGCAGACTTCCTCTAATTTAGGAATAGTTGCGATTCAGTAATTTACTAGAAAATAAAAGTTGATGCATCCCTTCGGTGCATGTATGTTGTGCAAGAAATGTCGAGTGATTAGAAGTAAGAGTGAAGTCTCTCTTTGTTAAATACATAGTTCAGAAAAAATCTTTTTAAGCTTTGGAATGTAAAGATGTTTTCCATTATCTGCAGGCATTTTGGAACTGGGTGGAAAACTATCCTGATGAATTCACAAAGCTGTATCAAACAC
>WKFP01014359.1:379529-399553 GCA_011057875.1 Pterocles orientalis
TCTGTTGGAGCCCCAAGGCTGTTTTCCTTCTGAATTTGTCCTGCTTGGAGCCCTTTATGTTAAATCTATGTATGCCTTAAGGGGACAAAACAGCTGTTGGAAAAGACCCGTTTGTCTTCTGACTGACTTGAGTGTCACAGCACATTTACTGCAGAAACAGCTGACTTCTCTGCTTTTCTAAGTGAGAAGAGAGACATGCCCAAAGTTTCCCTCTATTCTTCACAAGTCCACTGGAGTTGTGTAGTAAGCTTTTTATTACTGGAAAACTTTGATGTTTTTTGGAAGCTGCTTGAAGTAGCTTAGCTCTTATCACACATTATTACAGCTAACAACATCCTTCGTTTGTTAGAAGTGGAGCTGGGCAGCCTGACGTGGTTGCGTAGCAATGAGTGTGCCCATTTAATTGAAACGAAGATTTATATAGTCCCTATCATGTAAAAACAGTTCCGTTCCAACATTTTGGAAAATGCTTGCATTTCAGAAATCAGTCTAAAATTATTTAATAATTTGAAATTTTAAGTATTTTTAAAACTTTTATAGAGCCCCTAATAATTTCTGTCTCAAGAACAGAGACTTGGCAGCGAGCATGGCGGATGTGGTTTCACTCAATAGGTTGTGTTTCGTTGCTTATGGAAATGGAAACAATTTATCTTGCTGTTTCTATAGAAGATGTTTTTCGGTTGAAATTTTTTGACAATCTTTGAATCTAGTCCATGGATCTGTACTTATTGCTGTGTCTGTAGCATGGTTCAGTTCTCAAGCCCCGAAACCCCTCTTGCCATGCAGTTGGGCTGGAGCTCAGAGCTTTTCCCTAACCTGCTTTTCACTTCAAGATGGTCTGTACGTAAATAGTTAAATATTTGACCAATTGTTGCTGATCTCCACAGGGGTCAGCCTGCCGACAGTTAGCATTGCTGATCTTTTGACCTGTGCTTCCTGTTTAGGCATATTTCTAGGCCCTGTACAGCAGCTGGGGGATTTTTGGCACGGAAAGCACAGCAGTGGGGACCTTCCCATTCCCAGCGAGGGCTGTTAAGTTTCCCTGGCGTTGAAGAAATGAAGAACTGCTTTTGTGTGTAGTACTAGAAATTGCATTCCATGCCTAAAACACATCTGTAGCTTTGGAACAACACATGGCAATCTTTAGTTTGGGAGAACATATGATTTAGTTATTAGTGGCGTAGGACTGGATGGGATGTTCAGCAAATCGTCTAATACAAGAGCATTAAAAGATGCCGTTGTGTTTAACCTGGTGTGATTAAACTTCAGCCTACTTGTTCAGGCCAGAAAACCACGGACCTTCTTTAGGTGACAAAGAGTGGTTGTAGCTCCCTGCAGCGAGATGAAGTGCCAACGGTCACTGCTCTGCTCTTGAGAAGTTGGTTGGGGCAAGACCCGCTGTTCAGGAGCAGTAGTATAAAAACGGCATGTTTCCATGAATTTAATATTTAGTTGAAAAGACGACAAGGTTACTGCTACAGTATGGTAGATACCGGAAGGATTTAGGCAAATCTTGGGCATAAACAGATTGTCGCCAGATGGCATTGCTATCTTGCAAGACTCATCACTAGTGTGTCTCGGTCCGGTTTCAGTGTGAGGATGGAATCAGTCTGTAATATTAACTCGTAACCATGCAAGACCAGTCTTGCCTTTCTAAACCTGGAAAAGTCCATCTGAGGAGATGGTATTATGTGAGGAGAACATACAGTATTCCCCCGCTATTCGAATGTGTAGAATCGTAGGTGTGTGTTCATACCTGTCTGACGTCATCCGATTGAGGAGTCCGTTTACTTTGCGTGTTTTTAGGTTACAGGAACTGACTGTTTGTTCAGAAGATAATGCTGATGTTCATGATATTGAACTTTTGCAGTACATCAGTGTGGATTGTTCAAAACTAAAACGACTCTTGCAAGGTATGATTTGAGCCTGTGTTTTGAAATATTTTAGTCTGAATGTGGCTAGTTAGAGATGACACAATGGTGTCGATGTGTGTATCTTCGTATTGCTGTTTTACTCCAAATGGTCGTATATTTATCAAAATATTTAAAAATACCTACATAGCATAAAGACATCTGTTTAAAATTTGCTTTGCACTTCAGATGTCCTTTATAATGTGTTGCTTTTTAGAACCAAGTTTCTTTTCTGAATGCAGAAATGTTTTACCTTCACAGAGACTGTATTCAAGTTTAAAGCCCTTAAGAAAGTAGCTCAGTTAGCTGTTATCAACAGTCTTGAAAAGGTAAGTATTTTAATATTTATCTTCTGTTTCATTGCTTATTTGCAGACTTCCTCTAATTTAGGAATAGTTGCAATTCAGTAATTTACTAGAAAATAAAAGTTGATGCATCCCTTCGATGCATGTATGTTGTGCAAGAAATGTCGAGTGATTAGAAGAGTGAAGTCTCTCTTTATTAAATACATAGTTCAGAAAAAATCTTTTTAAGCTTTGGAATGTAAAGATGTTTTCCATTATCTGCAGGCATTTTGGAACTGGGTGGAAAACTATCCTGATGAATTCACAAAGCTGTATCAAACACCCCAGACTGATATGGCTGGTAAGGCAGAACAACACGGTGTTCAGAAGGTGGTTTCTCTGTCAGCCCCACATTCACCTGCTCTTGGTGCCCTCTTTGCTGCTTGTGCAGCCTGCTAGTAGGAAACAAATTTCTGTCAGCCTTTGCCGGGCGAGGATGTATTGCTATCTCTTTTCTCTCCTGACTCACCTTTTGAAGAGATTTGTTTTGTGGTTCGCAACACAAAGGAATAGAACCCAACAGATGGAAAATCTTTAAATACATATTTTTATCTGTATTTGTCTCAAGTCAAAGAGAGAGGAAATTTTATATTTTCAGTTGAACCATGTCTTTAACTGGGCTGAGACCATTTCAGCCCGAGTAGCATGGCAGTAATGTGCAAAACAGAAGTTTTTCTTTCTGTGTAGATGGAGCTATCCCTCTGCTCTTTTATACCTATTCTTTACCTTTTCATAATTAAAATTGGTATTGAACTTGGGGTTGTGCTTTATACAGATTGTGCAGAGAAGTTGTTTGACTTGGTGGATGGCTTTGCTGAAAGCACAAAACGTAAAGCAGCAGTGTGGCCGCTGCAAATCATACTCCTGGTCCTGTGTCCGGAGATAATCCAAGATATAGCAAAGGATGTGGTAGAGGAAACTAAAATGAACAAGGTAAGAGAAGAAAAGTATCTGAACTCTGGTTTTGATTTCTGGAGGATGCTTTTTTTTGCTTATTCTGTATTTCAGATATTTTATTTTGTCTTTCCTGCTTAAAAAGCACATTACAATTCCATATTTAAATTTATGCACCTTTTTTAAGTTCTCACCTTTCACTGCCAATAGTTCGTATGGACAGTATGTCCCAGACAGTGTTCTTTCAGAACTTTTACATCTCCTTGGAGATTTGAATCCCAGTGTTGTGCTTTCCCCTGCCTCCACCAGCAGCAAGCTCAGCGTTGCTCCTGGCTGACCTGTGCTGTACCGTTCCAGCTCTCTGTGCTGTGTGCGGTGTGTTCTGTAATTGCAGTACCTGTGGCAGATGTTGAATTTGCTGTGGCTGCAAACATTATGGTTAAGGGTAAACAACCATCTATCTTTGTGCCATTCGGATTGCCCGAGATAATTTCAAATGAATATCTTTAGTACCCATAACTTTTTTTCAGAATGCTGCATCAGAATGCTTTTTGCAATCCTAATATCCGTGATTTCCGATCAGAAAATGCAGTGGTGTTTGTTTTTAATATTTAAGGATCTAGAAACGCTGACCACAGATTACCAAAGCTCTGATTATTACTGTTCCTCCTTTGAATTCTGCAGAAACTGTTCTTGGACAATCTCAGGAAAGCACTTGCAGGCCACAGCGGGAGCAGACAGCTGACCGAAAGTGCTGCTATTGCTTGTGTTAAACTGTGCAAGGCATCTACCTACATCAACTGGGAAGATAATTCTGTCATTTTCCTTCTAGTGCAGTCCATGGTGGTAGATCTTAAGGTAAAAACGTCTGTTTCCTAGTTGCAATGGAGAAATTTGAATTTTAAAATACTGAGATAAACTTTGAATTTCTCCTTGAGTACCGTAGTGGTGTTCAGCGAGAGGTTTTGTACTGAAAGCAGACGGGAATAATCTTGGTATCTGATTTATGTGTTTTTGTTTTTTTGGAATATACAGAATTTGCTGTTTAATCCAAGCAAACCTTTTTCAAGAGGCAATCAAAATGCAGATGTAGACCTTATGATTGACTGCTTAGTTTCCTGCTTCCGCATAAACCCTCATAATAACCAACACTTCAAGGTGAGAACGCTGCTGGCTGGTAAGTCGTTCTCCACGTACTATTGATGACTTGTCAGTTATAAAAGATATGCTGATGGCAGCTGGAGGCTTATAAAGAAGTTCAACTGTATAAATATCCCTTAGTAATAAGTCCCTGCGTGTTTTTATAAGTTTTTTCGTAGCTGATTAGCCTTTCTCTTGTTTCGATTTGACAGCTTTGTGACTTTAATGAAAAGCCTCCAGTGTGTTATTCAGTGTGATAAGAAAGATGGCAAAGACAAAGATGTTCCTAAGTGGCTTTTATGTATTTTTATTGTAGATCTGCTTGGCACAGAATTCCCCATCAACATTTCATTATGTACTGGTAAATTCACTTCACCGAATAATCACAAATGTAAGTTCTGAAAGTATTTAATCCGGCCAGCAATCTGTGGCTTCAGTTCAGATCAGTATCCGCTTATTAAATACAGTTGGAATAGTAGAACGTATCTTCTTGTTGCCTGTATCCGTGCAGCACGAGCTTGCTAATGAGGAAGGATGTGCAAATCGTTGTTCGCGCTGTCCACCAGTTGGATTCCCAGTTTGAGAGCTTGTATTCCAGTATAAAATTTCAGTACAAATATGTTTAATACCCTCTAATGTAGTATGACAGGTGTCTCTTATGTTCTCTGGATTTATAAGAGGTACTGCTTTACTGATGCATGAAAAACCCTCTCAGGACATGCAGAGCTACACCACCCTTACTACTTCTAGTATATTGACATGGGAACCTGGGGGGAGAGCTGGCCTCAGGGATTTGATCCAGTATGAATTTAAATAGTATAAAATTGTACTAACTGCTGAGTGCCAAAAATATTTTGAAAGCTTGTGTGGTTTTCCTTTTTCAATGTGATATTGCACTTTAAGCCACTAAAATATGACTTTAATTTCTGTACTGTTCAGAAATACTTTCCTGACTAGTGTGAAAATAGAATCAGTGTTGACCAACCAGTGTTACTTAATTTAAATAACATTTTCTATTTCATTTATCCTGACATGGTAGTGAAAACGCTATATTTAAAAAAACAACTATTAGACACTTTGACAAAAAGGGGCAAAACGCTCCTGTGGATGTGGTGGAGTAATAGGGCTTTTCAGATATTATCAAGCACTTAAAAATACCAATTTCCATTTTGTTTAGTGTATCGCAGTGCACTGGGTGCACATTGTTTGTTTTGATGTGTTATTTACTAGCATTCAGTGTCCTGAAATCTACCGTGGTTTCCTGCATTCCTGGTTTCAGAGTAAGCAGCTAAGTTGGAAGCGTTGCTTCTGCTACAACTCATTTCAATATTGTGGGTGCAAACGTTAACACATTGGTTGTACCCTGTACAGTACTGCTGTAAAGGTTAGCTATACTCCAGTTTTTGTAGCTTTCCGAGGTCTAACATAAATCATAACCTAACTCGGATATTCCCAGTTGAACGTGAGTGTTTCTGTGTTTTCGTTCCAGTCTGCGTTGGACTGGTGGCCCAAGATCGACGCTGTGTACTGCCATTCCATGGAGCTGCGCAGCATGTTCAGTGAGACCCTTCATAAAGCCATCCAGGGCTGCGGGGCGCATCCAGCAATCCGCATGACTCCAGTAAGACTTGTAAAGAAGCTGTTGAAGCACGAACCTGTTGTTTTTCCTGTGTCTCCATTCCATTCCAGCTTTTTTATTCATTAACTTTAGACTGGAAACTAGAGGGGGGAAGAACATTGCGATCCAAAAAGCAACAGAGAGCCATACATGCTCTGTAAACCTTGCGAGTTTTGGGGTGTTGACTGTTTCTAGTCAGTTAGCCATGTCTTTTTCGGTTCTCATGCTGGTTTTAAACTAGCAACGTAGAAGTATTTCCTTTCTAGCTGTGCTCTGTGGCTAACTGTTCATTTTAAGCTTTCTCGCTGTGTGAGTAGCTAAGTAAGATGTCTGTTCTTACTTCACCTGAAAAGCAAAAGCATTCTGTATGCAAAGATAATTTCTGAAAGCTGCAATGCTTTTGTCATGCCTGGCATGAGTGTGTCGTCTTCCCATTTGTCTTGCTTGCTTTCTGTTGAGCAAGTTGACTGTTTGGTCTTGGTGACAGCAACAAAGTAAAAGATTTTTCAAGCATTATGAAATAAAATCAATATTCTTGGTCGTCTTGGAAAAAGTCCTGGGTAAATTTGAATTTGTAGTTCATCCAAATTTTTTTAGTAAGTCTGTGTGCAGCTGTGTTGCCTTTCTTCTGAACTTTCCATTCAGACCTTCTCATGTGTCAAGTGAATTTGGTTGATTGGTTTAGAAGGCCTGAAATGATACATGAAAATCTTCCTATTGGGCTTCTCAAATGAAAGCAAATGATCCAAATACCTTTAGTTGAAGCCACAGCATGTTTAACTTGCTTTTTACACGTATATATTCGTTTGTTGAGAAAATAACAGGGGTATTGTGATGGCAACTCTGACATTGATTGGTGGTGCTTTGTCTTCTGCTTCTTATTTTCCGTTCTTACTGGCTGCTGTCGCTGACATGCTCAGATGCCAACCAGTCACTGTTTTGCATGGCAGTGGGCCTCTGTTGCTGTAAGTATGACCCATTGTAACTACCGCAGAAAAGCCTTTCCTTGCTCTGACTTTTCTGTGCATAGTTACTGCTGCAGTCACTCCATCGGGTCGAGGGTCGCGTGTTTTACGTACGAATGTAGGGCTGGAGGAGACTTCTTCCGCTGCTCTTGGCAATTGCCAGGCGATCCCTTTCACAACCACTTGAGCTCCTTCCTGGAAGGAAAGGCTCTCTGTTGGTTCTGTTCTTTGCTTTCTGCCCCTACTTTTCCATCGTGATGCTCTTCCAGAGTCTCCCCACTCTGGTGATTAGAACTAATCTCTAATTTCCAGCCTAAACTTATTTGTGTCTAACTTATCCCCACGTGTTCCTGTTCCAGGGTTGTCTGGTAGCTTCAGACCGCTGTCCATCCCCTCGCTCTATTTGTTGATAGTCTCTGGTTTTGATTGCGTGAAGTAAATAAATCGCTTCACCGAAAGGAATCGGCTTCTTTTGCCATGTGCCTCTTCTCAGAATTCCTTTGACTGTAGCAAGCTGAGGTTTAGCACAGAGTTCGTTACTCTACAAGTGTGATATCAGTTTCGTGGTCAGATGCTTTTTGTGTGTTAGATTTTATTGGGTTTTTTCTCAGTCGCATGTGGTTCTAATTTCTTGTAGAATTTAATTATACGATGTCATACCTCTTCCTCAGTTACCCTGAGGATTATTTCAAGCTAGGTTTTTTTGGTTGGTGTTCAAGACTTGTACATTTAGTGAAAATGAAAAACTAGTTCACGTTATTGTTTGAGATCTTTGCAAATAATGAACGAGACAAAATAGTTTAAAAAGCTGAGTTTCTGAAGAGCATTGTGTTCTGTCCTGTGTTGAATATCCACAATGAATACTTTTTTGTCCAAGTTACTGTCTCATAACTATTTTGGTAGGTGTAAGAAAAAATAATAATTTAATCCCTGCTAAGATTAAAATTATTGAAAATATAAATGCTGTAAACTTACTGGAGAGAGATGAAGATCTTTTGTCTCTGGACATACTGGGGGCGAATTATCTCAAGTTCACATTTTTTATATAGGAATTTATATATGTGTGTATATACAAGCACTGATTTTTCACAGACTTGAGCATGCATCCAGATTATTTTTGTTGAGATGAAGAAATTGCAGCTGGTTGCCGTACAGCAGGGTGGTTCACTCTGAAGGGTTGGGCACGCTGTAGGATTGAAGCATAAACTCGATTTTTCTTGAATCCTTGCAGCCGGCAGCATCCATATACACTTAGTTCGCAGCCAGCAGAGTGTGGCTGTTTGTTAAACGTGTTGGTCGTGTTGCTGCCTGGGTTCTGTTGGGTGGACAGCAGTGGTGGGATCTGATACAGGTCACCTGGAGTCAAACCAGGATAGCTTACGTGAACTCTCAACATGTGCTTAACATGTCTTCTGTTTCACGGAAGGAAGTTGACTGGTACAGAAGTAGTTTTCTGGTTTTTCCCATGAAGCTAAATTTATTTTAATTTAAGTGATGCACTGTTTACCTTGTGAGAACTGAAAAGTTCATTTTTAGGAGGCCATAGAGATGAAAATGTTATTGTCAGGACTGTGATTATGGCAGAAAAAAAAAGAGAATATTTTGCCTTTGGAAAAGAGTTCCCTCCCCTCTCGTGTGTTCAACCTTACTTGGAAACATTTATTTTTGTTTCTTTTTCAGACCAGAGAAAATCCCTGTAAATTCTTTTTGTTCCTTTTACCCATTTTTCTTTCGCCACAGTTTGTCTTACGCAAAACTTTTCTCATGTCCGTATGCAACTCACTAAAACAATTCTCAAGGAAACTTTAAAGATACAGTAAAGTGATAGCATCTGCATATGTAAAAGGGGATTTTTAAACAAAAGGCTGTGCTTTTATTGAATTTTATATTAAGTTGTTTGTAACTGCTGTGTAGATTACCTTACTGACAGTGACTGTGATTTTTTTTTTTCCATCAGAGCCTTACGTTTAAGGAGAAAATGACAAGCCTCAAATTTAAAGAAAAACCTACTGATTTGGAAACCAGAAGCTACAAGTTCTTGCTGTTATCCTTGGTGAAACTGATCCATGCTGATCCAAAGCTTTTGCTGTGTGTAAGTTTATCATACTGCTCATTCATAGTAAAATACTTTGGAAGCTACTAAATTAATAAAAATTGAAAACATAAACCTGGCATCTAGGATACTTCCCTACTCATTCTTTTCCCTGGTTATAAAGCTTCTCTACTTTCAAAAGAAAAAGACAAAACCAGAAAGAAAGAAAGAAATTTTACAGAACCAGAGCAGCACAACGAAGGGGAGCAGAAAGCTCGGTAACTCTGAAGAGGGGAGACAGGGAAAGGAGAATAGAACAAGAAGAAAATTAAAATAAGGGGTGAGGGGGAAGTGAGTCGTCATTTCAATGAGTAGTAAGACAGATGTGGTCTTAGGTCTTCCTTTTTCTCAGGTCTATTTATTGTTTTAATTTAAAAACATTTCAATTCTGTCAAAGATACAATATGCAAGGGGTATCATTGGTTAAAAAAAAAATGAAATACTTTCTTAAAGATCCAGAAATCCACCTAGTCCCATTCTGGAATGCTGCTGTAGCCGTCAGTAACGCGGTCAGTGATTAAAAAGCTTTACAACTTAAACTTGCTTTCCTTTTTGCTGTTTAGAATCCAAGGAAGCAAGGGCCCGAGACACAAGGCAGCACGGCTGAATTGATCACAGGCCTGGTGCAGCTCGTCCCGCAGTCCAGCATGCCCGACATCGCCCAGGAAGCCATGGAGGTAAGGGGTGGGCGTTCTCTGGGCCGGGCGAGCAGTGCGCAGACAAACCAAGGCTTTTGTAGAAGCTCTGAAGCATTGATTAGCTGTGAAGGTCTGTGTTTAATCTGGTTACATCAAAAGCAGAGATGAAAGTTCTGGTTGTAGTTCAGGGTGCTCGTGGATGTGGCCAGAACCTTTTCTGAGTTTTCCCTCGTGCAGGGAGTGGTTACAGAGAGCCAAGTGTGTGCCCCTCATGAATTGGCAAAGAGCTTGCACTACAGAAGTTTTGTTGTTGTCACTAGAAGTTTACATTCGTGGGGTTGGTTGCATTAATTTTTTTTTGCAGCTGGATATTAAGTAAATATTTTAAAATATTGTGTCTAGTATGGATTTGTGTGGAAACACCAGGAAAAACCTCTAGGTTTGGATTATAAATATGAAATAGACTAAAATGAAGTAGTTTTGGTATGGACTCAAAATGAACTCTTGCTTATGCTTTTTCTATCTTTTGTTGTTTTTAAAACAATGCAATTAATCTGTGATTGCACCAATTTCTCTGCTTGTGCTGATGGACTTCGTTAATTTGTGCCTTTAAGTGAAACTTTGTTTTGAATTCAGGCTTTGCTGGTTCTTCACCAGTTAGACAGCATTGACTTGTGGAACCCTGATGCACCCATAGAAACGTTCTGGGAAATTAGGTATGTAGGTTAACTTCTGTAAATTAGAGAACTAGCTGGTTGGATTTGTCTTCTCTTTTGAAATAGCTGCTAATGTTTTGGGAAAGCTGTGAAACCTTGGTGTGAAGCTGCAGTCAAAATTATTGTGTTTGTTCATGGAAATGTTGTATCTTCCTTATACTATATGAATTTAACAAAATAATAACAAACGTTGTGCTGGCTTTCTTAATGACCCTCCTCAGCCTGACCTCAAGGTGTAGAAATTGTTATTACTTTGAAAAGTTAGAGACTTTTCCCCCTCGTGCAAATGTTTCCTGCTTGTTTAAATTCTGTTTTGTCCTTTTGGGGCTGCGGGAGCGCAATGCTAAGCAGCTCGAGAGGTGTGGGTTTGCCCATCTTGACTCTGACGCCCTCACCTTAGGAAGGTAGTAGGTTGCCCTGGCCTGTGATTTCCATTTGTCCTTCCTGAGAAATTTAATTCATTAAACTTTTCTTGCTTTTTATAACTTCACAGCAGCTGTTGCAGTTGATTTCTTGGAGAATATTAAGGGAAATGAAGTTCTCAAAAAGTCAAAATTATACAAAATGCCAAATCAAAAAATAGGAATCTGTAAACTCTGAATTCTAAGAATTGCATGAGCTAAAATTTTTTTAAAAAATACTTGATCTGATCTGAATTGGTGCTGATGTTTGCCTTAGAAGCAAGGGAAGAGCAGTCTAGGAGGAACACTCTTACCAGCATCAGCCGTGGGCCGGCGTGGCTGCCGACTGCGGCTCGAGGGGATGTTACGGGATAGGTCTGGGGCTGAGCCCAGCCGAGATGGGCAGTAACTGAAACTCGTTATTGTCATTCCTAACAGTAGAAATGAGTTTGTGGTCTGTTCGGGCTGGGGGAAGAACCCGTTAAAATTGACACTAATTTGGACCCTTTGGCAGTTTTAACAGAGAGTGTGAGGCCTGAATGGATATGAAGAAGGAACATCCCTAGATGTGTTCCTTCCAGAACAGAGTTGAGACACGTTGTCAGAGCAGTGTAGGTAAACTTGTACTGCCCCTGTCTGTGCTGTATCTGTTCTGTGGATAAATGGAGGACTGCTGAAGCGACAGCCCTGGAGTCTGGACTTCTAACAAGTACCCCGATTGCTTAACCTCCTCTAGGGAACCGAAAAGGCCAGCTGGGCGGTGGGAAGGGTCAGAGGGGAGCTTGCATTTTAAACAATGATGCTAGTACACGTGTAGGATATTCATGTTAATTGCCTATTACTATGTAAAATGAAGTAAGATCTTCAAAAATTTTCCCAACTAGATGATAAAGCTAATGCTGAATTTCATTTTGCTGCAGTTCACAAATGCTTTTTTATATCTGCAAGAAGCTAACGAGTCATCAGATGCTCAGCAGTACAGAAATCCTCAAGTGGCTGCGAGAGATTCTCATCTGTAGGAATAAATTTCTTCTAAAAAACAAAGTAAGTAAATGTTAGCGTCTGTTGATACCTATTGGCCTGATACAAAGGGAAAGAGTCCACAAGGTGAGAAAAAGGGAAAGTGAGTGATGATAAAATATACTTCATGCATGAAATAAAGATTTATTTTTAGATTTCGTGTTCATGTGAGTCCTGGAATTCTGACTTGCTTCTTTCTGACAATCTCAAGAGACTTTTTCCAAGCCACACACACGTCGTAATGCTGTACTTGCTAGAATCAGAGCCAGACTTGCTGTATTACTTTTTGAATTAAAGATCTACTAGAAAAAAAAGGGTTTCTGCTTTTTTTACCTGACCTGAAGGTAACTGTGCTAACATGAGAAGGATACTGTCTTCTGTGCTTAAAAAGTCCTCATTCAACAAGAGCTTTTTTTACCTTGAAGTTACTTTTTCTTCTCTTTTGAACTTCAGTAGCTCTGTTCCTGACAGACACTACGTTTTCTCTGTGTTGAAGCTGAGTAGTAGGGTTTGTCCTTTGGTATCTCCAGTTTAATATATATTTGTAAAATCTAATCTCACATATGACAGCTGAAGACCTGAGGTATTCTGGCTTTCTGTGGATTAAGGAAGACGTCTGGCCTCTAAGTGCAAATCAGCTGTCCTATAAATAGCAATTAGTTGTTTTTAAAAATCTGTTTCCTTACAGCGCTTAGAGGATGTTCATTAATACCAGGATCAGAAAAAGAGAATAGTTGTTATTAGAGCTTCATTAGCCTCAGTTCCTGCTTTTCTGATCAAATATAAAATGTGTACAGTAAATTGTACAGTACTCCCGAGCTTGGCTTCTTTAGACTTAATTACATCTAAATTATGATTATATTCATGTTAGTACGTACTCTGTGGAGTAAAACCAAGAAGCCCATAGGGCTTTCAGGAGGCCTGGAGGAAGGGACGGCAGGGCATCATTCTGTGCTTACCTCGAGGTGATGTTTTAGAAGATGACTCTTCAGATAATTTCTTACGGGAAATATCATTCTAAGAGGCCGTTAATGTGGGTGACTTTGTACAGCCCCAAGAGCACCGGTGTGGAAGGTACTGTGTAAGTGGTGAAGGGCTTTTTACCATCCTGAAATCTATCATTTTACTGTTTCTAAAAAATAAGCTGATTTATTTTTCTTCCCTCTCTTTATAGCAATCAGATAGGAGTTCCTGCCACTTTCTGTTCCTTTATGATGTCTCTGGAAGTGGAACTAGTCAGATTTCTCTTGACCATGAAGAGATGATGCGCTGTGCTCCAGGAGCTACCCTCAGGAAAGGGAAAGGGAATTCTTCTATGGTAAGTAATGTGTGAGAATAATTCTCTTTAACACTTGGGGAGAAAAACTTGTATGCAATTAGACATTAAATTACTTTGAGAGTAAATTTTAAAATTAGTTATTTCTGGAGAGGAAAAGACATCTGTTTCCTACAAAATGTATGTGTCTAATATACTGGTTAATAATGATGTTTCAGAGTTTAAGAAGTCACACGTTACTCAAGTTAAAATGTTGGTGAATATTTTTTTCTTAGGATTGCACATAGGATCCCTACACATTAGTCTGTTGTTAATAAATCTGAAATCTCACTTTTTAAAGTGTCACGTGTGGTCTGAGTGTGCTGTGAAGGATGATAAAATCGAGCCTTTTGGTAAGGTATATCCTTTGACAGATGGGTTGGCAAGCCTAGTTTTACTGCTAGTTCTAGCTGCAGGAAAAAAATGAAGAGGATATTTAGAACATCTTTTATGAGCCAAAACTTTCATTTTTTCTTTAATGTACTCTTTCCCAATATCAATAAGATTTTCCGAAGTATGTGACTGTCCTTATGAAAGGAGCAGGTTCATGCTCTTCATGCAACAGCATGTAGGAGCTCTGGTCTTGTTTAGGATTGCTTATTCCTTATAGAATAAAAGCAGTTTTACAGAACAATTTGGATAAGGCTGTATTTTAATAAAATTGCCATATTCGTAAGCAATATTACCAAATTTGGAATTCTCTGTTTCCCAAGGAAAGTACAGCGGGATGCAGCGGAACACCCATTTGTCGCCAAGCCCAAACGAAATTGGAAGTTGCCTTATACATGTTCTTGTGGAGCCCAGATATTGAGGCGGTCCTTGTTGCCATGTCCTGTTTCCGTCACCTCTGTGAGGAGGCAGATATCAGATGTGGAGTAGATGAAGTCTCAGTGCATAATTTTTTGCCAAACTACAATACTTTCATGGAGTTTGCGTCTGTTAGCAATATGATGTCAACAGGTAGGAATCGTCGACCTGTAAAATGCCCGTAGGAGGTGACTGGTGTTTGTGTTTGAGCTCTTTAAAGATGGTGAGATTCTTGATCAGATTGCTACTCCTGCTTTCACTGCGATGTCTTAATCACTGGGATTGCTGGAAGGAGTAGGGGCTTCGAGTGACTGAGTTCCTGGGGATTTTAAAGTATAAAAGGAGGAATTGTTTTTTAAACACATAAAGTGGATATGTTCAGTCTGTTAATAAAAGATTCTTGTATTTGTGTGGAGTTTCAAAAAAACTGATTAAACATTCTGTGCTCCTCCGTAGGGAAAGCAGCTCTTCAGAAGAGAGTGATGGCGTTATTGAGACGCATTGAACATCCAACTGCAGGCAACACAGAGGTAAACTTCGTTCTGAATCTGTTTGCTCTTTGCATGCATATTTTTTTGAAAACAGAAAATACTGTTGCTGCAAGTGTATTTGAAGTTAAATCTTGATTGTATCTTGTTTTAGGCCTGGGAGGATACACACGCAAAATGGGAACAAGCTACAAAACTGATCCTTAACTATCCAAAGACCAAAATGGAAGATGGGCAGGTGACTATGAATCCTTCCATAGGTTCAACCCTTAGAAATTCAAAATAACTATTTAAGCTTATTTGTTCTAAGGAATTAAATTTTAATAGAGAAAACGACTTTTGGAGGCAGACTTAAGCTCCATGAGAGTATTCCAGAAAAAAAGTGTTAGTCAGTTGTCCGCTGTGCTTACAGAGAGACCAAGAGGTTAATTTGACTTAAATTGCTCAAAGGGAGGTGGAGGCTGAGCTTAAAAATTAAAAAGAAATTGAAAAACGAATAGAGAAAACTCTGGAATACTACTAGAGAAATGATGAAATCCCTTTCACTGGACGTTTGAAACAAGCTGCTGGCTATCATGGTTGAAATCTGCTTTGTCCTGGTGCAGGGCAGGGAATGGACTGGGCAACCCCCTTCAGTCCTTCTTGGCCTTACTGTTCCAGCTTCTCTAAAACTAGTGCCTCTGCTGAGATTTCTGTTCATACTGCCAAAATACACTATAAAAGGTGAAGCTTAGAAATTTCTTGGGACTGGAATTGTAAATGGTGCTGTAAAATTCTGCTCTCTCTCCATTAGTTATACTTAACTTAAGAGATTTCATCTTCAGCCGTTCTTTTTCAGGTTGCTGAAAGCCTTCATAAGACAATCGTTAAGAGACGAATGTCGCACGTTAGTGGGGGAGGCTCCATAGACCTGTCTGACACAGATTCTCTTCAGGAGTGGATCAACATGACGGGGTTCTTGTGTGCGCTCGGGGGAGTGTGCCTGCAGCACCGCAGCAATGCAGGGTTAGCGACCTACAGCCCGCCCATGGGCCCTGTCAACGAGCGTAAGGGCTCCATGATCTCCATGGTGTCCACCGAGGGGAATGCAGAGACCCCTGTTAGCAAATTCATCGATCGATTGCTCACCCTGATGGTCTGTAACCATGAGAAAGTGGGACTTCAGATCCGGACCAATATTAAAGATCTGGTGGGGTTGGAGTTGAGTCCAGCACTTTATCCCATGTTGTTTAACAAATTGAAGAATACCATCAGCAAGTTTTTTGATTCTCAAGGACAGGTAAAGTGTTGATATAGTCCTTCATGTTTGTGTCTTAATCAAAAGCGTCAGTCTTGTCTTTCACATAAATGATAGAAATTGGTACCTGTTCATGTTTTGTACAAAAGACCTGCAAGCATTGTGATTGTATTTGACAGCATGCGTTAGTAATTACTGTATTTGTGATGGCAGGCTGTATTTAACATCAGGTAATTGAAAACATTCTTGAATTCTTAGTGAACTCTGAGTAACAGGATCTGTGAGAGTGTTCTCAGAATCGTTACGGCTGGGAGTATTGACATATTTAATCTTGACATGCATGATGATGGCTGGTTGATAACTGGGAAAATGCGTGTCGATGAGATTTCTTTTTTAAATGCCACAGTGTATTTGATAAATACCCTTTTTTTATTTTTCACAAAAATTAGAGAATTAAGACCAGCAATTTTCTTCCTGTAGGTTTTGTTAACTGAGACCAACACACAATTTGTAGAGCAAACCATTGCTATAATGAAGAATTTGCTTGACAATCATACAGAGGGGAGCTCAGAGCATCTTGGACAAGCTAGTATCGAGACAATGATGCTAAATCTGGTGAGGTAAGGGATCTTGCTGACATTCCTGTACAAAGTAATACATTCGTGAAGCAAGGTGGACCCTCCTGCTTTAGATCTTTTCTGCTTCCATTCATGGGAAAGAAGCAGCTGATTTTCTGATCCTCCTCCTTGTGGTTCTGACAACTTCAGTAATCACAGAGATCATTTATACTGTAGCATAAAGCACACAGATGGAGGAGGACATTTTTTTTTTAAGAACTAACCATTCTGTAGCACGGCCATACTCTTGTGAGCATTCCTGGTTTCTTTCCTGTACCATGGTGTCAGTGGTTAAAAACCCTCTGAAGGGCAGATTTCTGTTCAGTTTTATACTAATAGAGAACTTCTTTGGCCGGAAGAGATTTGTTACTGAGCTTCAGCTGACAGAAGGGCTGGCTGGCGGGGATAAAAAAAGGGAAGCCCAGACACTTGCTGTGGGAGTCAGCTGGGCCAGGCAGTGTGTAGGTCCCAGCGGGGAGCTGCGTACTTTGGTCAGGTGTGCGGTGATGAGATATTTAACCAATCTTTTTGCTTTTTCCTTCAGGTATGTGCGTGTGCTTGGAAATCTGGTGCATGCGATTCAAATAAAAACGAAGCTGTGTCAGTTGGTAGAAGTAATGATGGAGAGGAGAGATGACCTTTCATTTTGCCAAGAAATGAAATTTAGGTAAGTATTGGGTTTATAACTTCTAGGATAGCATAATGTGGACAAATGTAATTTCATTTAGTTACGTGTTTAGAAAAATAAATCACAAACTGTCTTGCACCAGTGTTCCTGGTATAGGGATGGTACTCCTGTCTTTGTCCTCAGAATAATGTAGAGCCTGGTGCTGAGTTAAAATTTTATTTTGATGGTGGGGATACTAGACACATGTGAAAAGTTGTGTGTGTGCTATAGGTGGGGGCATTCCTTGGTAAGATAAAAACAGTTCAGATCATCTTCAGCGTTTGGTGGCTCAGGTGGTTCCTACACTGAATTTGTAAGGGTTAAGAATGATGCCAGCGGTATACGTGTGTTTGAGAGAAGGGCTATTTAAAAACGGAACAAAACCCCAAAGCTAAAGCAATGTCTGTATGTAACAGGAACAAAATGGTGGAATACTTGACAGACTGGGTTATGGGAACATCTAATCAAGCGACCGACGAGGATGTGAAGTGCTTGACAAGGTAAGAGAGCACTCTTCAACTGTTTCTAAAGCTGCTGACAGTGTTCCAGTGACATTTGATACCCACAGATGAGCTGGTTCGTGAGGACTTCCTTTAGCGTTAGTAATTTTAAGGAAAAGAGAAAAATTGAGTTGTTGTTTTGGTGAGGAACAGGAGAGTTATTTAATGCATGGTCTTAACTAGCTGAACTGATTCACAGCTTCTTAAATTTTTATTTTTCAGAGATTTGGACCAAGCGAGTATGGAAGCAGTGGTCTCTCTTCTTGCTGGGCTTCCACTACAGCCTGAAGAAGGAGATGGTGTGGAGTTGATGGAAGCAAAGTCTCAGTTATTTCTTAAGTAAATAGTGCCTTTGAACTATTTTCCTATACAGTGATTCTCTGCAGATGCACCATATGACTTTTATTACAAACTATGGTTTTTCTTCTAGCAGAAATAGTTTTATTACCCAAACAGGAATTACCTCTAATATGCCCCATTTCGCAAATCCCAGCATCCTAGGTTTATAGAAACATTTCATTTAGAAAATAATTATAAAATTCAGCTTTGTTTCTGCTTTAATGCAGATGTATGCTTAATTCATGGGAGAAATTAGCTTGCTTTGATACTATATTTTTATCCATGAAACTTGAAATCTCTCTCAAGACATCTCTTGGTAAAGGTACACCTGTGAAACTCCCTTGCTTGCTTGGGAAACATTGCATACAAATTTTAGGACAGTGCCTTGTGGTGTTACAACACTTTTGAAAGTTTGGACTGTGCTACAGGAAAGATCAGTCGGGGCAATTACAAGATTTTGGGGGGGGCTTATTGTCTGTTTGCTAGTGTATGCAAATCTTTTCCAACGGTTGTCTTTGCAGAATCTTTTACTTTCTAAGTCTTTTTCTTTTTCTGTAGATATTTCACACTGTTTATGAATCTTCTAAACGACTGCAGTGAGGTTGAAGATGAAAGTGCACAGACAGGTGGCAGGAAGCGTGGGATGTCTCGAAGGCTGGCTTCGCTGCGGCACTGCACTGTTCTTGCTATGTCGAATTTACTCAACGCAAATGTGGATAGTGGTCTTATGCACTCAATAGGTAAAGTAGTCTGAGATAACTGTGCATAAATGAATACATAATGAAGACATTGGTATTTAATTTATTTTTACATCTTCCTTAGTAGTTCTGGGTTTTTTTAATCAGGCTTGGGCTATCATAAAGACCTCCAAACAAGAGCTACGTTTATGGAAGTCCTCACCAAAATTCTGCAGCAGGGAACAGAATTTGATACGTTAGCAGAAACAGTGCTAGCAGATCGGTTTGAGAGATTGGTGGAGTTGGTTACAATGATGGGTGATCAGGGGGAGCTTCCTATTGCTATGGCTTTAGCCAATGTGGTGCCTTGTTCTCAGTGGGTAAGTTGATTCATGCATTTTATTTCCTACATTTTTGAAAATATTAAGACTTAATAGAAATTACTGCAAACACTAAGGGTGTAACAACAGCCTGCTAAAGAGAGATTAGACCTACTGCTCATGTTAATTAGCCTTTCTTAGTGTGTTCTTGAAAAGTGTACTGAATTGGATTGTCAGATCTTGATTATAAACTGCATTTTTATAGTAAATTTTTAGTTAATGTCTAGGAATAATTTTATATACAGTTATTGTAATAAATGCATCGGTTTGGGCTGGTTATTTAGTACAGAGTGTGTGCTGTAATGTGCTCTGGGTTTTAGCACGATGAATTGGGCTTTGTTAGACAGCAGAATAGCTCCTGATCTGCCTGGACTGACTTACGAATTTGCATGACTGGATATCATGAGGCAGATTTTTAGACAAGCAATAGCATAGGAAGGACGTACAGACAGATTATATTTACATGCAAGACTTCGTAGCAAATTTAAAGCATTTAGTACAAACTGCTTGATTTGGGTTTTTTTCATAATTCTTTTTTTTGTGCTTGCTTTGGCTCACTGCTAGACAAATTAACGTTTCGTTGCTTCTTTTAAGGATGAGCTAGCCCGTGTCCTGGTCACACTCTTTGATTCCCGACACTTGCTCTACCAGCTACTCTGGAATATGTTCTCGAAGGAAGTTGAACTAGCAGATTCTATGCAGACGCTCTTCCGAGGAAACAGCTTAGCCAGTAAAATAATGACTTTCTGTTTTAAGGTATATTATGTAATCTTTCTGCTACAGATCACTTCAGTAACGGGAAAAGTTTAGTAGTATAAAAATACAAACCTGCCAGTCTGGGGTGTTAAGCACTTGAGTAACTGCGTTAGATGAAAATAGTAGAGATGCCTTTGGGTCTCGGTTTAAGTTATCTCAGTTCTCACATCTGGTAAGTTTAGGGAGTTGTGCTTTTAGTGTTTTAACGCTTGATGAACTAAATCTTGTAGATCTCTTCTGCTCAAGCCCCACTAAAAAATACCGATCCTCCTGGAACTGACCTTTTGGCAAGACTTCCTGACTCAAGCAGTTAAGCTGCAGTTAGTCCTCTGGAAAGTTTCTAGGGCAATAGATGTTTCACCTTGTCTAGTCTGTGAGTTCACAACTGGTCACAGTAACAAACACGTTTGCAAGATTTGAAGATTTCAATGAAGTTTACTGGTTGTTTAGAAAACATCACTTATTTGATACAAACAGCAAAATATTTGTAAAAGTTTTAGTTG
>WKFP01014359.1:410372-513472 GCA_011057875.1 Pterocles orientalis
TTACAATGATGGGTGATCAGGGGGAGCTTCCTATTGCTATGGCTTTAGCCAATGTGGTGCCTTGTTCTCAGTGGGTAAGTTGATTCATGCATTTTATTTCCTACATTTTTGAAAATATTAAGACTTGAAATAGAAATTACTTCAAACATCAAGGGTGTAACAACAGCCTGCTAAAGAGAGATTAGACCTACTGTTCATGTTAGTTAGCCTTTCTTAGTGTATTCTTGAAAAGTGTACTGAATTGGATTGTCAGATCTTGATTATAAACTGCATTTTTATAGTAAATTTTTAGTTAATGTCTAGGAATAATTTTATATACAGTTATTGTAATAAATGCATCGGTTTGGGCTGGTTATTTAGTACAGAGTGTGTGCTGTAATGTGCTCTGGGTTTTAGCACGATGAATTGGGCTTTGTTAGACAGCAGAATAGCTCCTGATCTGCCTGGACTGACGAATTTGCATGACTGGATATCATGAGGCAGATTTTTAGACAAGCAATAGCATGGGAAGGACATACAGACAGATTGTATGTGCTTAATTTGATATTTACGTGCAAGACTTCGTAGCAAATTTAAAGCATTTAGTACAAACCGCTTGATTTGGGTTTTTTTCATAATTCTTTTTTTTGTGCTTGCTTTGGCTCACTGCTAGACAAATTAACGTTTCGTTGCTTCTTTTAAGGATGAGCTAGCCCGTGTCCTGGTCACACTCTTTGATTCCCGACACTTGCTCTACCAGCTACTCTGGAATATGTTTTCGAAGGAAGTTGAACTAGCAGATTCTATGCAGACGCTCTTCCGAGGAAACAGCTTAGCCAGTAAAATAATGACTTTCTGTTTTAAGGTATATTATGTAATCTTTCTCTCTGCTACAGATCACTTCAGTAACGGGAAGAGTTTAGTAATATAAAAATACAAACCTGCCAGTCTGGGGTGTTAAGCACTTGAGTAACTGTGTTAGATGAAAATAGTAGAGTTGCCTTTGGGTCTCGGTTTAAGTTATCTCAGTTCTCACATCTGGTAAGTTTAGGGAGTTGTGCTTTTAGTGTTTTAACGCTTGATGAACTAAATCTTGTAGATCTCTTCTGCTCAGGCCCCACTAAAAAATACAGATCCTCCTGGAACTGACCTTTTGCCGAGACTTCCTGACTCAAGCAGTTAAGCTGCAGTTAGTCCTCTGGAAAGTTTCTAGGGCAATAGATGTTTCACCTTGCCTAGTCTGTGTGTTCACAACTGGTCACAGTAACAAACACGTTTGCAAGATTTGAAGATTTCAATGAAGTTTACTGGTTGTTTAGAAAACATCACTTATTTGATACAAACAGCAAAATATTTGTAAAAGTTTTAGTTGTGTTAAAGTCCTTTCCTCAGTAGCCTTCAGTCGTTGTAGGGCTCTACACTTCTGAGTGGTTCTGTTCTGTGAGTGATTGTGGGGCCAGCACCAGCTTGAAGGCTGTCCTGGTGGTGTTTTTGGAACGGGCAGTTTGAAGATGCAGAGGCAAACTCTGAGGTCTTGTTTATGCTTCTGTTTCAGCTGGAAAAGTTGTGTAGTTCTGTACAAACAGATGGGGTGTTGGGTCAGTGTGCTCTGAGACAGAACCCCGTCTTGTTACTGGGTTTATTAGTGACCTGTAGTTTGCTCTGAATTGGAAATTAATTAAAATACTTGCAGAAATTGATCACAGTGATGTTTCAGAAGTGAGACCCATTGTACAGGAATCTGGCTTCTGCCAAACGAAGTGTTTTCAGACTGTTTTAACACTTACAGAACTTTGGAGTGTTCCTGCGAGTTGCTCTGTTAACCTGGCCCCTGGTTTTCTTTCTGCATAGGTGTATGGTGCTACGTATTTGCAGAAGCTTTTGGAACCTTTATTGAGGACTGTGATCACATCCTCTGAATGGCAGCATGTTAGCTTTGAGGTGGATCCAACAAGGTTTGAGATTCAGGGGGGACAGCAAATGTATTTATTTGTAAACGTGATTTCCAGTCATTGTAAATGTAATAGGATTCCTTTTTCCTTGTTGCAAATATTTTTCTCATACTTTCCTGCTCCTCACTTTGCCGGACACATTAATTGTATCCGCAGTCCTTACACCTAGGGGCAGTTGTGCAGAGCTGTCCAGCACAGCGGGATGAGCTCTGCTGCGTGTTCTCTGAGCCCTGAGACAGGAAGGGAGATGGAGAGCTCTTGCAGGACCTCTTCTCCTACTTCAGACTTCTACGCAGGCCACTAGTGTGGGCATTGCCAGTAGTACAAGAAAGCATCTGCTTAGAATCCCAGAAGGGTTTGGGTGGGAAGGGACCTTAAAGCCCATCCAGTGCCACCCCCTGCCATGGGCAGGGTCACCTCCCACTAGCCCAGGTTGCCCAAAGCCTCATCCAGCCTGGCCCTGAACCCCTCCAGGGGTGGGGCAACTCTTTAGGTCGTTAATTGCAGAAGCCAGACAGACTCTGTGTGTGTAGTGTGTAGTTTTGTTGCTTTCATTTCTCTTCTATCACTTCAAGGCTTGGATTTAGTACCTGTGGTTGTATTGCTTTGAGTTATCTCTGCCTCTATAGAAACACTTCATTTATTATCGGCTTACCAAAAGACAGGCCTTCTTTTCAATGGTTTAACTCTCAGCTATCTGTGTCTACCTCAAACATTGCTTTCAGTGAAACCATCAAACTGATAATTTTCCGTTGGAATGATGTCTGCATGTCTTTATGTGGAATGGTGTGAGAGAGTCTGCTTACAGCCGTCTTGTTTAAAGGACCTTGTATTTGTACCTTACATGGTTTAAAATATTGATAGAAACTTTTGTGTAAAAGATTGTAAATATATCTGTAGGATTTCTGTTTACCCTGGGAAATAAGGTTACTGCCAGACGTATAAGTACAGCTAGTGTCGTTTGTTTGATTGCTGGCCATACATTTATGGGTCTGTTTCAGGCTGGAGCCTACAGAGAGCCTTGAAGAGAACCAGCGGAGTCTCTTGCAAATGACAGAAAAATTTTTTCATGCAATCATTAATTCTTCTTCGGAGTTCCCACCACAGCTTCGCAGTGTGTGCCATTGTCTGTACCAGGTATGCCTGCCGTGGTTGCCTGCCCCTGAACTCTGGGGTTTGTTATAATTCCAGCAGTTTGAGCTTGGTCCGGTAGCGGGGGCACAGTGGGTGTTTCTTAAGGACTATTTTCAGAAGTTTGGTAGCAGGAATCTAAACATAGGGACTGAACGGAGTTTTAAGACAGATAAATGTATTTGTAGAGTTCTTTTGACGAGGCAAGTTAGAGACTGACTAATATTTGTGGCTAAAACTGTCACACAAACCTTGGAAAGTCACCAGGCTGGGACCACCCTCTTCTTGCTGGTTTCTGGTGTCATTTATCAATGATGCTTAAAGAGAGGAACCTGTCCCCAGGGGTGCGCTGTCCTCTGTAGAGTGAGTTCTCCTGTAGCGGTTCCCTCCTGGCCGCCTCCCGTTCAAGTACCTGCGGTCCCCAGCCTCCGTCCCCGGCTCCTCCGCTCTGGCCCGTGTCTGCGCTCTCCGGAGCAGCTCAGCAGCAGGTCGTGAGCCCCGTGTGCTTCTAGGTCTCTCTCTTGCTCTTTCTGTGTTTCTGGTGGATTTAGCTGCTGCTGAAAATTCCAGCGGGGCATACTGCTGCTGCCCTGGGGCTCGTAGGTCCAACATAATGCAAGGAAAGTAGATTTTTCTGAGCTGTGCGAGCTAATTATGAGTAATCAAAAATTCTGTGCAGCGTAATCTAGCCGTATTTTTACAGCGAATGCTGTGTTATAAATGCAACTGCTGCGATTCTCGACTTGGACGCGAGATGCAGCGAGTTGTGTTGTGACTCGGGGATCTGGGGTTGTTGTTGTGAGCTGCCGGAATGAATTAGCCGAGCTAACGATGTGCCTTTGTTTCTGCTCTAATTGCATGAATGACTTCTGTCAGGTTCTCTTTCCAACAGCCGTTGTATTCAGGGTTAGCAGGAGGTGGTTTGGGGGGTTGTTTTTATTTGTTTTTTTATTGTTGGTTTTTTTTTTTAATTGGGAAATGAGGGGGGCGAGTTGGTTTCCTTCAAGTTCAAATGGCCACAGTCTCACACGTTAGCTGGGGGCATTTTTGAGTGTTAATGAAAGTGTCACACGCAGCTTTGATTGCTGCTTCCATTATTTGATGTGACATTATCTCACATCTTTCCTGGAGTTGCTTTTACATGCTGCTGCTAGGAACTGCCAGGTTTATTTCCATCGCAGTGGTACGTTGCTAGAACTTATTCTGTGCAAACCATTTTTAATTCCTACATGAAGCGGAATTACTAAAGCGTACTGAGCGGTGGGCAGTGTCGGGGATTCTTCTCTGGAAGCACATCAAGCCTGTTGGCTTTAGTCCTGCCTTTCAGCGTTTTTGGTGACAAGGGTCGTTTGCTCCTGAAGGAGATGATTTACTGGCGGACGCACGAGTGACAATAACTGATACTCGGCTTCAGCGTTTGGTATTTTTACTGTTTCAGGTAACACGTGTGTTTGTGTACAAACGTTTGTTCATCCCAAGCAGTGCAGTAATTCATTCCGAACTTTCAAAGTCCAGAGAGTTTTGAAGAGTCTGGCCTTTATCTGAAAGAAATTACAATTAAAACCTGATTTTTTTGGGTATTAATCCATTTTTAGTGTAGGAACCAAATAGGTGATTTTTATAAGGTAACTTTATTTTTTATAAGTGTTTCCTCCCAAGCAATAGTGTAATAGTAAACGAGACTGAATTTTGCCGTGTCTTCTTGTGTTCAGTTTTAGGGTAAATGTGTGTGCAAAGAACACGCACCGGGTGTGTTCTGTAAGTTGACTGTAGCTAATTCTGATCCGTGTAGCAGCGTTATGGGGACAGTGCCTTTAGTTGGATGTTGGGGTCTGTGCTGGCTGACGTTTCTGGGGCCAGAACAGAGTCCCAGTGTTTCCAGCTGGAAACATCATACAGCTGGTTACCGAGACAGACGGACGGGCTCTTGCTCCCTTTCAGGTAATGAGTGCTCGGGAGTGCCAGGTGGGCACGAACGAGCCCGACCAGAGTGACTCTCATGAAGAATTTGTGCTGGCTGTTTGATTAAACACACACACATGAATTTTCTTAATAAAGGGAGATGGGAATTTTCCTTGCTTTAAATGCCTTAGCGGGATTCGGAGTAAGCATAAGGCTGCTTCAGAAGCTACCTCTGGAGAAATTACCCAAGGTCAGGAATCTGGCAGAGGCACCGTTGGTTAAATATCGGCAGGTCCTGCACAAAGCTGAACGGCTTAAAGTCAGCTTGGGGAGCAGAGCAGCTTTTACTGGCTGGTTTGGTTTGGGTTTGGGGGTTTTTTTTGTTTTTGTTTGTTTGTTTTTACTCTGTCAGGTTCTCAAGTTGTAGGAATTCTCTTCCAGTTTGTGTGATGTTCTAAAGGGTGTCAGAACCCTTGGTGCAAGCTTGCGGTCAGGCTGCTGAACGCGGCCAGCTGGCCAGTGCCACAGCTCCAGGTGCTGCTTGCCGCAGGGCTTCTCAGGGTGCTGTGATTTACTGGCACAGCTGATGCGAGGGATGCGGGACTGAGCTCCCAGCCCACGGTTTTCCTCTGCACAGGGCTGGTGCTCTGTAGCTTTGCTCAAATCCTGATGGGAGGTGTGAGAGGATGTGATGCTTCTTGGTGGGTCCCTCTGTGTTTAAATGAAATGCAGCAATAAGCACAGTCAAGTCAGATATTTTGATTAGGAAATCTCTAATCAATGAATGGAGACCCGCTGGCTCTTCTCTCCCTCTTTCCGCAGAGTGTTTCATGGCAGTGCTTAGCTATTAAAGTAGTAATAACCATGACGATTCAGGTCTAACTAAATTGAAGGACACACAGAGAAACATTGGGAAGATTTAAAACTCTAAATTTATTTTTAAAGTAGTATGTGTTTCAAAGGTATAACGCTTTACTATTTCTACTATTAAAATGATTTGGGGATGGTGAAATACATTCGAAAGCTGACTATACCATTTAATGGCCAATATTGTGTATCACGAGCACATTATTGTGGTTTGACGTTTAATCTAGCCAGAAATAGTAGAAATGATTGAAACGCAACATTTGCTTGTTTTGTATTTAGTGCTTTGTAAATAAGATGTAATAAAATCGTGGAATAAAAACTCCATCATCAGTCTTTAGTTTATATATTTCATTTTCTGTTGGTTATGTTTGTTACATTTTACTGTGTAATTTATGTACAAGTCAACATTGGTTTTTTTGTTGCTGTATGTAGTTGGTGCTGTGACTTGTTTGTGCTCATCTCTGTTCTGTAGGCAACTTGCCACTCTCTACTGAATAAAGCTACCGTAAAAGAAAAAAAGGAAAACAAAAAATCAGTAAGTTTGGAGACCTTTTTATTAGCCATTTCTTTCAAAGCACAACAGAAATCTTTTCCTGTTTGTTCAAAACATCTTCACTTTAGTCTATTTGACCTCACTGTAAAATCATTCTACTAATTCTGGCACAAAATAGCTTTCATTTCAATTAACACTGGAATTAAGTTATATTTAAAATATTCTCTGTGTGCCTATTTGAGTGAACAAAGACGTTTTAACATTACTGCTTAGTATTTAATACTCTGATTCTTCTACCCTTGCCACCATCTTCAAATTGAAAAGTGTGGGAGAAAAATGTTTTCTTTGGTTTTGGGGAAAATCTGAGTCTGTTTGGTTGTTTTAACCCTCTGGTTGATAACTTCACCTTGCATCCTGGGAGAAGAACAATTAATATATGTGGGTTACTGAAGCGAAAAGAGGCTTATGTGACTTGTTTCTGATATATTTTATTTTGTTTGCCTTGTGAGTGAACAATAACATTTAGCACTTGTCTAGATTTCCTGAGAAAAGCCGATCTCCCGTTTTGAGTGACCTGCTGCGGTAGAGTTCAGACCCGCATGTTGCGATAGTGGTGCCCTTAAAGGTTAAGACTCATCCTTTCCTTTGACAGTGACCTCCAAATATAGAGTACGAATAAAACAGAGTGGAAATGTAGACCTTTATTAAATACTCCCTTGTTTCTCTGTAACTGAGCAGAATAGTGGTGGTGTCTAGATGCCAGATCTGGGTGCAAGCTCGTGTTCCACTGTCAGTAATTCCGTTACAAGGTAACCGAATGGAGTCGGTACTGAACCAAACCGATTCTTACTTTTGATGTACTATATGTGTACTAATGGCTTTATCTGTTTTAAGAAGCATGAAAGTATTTCAGTGAACTGAGGCTTGTTTGGTTTTTATTTTAAACAATCTGACAGTACAGAGTTGCTAATTTTATTTTGTGAAAAGGCAGAAGCTGACTTGTTTCGATTAACTGTTGTTATTCATAAGAAAATATACATACAGACATTTAATCTTTAAAAACTTTATATTTGTCAGGGAGCTTTACTTTTACTTTTCAAAGTCAAATGAAAGACATCTAGAGAACGGACTGTCCCCTTAGTAATACATACGTGATTTCCTAAAATGAAAGGACAGTTCTTTTTTCTTACAGCATTTTCAGATTTATTTTTTCTAGACAGCAAAGAACAATATTTAAATTCTGTCGTTCCTGTAGCAGATACCTGCAGAGTGACTTTGGGCAGTGTACGTCTGGGCAGGGGAGTACACTGCCGCTCGGCTCTGGCTCGTTCTCTTTCCTCCTCCGGCACACTGCTCAGACGGGCACATCTCCTCCCCACCAGTTTAACGTTACTGCTCAGACTTTGCAGCATAAGCCTGTTGCTAGAGAGGCTCTTGTGATCAGTGGTGAAATGATAAATGCACACGTGAAAGACCCTCTCGTGTAAAAGAACGACCCGCGTGTGCTGGGAGGGCTGAGCACGCCTGGGGACGGACGGACGGACGGACAGACAGCACCTGGCTGCTTCACTGGCAGAGCAGGGTCCTGCGTTCCAGTGAAACATGCCTTCTTCTCTCTGTCCAGTAGTTCTTGTAGCACTTTCACCCAAGCAAGGAAGTTTGTCTGAAGCTGCAGTAGAGCTAGCTAGTGTCCGGTGGCCCCTCGCCCTCCCCTCTCCTCCCGCTTGTCCTGCGGGACAAGAGCTGTCCAAGGAGAGGGTCCCACTCATCTGTTGAGCTCGATTGCTATGCAAAGAATGTCTAAAGTTGGATTGCCGTGCAAGGCTTTTCTCAGCTTGCTTTCCCTTTTCTTTAATGTAAAAATATTCTTTATAATTCTCAACTTCGTAGGTGGTTAGCCAGCGGTTTCCTCAGAACAGCATTGGAGCGGTTGGAAGCGCCATGTTCCTTCGGTTCATCAACCCTGCGATCGTCTCCCCTTACGAGGCAGGGATTTTAGATAAAAAGCCGCCACCCAGAATTGAAAGGGGATTGAAGCTGATGTCGAAGGTGAATCAATGAATAGTTTTATTTGGCCACATTATATGTTCTACCTGGTTTAGGTCTGCTCTTTGACTAGCATGAGAAAATCCATCGTGTTTATTTAAAGCCCAGTTTATACATCGTGACGTGAATGTTATAGCTCACAGCAGTGTAAGTACAGGGAACAGTTTGTATGGGAAAAAAAAAATCCCACTTTGCCAAAATGATGTATAACAGAATGCCTCCTGACTCTTCCCTTTCACCTCACTTGAAAGCAAGAGAACCCAATGTTACTTTGAGCCCAGTGAGAATGATGGCAGCTGGATACTGATGACATTCATAGTAGTGCTAAAGAAATGATTTTTCCTATCTTCAATGTCATTTGGCATTATTTCCTGTAAAAATTTAAAAAAGGTTTAATGATGGTGTACAAATTCTATGGCCTGTGGATGTTATCCATTTTAAATGTTGAGAAGTTATAGTTTTCTTTAAATAGTCGTAGGCTATTGCTTTTACATGTCTGTGTAATGTCCAGAAGAAATAATTAACACTTAATAAATGGTGGTTTTGAAAGATGATTTATTTTCCTGGTCTAAACCCAACTAAAGTTCATAAATAAGGGAAATAGTTTTCTAGTGTTTGAAGGTATGTGGAACAAAATATTTTGAACCTGTTGGCTTGTTGCCCTTTTTTTGTCTTGCAGTTTCCACAAGTTAAAATGAGTATTTCTGACAGTGAGTTACGCTGAGTACCACAGCAGTCAGTACATGAAACCCTTATGCGCCTTTACCGTCTTTTCATTATTTAGATACTTCAGAGCATTGCCAACCATGTCCTGTTTACAAAAGAAGAACATATGCGGCCTTTTAATGACTTTGTAAAGAGCAATTTTGATGCAGCACGGAGGTAGGTAGACGTTTGGGGAACCTGCACAGAGCCTGTGTCGTGTGTCGGGAGTAAGCGGAGCGTGTTCTCACAGCCTTGTCGTTTGCGTTGAGTCTGCTGCTCAGGTTTCCCTCCCACCTTACGGTTGTTACCGGTTCTGAACCGTAGGTTTTTCCTTGATATTGCGTCTGATTGCCCGGCCAGCGACACTGTCAACCACAGCCTGTCCTTCATCAGTGACGGCAACGTTCTCGCGCTGCACCGCCTGCTGTGGAACAACCAGGAGAAGATTGGCCAGTACCTCTCCAGCAACAGGTAGGGCTTCAGAAATACCTGATGGGAAAGGAATATTCGGAAATACTTCCAGATGCTTTTGTTACTATGGCTGAGAAGGATATAATGGCTGACAAATCTTACCTCTGGAAACTTCTGTCTTACTGAGAAGCCGCTGTGGGAACATGTCTAGGCATCTTTACCTTTTGTAAAAATTGTTCTATGTGTAACAAACATTTTTCTTATTGTTGAACACTTCTTTTTTTTTAATTTTAAAAAAGAAAATCCAGACTGTTCAAGGTACGGAAGAGTAGTAGGCAAAAAAGTAGGAACTGCTGAGTAAAGGAGGAGTTGTAAGTGACGTTCTGTTTCTAGGGACCACAAGGCTGTTGGAAGACGCCCCTTTGACAAGATGGCCACGCTTCTCGCCTATCTGGGCCCTCCGGAGCACAAACCCGTGGCAGATACCCATTGGTCCAGTTTAAATCTCACCAGTTCCAAATTTGAAGAGTTTATGACAAGGTAATGAGATTGTCATCGAGGGGACGCGCGTTGTGGGTTTGTAGAGTTCAGCGTGTCAGGCAGTACGAGCAGTTGCTAAGATTCCAGGTTTTGTTTTGAAGGGGAGGGTAAAAAGCTGGGTGTACACATACCTTTTACATTTCTGAGTAGAATTTAACTTGAAAAATTAAACTGAGAATGACAGACAGCAGTGACCTTTGTGATACAGCAGAGGTTCAGTATTGTGTGAACTTAAGATGCAAATAAAGAGGGTTTGGGATTTTTGGTTTTTTGAAAGGCACTTGTGCCAAGTTAACGTCTATGTGCTGTTTTTTAGGCACCAGGTACATGAAAAAGAGGAGTTCAAAGCACTGAAAACATTAAATATTTTCTACCAAGCTGGGACGTCAAAAGCTGGCAATCCTGTTTTCTACTACATTGCTCGGCGGTAAGGAACCTCTCACCTTCCTTGTCTGAAATAAACACCTAAAATCAAAAGTATCACGTTTATCTCAGAAAGAGACACCAACTGTGTGACAGGAATCTGAAGGTAGCTTATTGTCAGATTTTGGTGACAGGATTTTTTATTTGGGTTGTTTCCTAAATCAGAACTGCGGTAGTTTTTCCACCTGGGAGTGTGTGAGTATCTGTGGAAAAATACCTAAATTTTAAAATACATTTTATTAATTTTCCCCTGTCTCAAATAAACTACATCTACACCATGTTAGCGTTAACCCTCTCTCAGTGATTTTGGCACCTTCATTTTTTGAAGTATAAAATGAGTAAGAAGCTAAAACATGGGATGCAATTTTTCCAAATGGTCCCCGTGTCCCGTTTTGAAGAGTAATACAAAGTATTTAGAGGTTTCCTGGTTAAGACAATGATGTTGCTTCAGTTTCCCCATATGTTCTAAGTGCCGATAGTAGCATGGTTTTGGAAGTGATTAAGATCTGTGGAAACATCACTGATGTAATAAGAAAAGGAGATGTTGACGTGAACTTTGCAAAAGGCTGTTTTTTCCCATAAGGCAAAATTTTGAAAGTTTTAAGTCTTCCCTACTCTGGAAGATAGTGATTCATAACAACGAGTAACAGATGCTGCAGGATTGAAGAATTTGGGAAAAATATCCCAGGATTGATATTAATCAGTTTATGGTCAAATAAGTTGTAATTCTCTCTCTTTAAAAAAAAATTAAATAAACTAGTAGTTTTATTTAAATTAATGTTTGCAGTTGTAAAGCTGCAACTAGAGTAAGAATATAACTGACACTTGGTGTTTCTGTCCAGTTCCTGAGCCACTGCACTGTAAAATCCATGGAGGACGGCATATTCAGCATAGTTCCCACAGTAATCACACTCATTAGTAAAAGTCATTCATGGTGTTTTGAAGAAAAGGGAAATCATTGTGCTCGCAGCCCGGTGCAGTCGGAGGCAGGACTGTACGGAGAAGGCTCGAGCTGTTGGACCTTCTCCCTGTGCGGCGGCGTTGGTCCCTTGGCCTTTGGCGGCGGTGCTGCTGGGGAGGTGCTGGCTGGCAGCACTGGGACGGCTGGTTTTGGCACGGGCGGGGTGCGTGGTGGTGCTGCCGGGGTCCCTGACGTTCTCACCAGCACTGATCGTGGCGGTGCGAGTCCTCGTGGCAGTGCGGCATTACGGGTGCTTGGCAGATCCTGTACGGATGCTCTTGGTCGATTATCGCCGATGGGCTCCTGGGTTTGCTTCTGCTGCTCTTGCTGGTGCTGCTGGTGGAGCTGCCTGTGGCACCAGAGCTCGCGCGGTTGCCTTGGCTCTTCCTGCTGCTTCTGTGGCTGGTGGGACGCTTGTTCGTGCTGCCGGTGGGGTGGCTGCTGCACCAGCGGGTGCTTGCTTGTGGCACCCTGGCTGCTGGTGAGCTTCTCTGCGGCGTGGGTACGAATGGTCATGGTCCAGTTGGTGAAACAAAACCAAAATAATCTTTTTTTCAGTGGAACATGTATCTGCGTATCTAGGGTCTAATGCTGTTCTCTGCTTTTCAGAAACCACTGAACAGCCCGTGGTTCATAGAGTGACTTTGTGGGATCTCTGAGTGTGCCGTGTAGTGCTGGGCTAGGAACAGGTGTATTGGATCTTGAGTTTAAGCGTTGCACTTGTGCTAGGCAGCAGGAAAAACATTAGTGATGCCTTAAAGATGCAGGGGGGATAGAGTGAGTGTATACAGTGCCAAAACTGAAATTAGTTTGCCTGTCTTCCATTTGTTTACAAGGTCATTTTTTCCCAGAGATGCCAGATAGTAAATCTGCACACAGAGTTTCAGAAGCTTCACTGAAGAGACCTTTTTAAATGCTGTGCTGAGTAGGGGACACTGGGAACACTTACTAATTACATATCCTCGGGTTAAGATGTTTGTAGCAGGTATTTCTGCATCGGCTTAAGGGTGTGTACCCATGGACAGCGTGTATCAGCTTAATAAATGCAGCGGAACGTCAGCAGGTTTTTTTTGCAGCATGTGTGACGGGTTGTGTTCAGACCCCTTCTAGATCAGTTGTGCTACTGCCATGAGGAAGGATTGATTGTGAAAATTCCGGAATGAAAATGGATGTTTGGAAACTCCGTTTTTCTCCCGGTGGTTGTGTTTGTTCACTGTTGAAGTGGGGTAAGCGTGAGGAGTTGTCAGGCTGCTGTAGATGGGAAGGATCAGCTGGAGTCCTTCTATCTGCTCACTCCCACCCGCGTGTCCCTTCCTCCCCTCGGTTCCATCAAAGTCATTTCAGAAACTGCTTGTTTTTCCGAGACCCATGAAAATATGCATCGCAAGACAAAAGAGCTTCACTTTAGGATTTTAAAAAAGGTAGAATATGTACTTTCAGGAATACTTTGGCTCTGTAAGACGCCTCCTGCTGTTCCAAGGCAAACACTGGGGTGGTGGCATTCCCCCATGTCCATGGGCTGTGGAATTTACAACAACAGAAGTGTGTTGTAATAATAAGTTATGTCATCGTCATCTTTCTGAACCTTCTTGTATTAACTGGCAGCTGTTCAGACAGAAATCTCCTGGAATGGGAGCGCTCTAGTTCTGTATATCTCACTACTGTGAACGTGATGCCGTTTACATACTGTGAAACTTTAAAATATTCTGTGCGTAACTCTGCTTTTTGAGTTGTTTTACTTGGCAAAGCATTGCGGATAGCCGTGACCTTTTATTTAGTAAGTGGTGCTTAAGGACCATGGAAAATAAAGCCTGAAGGTCGGGCAGCAGTGGAAGCGAATCCCTTTTCATACGTGGCTGTCTGAGAGGTGTTTGGAGACAAGTGTTTGTGAAGGTTTGCCAAGGTGTCTTTGTGATGCCGCTTTATGATCACCCCAGCTGGTGATCAGCAAACTGTCTGCTGCCGAGTTGTGCTTTTGGGGTGCAAAGAGACATAAACACGAGTGAGCTCCAGAGGCCTCCGACCTCCTGCAGATCTCCTGCTCTGAGAACGGAGATGGTTTCCCTGGTTTTGTGGTGTTGAGCTCTGCAGAAATTCTGAAGTTTGAACCATTGACTGAGTTTCCTGGCAGTTCAACAATCTGAAAAGTGGTTTTCGTTAAAATGGCTTTATGAGCGGTGTGCCAGGGGTTTTTGGATGAACACAAACCTCAGTTCCTCAAAGGACGATGAAAGGTCTCTGCTGAGCGATGGTGATCACGGTGCAAGGCACACACGTGTTCCTGCGTTGCTGAGAGGGCTGGTGAGGAGCAGATTTCTGCACATTTTATCCCGGTCCAGGACACTTGATGAAAATCCCGTGATATGTTGACATGAGCTTTGCGGCTGGGTGGAGGGTTGCTTGCCCTCTCCCCTTTCATTGCCTGCTTTCCCTGCAGCAGCGGGGTGTCCCTGCAGGGCTTCTCGTGAGGCTGCCTTGTGAGAGCTGGCAGCGGGGCTCGGCTCTGGGAGGATGCTCTGACATCTCTGCTGATAGGGATGTGGCCAAGTGGTGCCTGTTTGGGGTGTTTGTCTTGTGCTTCTGAGCTAGGTGTCCTTTTTTAAGGTGTGAAATATGAAGAGAGTGTTTAGATTGGAGCTGCCGGTATGTTTGAGAGCTTGCAGCAGCCTGGGCGGAGTTTTGGGGCTTTTTTTGGTAGAGATCTTGTTGCTAGGGCATTGTTGAGTCACTTTACTGATGTATCTGGATCAGTTTATATCCTTCTGCTGTGAAATTTAATTCCTTCTGTCATTTTTCTTCACATTTTGTTTCCTGGGCAACAACCTGAGTTCTGAAGCCAGTGCTTTTCTGTTTTTAATCCCCACACTGTTCCTGAAATGATCAATAAATATTGATCCTGAAGTGCTGCCATGGAGTTTTAAAGCTGATCCCCAGCTAATTAATAGGAACCTAAACCGCTGAGTTACTGCTTCAGACCGCACATATCCCTGCCGCAATTTTAGCCGTTCAGAGTAAGCCTGTTGCTATCACAGGGTGTGCTAGACCTTTTTTGGGTATTTTGAATCGTGTCCTGAGATGCTAAATAGTTATTTTGGAAAAAAAAATTCCCTGCAAATAGATAATTTCATATTTATCATGGACCGACTGACCAGCGTGTTTAAAGCACCCCGAACCGGTGCTGCCGTGTCCCCATCCGTGCCGATCGGTTTTATTTCCATTTTCCTTCACTGTTGCCAGGCAACAAGTGCACGACTCCCACATTTGCCTGCCTACTCGCTGCTCCGTTTCCAACTCATTTGTGTTCCAGAAAAGCACAAGGAAACCTAAATTTCGTTCTGCTGCGTTGGAAGCACTCCGAGGAGCCCTCTTGCTTGCACCCGCCCCAGGCACAGCCCTAGACCCAGGAGTGCCGTCGGACTTTGGTACCCGTCTGCGTTTTTGTTGTATCCCAGTTTCCCGGTGCTGGACGTGTGTTCGGAGAAGCCCACCACCCCGTGTCCACTTCCCGGCTTTCATCAGCGTGCATGAGGGCAGCAGGTCGTTCAGTATGAGGGCTCGCGATTTGCCCCAAACAACTTCTGGAAAACAATATTTTTTTTTTTTTTCTTGTTTATAGAGTTGCTGTTCCTGGCATAGTCTCATGATGGGTGAAACATTCCCAGAGCATTTCGGGTTGATCGCTGTAGGTTTTCTGTGAGCAGTAGGATTGATCGTCCTGTGGGAGTTCTTCAGCAAAGACACGTTTGGTGTTTCGTGACGTGGTTTGGTCATTGTGCCTCATGTTGGGATCTCTGTCCTACCTTGCAGCTAAGCATCCCGTGTGGGATGGAGCTGAAGGAATGAGATAATTCTAGAAAATCCCTCGTTCTGAGTGTGGCGAGCAGGTTGGTGCTGGTTCATAGTCGGTCAGTTCTTGGCGAACACATTGCCTGTCCACGGAGAGCTGCAGGCAGTGACGTTTTTAATGCTGGTCCTAGATGGTGGGATTTGTCAGCTCACGTCAGCTCACCTCACCTGGGGAAACCCGTGGAACTGGTGCAAGTGAGGAGCAACTCCAGGAGCTGGCTCCGCTGTGGATGAGGAACTCTTCTGGCCGGTGCAGGGGCCACGCACACGGTGCCTGGGTCTGGGTTGTCTAAACCTGGTGTCGATAGCCAGTTCTTGTCTGTATAAAATGTATGAGACATGTCAGGCTTTGGGTTTTGGGATTTTTTTTTAAGTTTTGTGTCCTGTTAGACACAGAGAGTCTTTCTGAGAGGGAGAGCGCTCGGTTTTTCTAGCGGACGGAGATGTTCCTGAGGTGTCTGCAGGTTCTGAAGGGCAGGAGGGGGAAGGGGAGACCCTGTGTTGCCGTTATTAATAAACGATGTGAGGAATACATCAGTATCAATATAATTTGATTTAACCACAGTTTTCCCCCGTAACACATGAAGGTTGAGCCAAATGGCTGCTTGAGATGGGTTTGTATCGTGAGCTGTTGCTGTTGGTACTCGTGTGCTCGTTTGGAAAGAAGCACTGTCACTAACGGTTCAATACAAACGTAACTTTATTTTTACTTAAATGCCAATGAAATAACTGTACAAATTCGTTGTGTAACATTTGCTGTTAGAAATTAGAACACATGTCTGGTTATAGAAATACTGTTCGCAGTTGGAAAGTTGTGATTTCTCTGATACCAGCGGCTGTAAATGGTCTACAGCCCTCGTCGGCACCTGGGAGAAACAGGCAGAGGACTCCCGTCTCCGCAGTGAGGTTCTCTGGGTTTTGCAGCACCTTCATGCTACAATAACTGGAAATTAAATGGCCTGAAATGAATGGAAAACGTTGTTTAAAGATCTGTAATATTAAGTGAATAATACTTTTTCAGTGAACTTGTTCTTCAGTTTTCATTTCATGCTGTTTGCAAAACTTCATCTGTAGTATATCAGGTACCTTTGCCACGTAACTGGATTATTTTCCTAGAGCGGACAGAACCATGCGTGCAACTATTTCTACTCGCTGGTGGTGCAGATGTCCAGGAGAACAGCGTTCATGCTCATCCGGATAAAGCAACATTTGGGCATGTTCAATGCCATGGACTGATCATTGGTTCTTAAGTCACAAGATTCAAGGATTGTGTCAGTGACAGCTTGACAACTAATTGCTTAATTGATTTGTTACATAACTCACGTCAGAAACTGGCTGATATTTAATTCTACTGATCAGAAAGTAGTAGTTTCATGCATTCTGGCTGATTCGTTATATTCTTTTGAGCATAACATATTTGGGTGTCACTTGAGATAAAGTTACGGAGTTCTGGTTCATCCATCTGTGTAGTCAGCTCCTTGTTGGAGAGGGTCATGGCATTGAACATCTTGTGTTTTCCTCTATTTTTATCTTTTTTTTTATAAGTATGGAGAGTGAGAAATAACTTGCCTGCAGTCCTTAAGTCAAGAAAGAGCAAAAAGAGATAATCAGCCCCTACCACTTTTCCCATGCTGGAGCTGGACCGTTGCCTTCTCAGTTTACCCCTCTTAGCAGACACGTAGCGTTGCCGTATTTAATTCCTAAATTCAAAACTGTTGTTCTTCGTATTTAAAATATCCTAATACATATGAAGCAAACATAGATACACATGCTAGCGATTTTTCTCAGGAATAACTTCTGGTTAGTGAAACAGCTAGGCTTAGTTCCTTTATTTTTTCCCTTCCTTTTGCATGTCGTCATAACTTACAAGAGTCGGTGCTGCTATATTACAAGAATTGCTCACTGGCAAGTCAAGCAAGACAATGCAGATATGATACAGGCCTTCTATTTTTTCCAGTTGTTTAATGACAAAATCATACATAAAATCAGTACTTAAAATTCTGATGTTTTATTCTGTGCAAGTAAAATTAAAAATTTAAATACAAAATAAGCACATTTTAAAAAACAAAATCATAGGTTAGTTTTACTCAATTAAGACATATTAAAATAAGTAGCAGCTTAGTATCAAGACATTAGTGTGCACTTCTTTAATTAAGAACTGTTATTTTCCTTAGATCAGAGTCAGAACTTTGAATTTCCTGTATTTTGATTCATTATTTGTCCTGGATGTCTTAACCCCAGCTATGTATCACAGGAACAAACGTGATAATTGTCACGGGATCCAAGCCCTTAGCCAACAAACATTGCCACTGCATTGAGCATCACGACATAAAACAAATATATCTGACGGGTACTTGCTGCGGAGGGCACGCGAGTGTTCAGGGGGTTCGTGGTGGGTTCCTCCTTCCGCAGGGTGGCCGTGGTGCTTGGGGGCATTCTGGAGTGGTTTGTTGGCATCCCGCTGGTGATGCTCAGAGTCATGGGCGTGGTGGATGATGCTGTCGCAGCGGTCAGGCTGGCGTTCCCCTCGGCCGCATCCTCCACGTAGGCGGTGTGTGTGGCCGCTGCTTCCTGGGAGCTGACCCTCCTCGTGGCCAGACCCTCGGGGTAGAGGAGCAGCGGCCGGTCCGTGCTCCTCAGCAGGACGGTTTGGCTCAAGGTCGCCGAGCTGGTCGCCTCCTTAGCTCTGAACTGTTTGTGCAGTTTTGTCGTTTGGGTTGGTTGGGTTGCCACTGGAGAAGGAGCTCTGTCTGCTGCCTTCATGCCTTTGATCATGGGGCTGGAGCCTGTCCCCGTGGGAGCCGCCGGAGCCGGGGTGGCATCCGCCCAGAGCACCGACTGGTTGGCGCAGGGAGCCCCCAGCACCCGGGCAGCTGTTCCCTGCACCCATCGGAGCAAATACGGGATGTTCTGTCTGTCGCGGCAGGCCCACGGGTTGTTGTACAGCGTGACCACTTGCAGCTGAGCGAGCTGGTCGAAAGCTTTGTCAGGAACGTACGAGAACTTGTTGTTGTGCAGGTAGAGGCTGGTGAGGCGCTGTAGCCTCACCAGCGTTCCTGGGAGGATCTGGGAGAGGAAGTTGTTGGATAGATCCACCGTCTCGATGTTGTAGGGCATGTTGGTGGGAACTGTCCAAAGTTTGTTGCTGCTGAGATTGAGAAACTTGAGACTGCTCAGCGTGTTGTTGATCAGAACAGCTCTTTCCACCAGATTCCTGGAAACATCGAGCACTTTAAGGTTCCACTGGTAAGCTGTGTCAAGTTTCTGAAGAACTTTAATGTTGTTGTTTATGGCGTATAATTCCCATAAGGACTTGGGCAGATGAGCAGGAATGTTCTTGAGCCAATTATTGGAAATGTCAAGGGTCCTCAAATTGGTGAATCTCGTTAGCTGATGATCGAGATCTACAAACTGGTTAAAGGAGAGATTTAAATATGTGATGTTGTCTTGGAGTCCGTGTGGCAGCACGGTGAAGTTCCTGCCTGAACAGTCCACGTTCCTGTCGTTTCCTGAGCATGAACAGTTAGAAGGACAGACACCCAGAGCAGCGGGTATGAAAAAGAGAAGGAGCAGCAGACAGGTAGATGTGTTCAATATCTGGTATTCCATTGTTGCCTGAAAATAGAGACACCAAAAGGACACCCTTTAAATCCATGTAATATATTTTATTTCTTTATAAGGGTTGTCTTTGCGATGACCACTTGCAGGAGAAATTAAGTGAAAATATCAATAAACCCCTTTGTGGCACGGTCCTTTTTAGAATTGTTCAAGAGAGACTTTACAAAGCATCCCTTCATAGACTGTCGTGTTGTCTGGCAGAATGAGACTTGTTTTTTCATCTCCCTTTCCCCCTCAAGCTCAAATGAGGGCTTTCTTCCGAAAATGCAAGTCTCTTCCAAATGTTATACAATGTCTGCTTCTTGTTTTTAGTGATTTCAAGCCTATATTATGTTTGGAATAATGTGTTCTTTTATACAGGATGAAAAAATGGCTGTCAACGGGATCAGCTTTACAAATCTCTGCAGTAATCTAGCAGTCCCCCCCATGCATGCGTGCTGTTTGCTTAAGCAGAATTGGTTAAAATGCAGCTGAAATTGTCAGGAATGTAGTCTGAAGCACAAATTCCACGTTCATGCTAACATGCACGTTATTAATTTTCCTTATTGCAGTGTTGATTACATTCCCAAAGCCGGTAGCACATGTTTGGAAGCTGAGTTAATGTTAGTGAGAAATCTCTGACACTGCAGCAAATTTCTGGTGCAAGCATCTGTCATCAACTCATAATTCCCTTCTTTCTGTCTCGAATTTGGTAGTAGGCTTTTGTGATTAGAAACAAAAAACACAAACTTACCGTAGTCTCTCCTGCAATATCAGCACGTCATTTCTGTGAGAGATGTCAGCTTAGAGGTCGTCTTGTTCTGGAGAGTAGCTACAGTTGCTGTCTGTGGTTGTGCTTTGCCTCTTCAGCTGCATCGTATTGCTGGAGCCGGCGCTCTGCAACCACCTGATCTGCGCTCCCCGGGAGGACTGCAGAGCTCGCTGCTGCTGACTCAAAGCTATCGCAAAGCGAGCTTATTCAGTAAACTAGCTGGCTTTCAGAATCTGAATTAGTTAACTTCTCATATCTGTATTTTATGCTGTGTGAGTGCCTCAGGGCATGGCACGTGAGGCTCCTTACACAAACGGTACCAAGGGGAATTTCTGTAGCTGCTTGAGCTGTGATTCCTTTTCAGCGTTCCTGTTTGAAAAGTCCTGTTCGGTTGTGTTCTTTTTTACCTGCAGTTAAGCTCTCCTCCTGTAATTAGGGTTAATGTTCCTTCAAGCTTCCTATCGGAAGCTTTTTTAAGCTACGCTGCCAGAATTATCTTGTCATCATTTTACAATGTTCAGTTTCCTGCTCCTCAGGTGAGGCTGCCCCTGTATGGTCAGGTATCGTACAGCTCGGCTTGTAGGATTTTACAGATCTCTCCAGGAAATCTGTATCTGAGTTTCTCCAGACAATCTGGTAAGGGTGGATTAGTTTATAATGCTGTTAATTTTAACATGGTGTGATGCAACAAGCCTTAAAAAACCCACCTTTGCATAACTGGGATGCTGTTCTTCAGGCGAATGCAATCATGCAACTTGTATCAGTGGTAAGAAAAGCTGGAAATATCTCTTCCTGTGTCCGCTGTGTGCGCAGCAGCCTGGAATTGCATTTGTATAACTTGTGACTGTAATTTTTAGTGGTAATTTAAAGATTTTGAAGTTTATTGTTGTAACACATGCAAACACATGCTCCGTGCAACATCCACAAATACATTCCCACCCCAGGCAAGCTCAAAGCTACAAACTCTGCCGTGTCGCAGGGGTGTCACGGGAAGCCAGCTTCCCCAGGAACATTTCTGGCAGTGTTTGATGTAAAGGAATCTCATTGCTATTAGTAAAGAGCAAATGACAGCTGTCGGGAGGATTTCTTCCCCGTACCGGTGATCCGCTGTCACCAGGCTGTTGGGGTGGATGGTTCGTGTGCCCGTTGAGGCATTTATTTCGATTTTGTTTTGAATCGGAAGCTTTATATCTAAGCAAATAGTTGTGCTTGAAGTGACCAAACCATCTCAGGATTAGAAAGCTTTATTAAAATTAACTTGAATTCACTGCATTCACTTACACAGCCTAGTGGAACAAACCATTTGTGGGAGCTCTGGGTGCCTCTGCAGCTCTGCTGCTTCTTGAAAGCTCCACGTGTGTGTCACATAGACATGGGTCCGACACACAGAGGCACGCGTGCTCCGCTTTCTGCGGTCTCCAAATACAGAATCACTAGTTACAGATCACTGGTGGGCACGATCCATATTATATTTTGAATTATTTGCTTCAGGCAGCAATTCTTATTAAAAATTGAAAATTATTTGCTTGAGGTGGTTCCGTTTTGTGAAAGCTGAAGTTGAGAAACGCGGGGAGATGGCCGGGCTGCGGTCTCACTGTTCTCGCCTGCGTCAACTTCTCCTTTCTGCAGTTACGTGAAGAATACTTCGTGTAAGAAAAACATGAAACGTGCTGGAAATCGGTCCTGGCTGTCTACAGAGGGGGGTGTGGTGGTGGCAGCTGGGGCGGTGGTTCGGGAAAATCTTGAATGAGTGTCTCGGGGGGTGGGGGCAGTGGATCCTCCGTTTCCGAGCAGGGTTCCTGGTGTTTGCTCGGGTCTGAACCCTGGTCCTCGCCCGGTTCTTTCAGCCAGTCGGGGGGAGGCGGCAGGTCTGGGGGTTCGGGTGAGGCCATGGGGTGAGGACAGGAGGCAGGGGCACAGCCTCCTGCTGCTGGGGTGGGCGCTGGAGTCACTTCTGTGTTGGGAACGGGAACCCTGGCCTCGGAGCAGTCTGGTGCCGGCGGAGGCGGCGGGCTGGTTTCATCGCCGGCGGTGCCGGTGGAGGGTTTCTCTGGTGCGATGGGATCATGCTGCAAGTGTGTGTCTTGTTTCGGTTTCCAAGGCAACATAAATACAAGTGATGAACATTTGGGCGCCTGGTCAGAGTCCATGAAGACATCTGGTGTGTCTCCATCTGCAAACGGAGAGCGACCGGCCCAGTTGGAGTCAACCAGAGCCGGCCGCTTGCAGCATTTCCACAGCAGAATTATCATGATAGCCACGATCATACTGATCAAAATGCCGCCGATTATCAGTGCCGTTATCCAGCCTCCATCGCTGGGCTCTGCGTGTGCTCTGGGGAGCTGAGGCGATGTCGTAGCCGGCTGTGCTCCCCCAGATTTGTGTAAACTGGGTCCGATTGCTTGCAGTTGATACAGAGGAGCTTTGTCTTCTGCCGGGCTCCTGATGCTGCTGTCCGCGTTCCTTTTATTCCCGGGAGGGTTTAGAGGTATGGCTGTAGAAAGTGATTTCCAGATTTCTCCACAGAGGAGAAGCAGCATCGCGTGGTTGCTGGCCATGTTCCTGCACCTCTTTAGGTGTGTCCTTCCCTACAGCAGGAATGAAATGGGACAAATCAGCTTGAAAACCCTGTTTGCCGTACAGTTACACTGACACCAGGCGATTGTACGTTAATGCAGTAGTGAAAATAATATCGGGCTGTTTAAAATGTCATGTCTGTTCCCATTTGAATAATCAGCAGGTTTGTTGCTGACTTTACAAACAAGCAGATTTCCAACATCATCATCATTCTGAAGATCAAAGACCATCCTAACTGGGTGACTTTGTTGCACAGAATATCTTGGTTATCGTTACCGTTTTTCACCTCCTCAGAGAAAGGCATCAGCAGAGGAGTCCTGGGAGTGTTCCACGTTTACCAGTCCCGTACGTAGCTGCGGAGCTGGGACAAAGTACCAAGCACTCGCAGCAGTACTGACAGGCAGGATTGTCAGGAGTAAAGACAATGGTCTTGTCTGGGTGGATGTAAGCCCAGACCTAAGTAGAAGGCTCTTCACAGTCCTCTTACACTTCTCTTTCCTGTTCTTGCCTCCCTTCAGCAGCTAAGGGCAGAGCGTTAATAGTTTTTAAAAAGTTTCCAAATCCTGATGCTGTAATGGACCGGTGTTCTGATGTTGAACTGGTTTTATAAATAAATTCCTGCACGTGGAACACTTTTTGTAGTGAAGGAGATCGTGTTAATGTGGAGCTGCTGGTGTGACCCAGGTTCCCCCCCCAGCACAGAGCTCAGGTCTCTGTGTACGGAACATCGTCAGACCCCTCCACACTACGGCGTTTTTCTGCCTGGAGTTGCTTTCATGCAGTTTGAGCTGGTTTATTAGTTACTCTAACGCTGCTCATGTGAAGCTGGGCAATGAAGATGTGTAACTCTTGTGATTTTAAAAATATGCCAAATTGAATTTCAGATGGAGCAGTGTAAACCCCTGCGAGTAGTAAATCAATGTTTCTTCAGAACGTTATGATCTAAACTTTGTAAAGTTTATAACAGGTAAAAACGATTCATTTTCTTCTGCTCCCCTCCTTTCAAAAGATAGTCAAATAACATTTCCATGTAGAGTTTGTGACCGTTCATCGTCACAACATCGATGAATGTGTCCCAGACCCCAGTGCCTCTAAGATGCAGACATTCAACAAGAGCTGTGCAAGCACCCCGAAGGCAGGACATACACGTTCTGTACACAGCGCGGGTCCATTCAAACCAAATACTACAAATATTAAGCCATTGCATCCTGAAGTTGGTTCTTACCTGCACGTTTATCTTCTATCAGGCAAGCATCGTCCCACTTTTTTGTTTGAAGCCGTAGGAAGACAGACTCTGTGCTGAAAGTCAAGCAGCTTAAAATGGCTCGTTTCACGTTGCAGCGGGTTTCTGCAGCTGAAGAGGAAGTTTACCAACACTTGCTACAGGAAGCGAGTAGGGAGATTGCCGAGAGCCTGCTCAGAGTTTGCTTTATGAGCAAACTCCTCAGCTCTGTTGTTTTTATAAAACTCAAATATTTAGATGTTTGTGGCTTTTGTCTGGTATGTGCATGTTAGGGATTGGAAGGGACCTCGAAAGATCATCTAGTCCAATCCCCCTGCCGGAGCAGGAACAAATCAATAAATGCTTGCTCGCCTGTCTTTGTTGGAGATAGTTCTAGTTCTGTGTGAGTCAAAAATCAGGCAAGTTTGGATTGGATTTGAATCTGACTATCTAATTTCAGAGGTGGGTTTGGTGTGCTGTCATGCTCATTAGTGGAAAATCAACCTTGGGTCCGTTACAGTGAGTCACAGAAAGCGAACTGATGGCAGGATGCTGGCGTGCTCACGCATCTTCATTTGTGCAGCTGCATTGAAAGGCAGAAAACTGCAGACCTCCCCCTTCCCCTGCCCCACCCTCCACGTTACCCTGCTGTCTGCACGGCTTTGGTACCCGCTGCTGTCACTAACGGGGCATGAACCCAGGCTGCTTTCCTTTGTCTCCGTGAGCATTTCTGCCCAGAAAGGCTGCCTGGCAAAAGAAACCCGCACAGATCCCTCCTCGGGCATTTTGAAATGTGTTCTGGCTGTTCCAAGTAGCTACTGCCAGAACCTTCTGCAGCTTCTTCATCTCCTCCTGCTTTTCCTGTTGTGCCTCTCTTCTGCTTGCACTAGTTCTCTTTTTCGGACCCTCCCTGCCCCTGCAGCAACACCAGTCCTGCTCCCGTACTCGCCCTGTAACTCATGGTTTCTTCTCCGAGTCCTTCATCTCGTCCCCGTTCTCTTCAGCCTCCACCTGTCTCTTGTCCCAGTTCCCACCTCACTGACAGCTCTTTTTCCTTCCTCCCTTCCACTGATAGGATCACGGTTCTTTCCTTTTTCCAGGACACTGCTGGGTCACCCGTTAATCCGCTGCCCTGTGTGCAGGCGGGCTGATCTCGTGCAGACCCAGTCTCCCGGTGTGCTCCTTCCTAGCTGTGAGCAGTTTTACAGCAGCCTAGATTCTCGGGTTTGCTCTCTCAGATTCTTTTTTTTAGCACTTGCCCAGCCCCTGCTGTTGCCTCCTGTGCTGGTGGTGGCTTTGGGGACAGAAGGGTTCCGGCAGTGCAGCATCCCCCAGCTCACTCTTGCCAGTGGGAGATGTTCTCGGTTCATCTCCCCTCGGTTCCAGGGTGTCACCACCCATCTGTCACAGTTTGCCCTTATTCTGATACGAAACTGGGAGGAGTCGCTGACACGCCAGAAGTGCTTCTCGGTTGTGTTGCGCCTCCTCCCTGTGAGCTCGGGGCTCCGAGTGGGGGATTTACGGCAGATTCCTGGGGGGGAGTGTTCCCGTCTCCAATGAATCTATTTTCTAGTGACTCCCAGTTCTGGGCCAAACTGCTTCTGACCTTACCTCCCTTACTACACACACCACCTTTGACATGGGCAGTTGCTTTTTTTGGGATCTCGTGGCTCCCGTGATACCATCATCTCGCTGCTCTGCTGCTCCTTTACCTGTGTGGGTGTGCCTGTGATCACAGCTGCTCAGCGGAGACCTTCACTGACCATCAGCAAATGTTACAGGAAAATAATATTCCAACATGCCTCGTGTCATATTTTTTGTTATTTTTTGATTTAGAGAAATAGTATCACGTAAGTTCATTAAAAGCTGGTGTTGCTGGTTTATTGGAGGTAACAAATGGAAATAGTTCTCGTGGTCTAACATGGTACAAATTCCACATATTCATACAAAGTCAAAACACAATAAATAAATGATTCAATCTCAGTCTGGTTCAAAAGCAATTGAGCTGGCTTAAGAAGTTCTTGACAGAAAAAGCTGAAAGGGCATTTTGAGAAAGACTAGTTCCTGCTTCAGTAACTGCCTCGAGATTGTGACCGAGTTGTGGTTTTCTATCAACACCAACCTGGACGTGCCTGTGCGGCACCCCCGGAGGGTGTTGTTACTGGACTGATGGTCTTTCCTTCTTTTTCCCCCCAATGGTCTCTGAGAATGGGCAAACCTCTGTCCTTCTGTGTCCTGTTTAGCTCCTGTCACCATGATTTCTGGTCAAAGGAGTAAAACCGGTCTCGACACTATTTATAAAAAGCTCTTTACTACCAGGTTGCTACGGCATTCCCACTCTGTCATAAAAAGAAAAACCCTGAGATCTGAATTTACCTTCCCTGTGTTAAAATTCACGTTGTTGTTTGAAAGCTAAGTTTTTGCCTCATCTTAGTGCTGTAAAAAAGGCAAGAGATGACTTTTTACCCGAGTATGAATTAAATCTCAATTACAAAATTGGTTAAGATGGGTTTGTGTGGCTTTGGTTCTTTGTTTTCCTGTTCATCCTCTATTTCTTTAGTGAGTTTCTCGGTACTCTCATCTTTGGCTTTCCTCTGGATCGCAGCATCTCTCCCTGATACCAAGTCCTGCATTATCATTTCAGCCCCAGCTGTCTCCCTGGGCATCCTCTGCCACGTTCCTGCGGCCGTTGGCCATAGACTGTTGGTGGCCAGAATATCGCCGTTGCTCCTGGGCCTGCGTTTCCCTTGCTTTGTTTTTTTGAGATAGGCCATTTTGTTTGCTATTACGACGGTCGACAGAAATAAGAAGGTGCAGATGAGCACGAGCACCGCGATTACAATGAAGCAGATCAGTATGAGAGACTTGTTGTCCTCGCAGGTTTCTCTTGGCGTCGTGCTCTGGGGTTTGCTGCTGTTCCTGGGCCCTGCGGTGGCAGGAGCGGCCCGTCGGGTGGGGGACGGTGTTGGACCCTGGGCCATTGCTGGAGGTGAGGGTTGCAGGGTACTCGTCTGCATTTCGGAAGCAGTCGTTTTGCTGTTGAAATCGATGCTTAGAGGAGGATTTGTGTGGGCTTCTGTTGTGTTCTGGCTTCCAGTTAGGTTGTGGCTGGTAGGATTCCAGGTGCCGTTTGTGACCCCGGGAGAGTGGGTTTGCTTTGCGCTTGTTTGCAAACACAAAGAAAAGATCATCACGGCAGGGAAGGGGAAGTGTGGTTTACTGCGTCTCTTTGTCTTCATCTTCCTATTTAGTCCCCTGCAAAAATACAAATCGTTGTGTTAGCTGAGAGATGCTACTTCCTAGGGGCTTACATCAGACTTCTCGGGGAATGGTGGGCAGCAGCCTTTTTGATGAAAAAAATACCTAACTGTGACCTCATTTTTAGGGGATGCTGGAGGAAGAGTTCAGGTATTTGGAATTCTGAAAGAATAGGTTGTCTCAGACTTCTGACAGTTTGAGGTTTATAGAAAATCTATGAAGATTGAAAAAGAACATGGAGCAACGAGAAAGGAAAGTGTTTCCTGCGAACTGCTGGGTGACGTAGAGGCAGACACCATGGTAGTTCCCCCTCCGTGGTGTTCCTCCCCTTTGAAGCTGTCTGGGTTACAACTTGAGGTTCGTCACTTCTGCTTTTACCCAGTGAAAGGAGAAACCCCTGTAGAGTTTCCAGATTGCTGCTTCTTGCTTTCCTGTGTTCCCCTGGATGTGGGACATGTCACCATGCTGTAAAGATGGTGAAGTGTCATCTCAAATGTTCCTGTAAGTGACACAGGAGCTTATCCTGGTTGTTTCTGTCCCTCAGCACCCCTGTCTGGAGTGTTTCATAAATGCCCAGGAAAATTTTTGTTTGATAATTTCTCTGCTTTGTGGTACAAAAGGTTATTTATCACAAATGTACTTGTCACAAACATGCTCCAGATTGTGACATTCTCTTTAAAACGCCCGAGATAATTGTGCAGATGATACCATTAGTATGTCCTGTTTCCCATTTGTGCACTATTCAATTTGCACCTCTGGAGGGCAGGAAACTGATCTCGAGGTCAGTCTGATAGGAGATAACAACCTCAAAATAATAGTGACAAACGAGACAAGCAGGGCACCCCCTCGCTGCCGCTGACACGGGCAGAGTTTGGGGGTTGTGACCCCATCAGTGTCTCTTTCACCTGCCTCTAATCACAGAACAAAATGTTTCCTCTGAACGTTACAGACGGCGGTTGGGTCAAATGGAGGTTCTGTGGAGGATGACCAAAAGCAGCAATGCGGTTTTTATAAATACTTTGTTCTTGAAACTGTTGCCTTCAAGGTTCAAGCCCCTCTGAAGGTGTGTAAGGTTGGGTGATTCTGAAATATTCCAGACAGCGTGTGCTTCCATCATAGTCATAAGGTAGCGTGCCTACCAAAGAACTTCATATATCCGCTCCCAGAAATCCCAGGGGTGAACCTGCCTGTCTCGCAAAACCCAAACCACAGTCCTTCCTATTGCTGGAGTCCTCGGGGATAATTGAAGTGACACGCCCGGTATGTGACCGGGGACAAAGGATGGGTGTTCCTCCTTACTGGCGAAGGAGCAGCAGAAGTGTCTCTTGCTTTGCAGCTCACCCCTAACACAACATCAGGCTCCATTCCGAGGCGAATCCTTATTGTTCTGTTAGAAACCATCTCGGTCATCAGCTGCAGCTCGGGAGGGGTTTATCTTTCTGTGGTACAGGTTGCCTGGAGGATGCCTTTAGCGTACTTTAAAAAGGAAAAAAGCAAAACCAGCAAAGCCTCTTTTTGGAAAGAAGCCATTTCCCGTGCGGTTTCTGCGTGACGTGCAGAACTGAGCCGCGTTTGCTGGCACCGACGTGCTCCAGCATTCCCTGGCCCCGGCCGGGAGCTGCGCCGCTCCTCTGCCCGCTCCCTCCAGGGTTAGCTGGAGCATTCGAGACCAGCTGGGCTTTTCTTCTGTTGGTAAGGGCTTTGCTTAAAAGCATGAGAGCAAAGGCAGTGGTCAGGGAAGAGCTGGCTTTGTCTCTTCAGTTCTGCCCTGAGCCTAGGTGCTGGGGGGTCTCCTGCCGGTGCCTGGGAGCGACAGAGCCGAGCATCGCCTTACTGCTAGCTCCGGGCAGTCTGGTGGTGAATAACCTTTAACATCACTAAAAATTTCATCTTCCGTAATTCCGCTGGAGATAATATTCTTACAGATTTTTATTGGTTTTGAATAATTTGAACTTTTAAAAAACTTTTGCATATAATTTTCTGCTAAATCTGAGGAACTTTGAAGTGAAGCTTAGAACAGGAGAAGGAAGATGGGTACTTACCCTGCCAAGGTGTAGCCAGAGATCCGTGTTCCAGCTGCTTAGTCCTTTAACTGTAAAATTTCCTTGGGCATGTGTTCGCTCTTAGGATGCAAGCAGCCATTAACATAAAGCAAGCAGATTTAGACAGTGCTGGTATTTTTTAAGCAAATCTGTAACTGAAATGACGCGTCGCTTAAGTAGAGAACTCAAACCACAGGGATGACACACTTCCTTTCTGTACCAACTCTACCATGACACGTTAGAGGGGGAAAAACACCAGCCTGCCCAAATTAGCTCTCAGAACAACAGGAAGTAACACAGGGGGGAAAAAAAAAATCTCTTCAGCAGATACATGTTCTGTGTTCATGAAATTTATCCCCTCGGTTGTCTGCACCCAGGTGGTTTCCTCCGGTGCTGCCAGGAGCAGTGTCCCCGTACGCTTACGGGAGTTAGCGCCTCTTTCCATAGCCCGTGGGTCTGCCTTGAAGGAGTGGAGTTAATGCCGGCTTGAACAGGGATCGGTGTTTCAGAGCACCGCAGATGTTCACGAGCTGCTGTTGAGTTTGACTTTTTTAATTAATTCTTCCTGGAACAATTCTGTCGGCTGTGCGAACTTTGGGGGCTCGGTTTAGGCAGAGATGCTGTCCAGTCTTGTAACATTCAGTGAATCGGTAGAGAACAGAATGTTCTTAATATTTATATATTGTCTGAGTGCGATTGTGGGAAGGTGTTTTGTAGACAAATCCTCTGTGCTAAGGGAGGACTGACCATTCTTAGAAACGCTCCGGCAGGCATCAGAGTGCGCTGCAGCATGTAGCCAGTGAAATGAACCCCAGACCCTTTAACAAAGCTGTTGTGGGGCTGCTTAATTAGTCTTAATTAAGATTTCTGAAATAAATGTATTTTTCCACATATAAAAATAGATATAATTTGAATGTCTACAAGGTTAAAAAAAGTTAGTTTCAGGGACTTGGACTTTTATTTTTAAAGAAACTCTGAGCTCTTTCCATGTTGATCCAGCTGATGCCCTGTTGATCCCCAGCGTGGATTATTTTTTCTTTTAGTTGAGTAAACCTCCTGTCTGTCTGTCTGTCTGTCTGTCTGGAGGTTCCTTGGCTGTGGTCGGTTGCGTGATACTTCAAAGGGAAGTTGAGTTAAATCCCAAATCAGGCTTCCATCACGCTGGGCACTAAGCTCGGCTGGAGCGTGAGCCGTGACGGGGTAGCAGAGGTGTAGCTGCCGGTCCGGTGTCACACTTTGCATTGATGGTATTTTTACATCTCTGAAAGATCAGTCTGGCTTAGTGCGGCGGTCGTACGTGTGACACACCACTCGAGTGTTTGTAATCTGGATCTAAAAAGCAAACCCAACGATGTCTGTCTGGTTTTCCTACAGATTCAAGACGGGTCAGATCAACGGCGATTTACTGATATACCACGTCCTGCTCACGCTGAAGCCATACTATGCAAAGCCATACGAGATCGTAGTGGACCTCACGCACGCTGGCCCCAGTAACCGCTTTAAAACAGACTTTCTTTCTAAATGGTTTGTAGTTTTTCCCGGCTTTGCTTATGAAAATGTCGCAGCAGTTTTTATTTATAACTGTAACTCTTGGGTCAGAGAATACACCAAATACCATGAGAGGCTCTTGACGGGTTTGAAGGGAAGCAAAAGGCTTATTTTCATAGACTCTCCAGGGAAGCTGGCCGAGCACATCGAACACGACCAGCAGAAACTCCCAGCAGCTACCTTGGCTTTGGAGGAGGACTTGAAAGTATTTCACAATGCTCTCAAACTGGCTCATAAAGACACCAAAGTTTCTATTAAAGTAAGTCCATTGAATGCTGTTCCCAGTGAATTGTTGTATTTTTATAAGGATTGGAATATGATTTTACTGTCTCTTAATTCTCCTCTCCTGTCCTGAAGAGGGATCACAACTTAGCACTCTGCCTCTTTAGGAAGTATGAGATTTCATACATTTGTCTTTATGAAAATCAGAAGTTTTCTCTGAACAGTAGGTGCTGAACCGTTGTTCTGTTCTCTCTCCAAGGTTGGGTCGACAGCTGTGCAGGTGACCTCAGCAGAACGAACCCGAGTCCTGGGACAAACGGTGTTTTTAAATGATATCTACTACGCCTCTGAAATAGAGGAGATATGTCTTGTTGATGAGAACCAGTTTACCTTAACCATTGCCAACCAAGGCACACCGCTCACCTTCATGCATCAGGAGTGTGAAGCCATCGTCAGGTCCATCATTCACATCCGGACACGGTGGGAGCTGTCCCAACCAGACTCCATCCCCCAGCACACTAAAATCCGTCCCAAGGATGTCCCTGGAACACTACTGAACATAGCGCTGCTCAACCTGGGAAGCTCAGACCCCAGTTTGCGGTACAGATCTTTTAGATTAATACCAACTTTGATCAAAAATGCAAATTCTTCCCAAGATTTTCTTAGTGGTAGCAAATCTCTCTTGAGCAAAACATTTTTTCTTTCGCTACAGCTCCATAAAATGTGGTTTTTAATATAAAGAAAGATTGGCTTTTCTGTAGGCGCAGAAAGGCACGTGTACTGGCAGAGTAACTGAAGGCACGTAGGAAGCTTCATTTCTCTTTACAAGGAGAAATACTTTCTGCTTTGCAATACACGTTTATTGGGTGCGTTTGATTTTCCTGGTGTTGAACTGTCGGACAGCCCGGGAGCTGCACCTCCTGCAGCAGGCTCGTGGCCCTCGTCGGGACGGACTGTCCGGGACCGGGCGCTGGCTCGCGGCAGCCACTGGCCCTTGGCAGCCTCTCTCCCAGCAGCTCAGGTGCACCTGGAAATGTTGAGAGTTTCCTGGAGCTGGAAGCTGTTCTGAGGAGTCCAGTACAAAGCCCTTCAAGCGCACCCTGTAACCTCATCAGAAATTGTTTGAAGCAAGTGCAGGAGGGATCTCTTTCATTTCTCTGAGGCAGATGTTGTCTCTGAATCTTAACTGGTACAGGGAAGAAGTTCAGGGTTTACACGTAATCCCTTATCCAGCAGCACTGACGGGGTTGTAGAATGTCAGTACTACCCTGTGATGCCTTGGTGTAATGTGTATGTTTTAAAATGTGCAAGGAAACTATACAAGTCATGTTGCTTGCTTTGTTACAGGTCTGCTGCCTATAATCTTCTGTGTGCCTTAACCTGTACCTTTAATTTAAAGATTGAGGGCCAGTTACTGGAAACGTCAGGTCTGTGTATCCCTGCCAACAACACACTGTTTATTGTGTCTATTAGCAAGACTCTTGCAGCTAACGAACCGCACCTAACCTTGGAGTTCTTGGAAGAGTGTATTTCTGGATTTAGCAAATCTAGTGAGTAACGCTGCTCTGCCTTAACGCTAACCGTCAGCTGGGAAAGATTCAAGCTGGTAGCTGTCCAGCTTGGGTCAATTAAGCTTCCTCATGTTACTGAGTCACGATAAGTTGAAATTGCTGCTCAGAGCTGTTTGAGATACATTTTCGAGATTATCCATTTGTGTCCTTTTTTAATAGTCAAGTTGTGTAATACTCTGAAGCCAGGCGGTTCCACAAGCTGGAACGGCATCTGTTGGATCAAAACGTTATCGTCACATTTGAATGTGCCCTTTCCTTTCTTATGAAGTAGATTTAAAAAAAAAAAGAAAGAAAAAAGCAACTGCCTTTTACACTTTGAAATGAATGTTAGAACACATTTTACTAGACGTCTTCTCATTCATTGAGAGGATGAAGTTCATTCAGAGAGCTCACAATAGAAATGATTTATTTCCTGCCACTGCTGAGGGTTTTGGACAGGGAGTACTTGGGATGCGTCTCTAACAGGCTGTTAGTGAGTCACCAGAAGTAGAGAATATTGCAGAACACAAATCAAAGTTGGAGGTCCGTGGCAGTGAGGTTTTTCCCTCTACAAGATCTATCCACAGAAGAGTTACAGGGTTCTTCGGCCGTAGCAAAATTAACCTGTTCAGCCTGCTGGTATCTCAGCTTTAAATCTGGTTCTGTTCCGCTCCTCCCGCCATCCTTTTTTTCTGGGCGTAATGCAGCTCTGGCTCTGCTGTTGGAAGCTGTTCAGAATACATCCTCGAGATTCCCAGGAAAGCCTCTGAAGCAGTCCTGCCTAGTACTGAACGTAGACACCTTTGTCACAGCTTAGTAAGACAAAGTCCACACCTCTGTGCCGGGTTCCTGCGCTGTCCCTGGGATGGCACTGTTGGAGTTGGGTTTCTTTTTGAAGCTGGTCTGTTTGCCCTGTTATTTGCTCAGCTCTGATAGTAATTATTTTAGACAATAAAACTGAAAGGAGAAGTGCTCACAAATAAATATTTATTTACAAATCTAGTGGAGGGTGTCCCTGCCCATGGCAGGGGGTTGGAACTTGATGATCTTTAAGGTCCCTTCCAACCCAAACCATTCTGTGATTCTATGAAATAGAGACTAGTGCTGGTTCTGCGTTACAAAGTGAATTTTTTATTTCAGGTATTGAACTGAAACACCTTTGTCTGGAGTACATGACCCCCTGGCTGTCCAATCTGGTCCGATTCTGCAAACACAACGATGATGCTAAGCGCCAGCGCGTCACTGCTATTCTTGATAAGCTTATAACAATGACAATAAATGAAAAGCAGATGTATCCTTCCATTCAGGCTAAGATATGGGGGAGTCTTGGACAGGTACAAACTCTGCATCATGTATTGCAGTTTGTTTATAAGCAGATTGTAGAGATTTTAACCACTTAAATGTTAATGCAGAAAAATAAAATGAATCTTGACATGACCTAAGTGTATGAGCTGTATGGAGAGCAGTTTGCAAGTTCTTCTGAAGTTTCCATTCTGTAAAATGCTTCATAACATCGTGAATGAGCTCTGGCTCCTAGGAGTGTGTTCCAAGCCCCCGCTGAGAATTGAAAATTACATGACTGCTATGTCCAGTATGAGAGTCTATTAACAGGTAAATACGGAGACGACAAAATGAGAAGAAACATTCCACAGCAGTCGGTGTGAATTTTACCATTGACTCAGTTGACCCAGAATTTCAACCAATTTTCAGAATAGAACGAGAGCTGAGTTTGAACAGATACTGCAATAGCAGAGATTTGATTCTTACCTACATAACATCAAATGTCCTTTTTTTTCCATACATGAGAAGAAACTTGGTTTACTTGTCGCTGTATTCACGCCTGGCAAGTACTCCAAGCAGAATCTCTGACAGATGAGATCTGGCTTATTTCTCGGAAGTATGACCTTCCCTGCACTTCAAATCCAGTTTCCTCTTACTAGGTTCAGCATTTTATGGATAGTTATACCTTAAAATGCAAAATTAAATAAAAATAATACAAACTGAATTTATAGTTTGTCTGCAGTACTGGAACACTTTGAAGTAGAGTAAAACCTGGGAATTATCTTTATACTTCTAATATTTACATTAGTTTTTACCAAAAGGACAACAAATCGCTAAAATTGATGCTTCAATTGATGGCATTTATGCATCTTCAGAAAAAAAAAAAGATTGCTTATTTAAAAGGTGGTTTACTGTGGAAAAATGAAGTTAATCTGACTGATAAAGATTTGTTTTTTTTCTCTAACAGATAACAGATCTCCTTGATGTGGTGCTGGACAGTTTCATCAAAACCAGTGCCACAGGCGGCTTGGGATCCATAAAAGCTGAGGTCATGGCAGACACGGCTGTAGCGCTTGCTTCTGGAAATGTGAAGTTGGTTTCGAGCAAAGTGAGTTCCCCCTTTGCCGTAACGTACTCCTATGTCATAACTTCAGTTTATTTAATAACGTGACACTGAGATGCGGTCTGATCACTCAGTGCAGGCAGTAACGCAGAAACCACGGCAAAATGGGTTCCAAGCAAAAGAATAATGCCAGTGCTAAATAGGAATGGTTTTTCCATTGATTCTGAACTGTGCTCTTCGTCTGGGTAAAACGAGTGGTTGCTGTCTTTTCAGGTGATTGGAAGGATGTGTAAAATAATCGACAAGACTTGTCTGTCGCCGACCCCCACGCTGGAGCAGCACCTGATGTGGGACGATATTGCTATTCTAGCACGGTACATGCTGATGCTCTCCTTCAACAACTCCCTGGACGTGGCAGCGCATCTCCCCTACCTCTTCCACGTGGTTACTCTCCTGGTGGCCACTGGTCCCCTTTCCCTCAGAGCCTCCACTCACGGTCTCGTCATCAACATCATTCATTCCCTTTGCACTTGTTCACAGCTTCACTTCAGTGGTAAGTTTTTTTCAGATTTTCATTTAAGCTGATTGCTCCTTAGTTTGTTGAAGAAATATTTGAGTTGTTTTTCTCTCTATTTGGAGTGTTTGGAGATAGCATGTTGTAACTCAGCTTGCTTACAGATGGGAATGAGGATATCATCTACCACAGATGAGTACAGAATTCAGAAATGAGTGTCTGGTTTAGAGCAGGTGCAGAATGTATTTTTTTTGTATAACGGGTTTTAGAAAAAGAGAAGAAAGTACCAGTAAGTTCCTGTAATGCAGAGAGAGGAGAAAATACGTCTGTGCTAAAAATAGCTGATGTGCATCTTTTGAATGGTTGCATAATGTAACAAAATTATCGATTACATAAGGGAATTGTGACACTACACTGTTAAAACAGATATTTTGCATACTGCTGGATTTTACAGCCCTAAAATAATTGGTATTAGCAAATGCATAGCTGTCACCACGGGAGTACAGTGTAAAACCAGGGTAGATCTGTGCAGGAAAAAAAAGTTTATGTAATCTTGTATTTTTTTTTTAAAGTATCTGAAAGCTCATTTTGCATCCCTGTATACAGACAGGGTGGGAATACACACGTGTGTATAAAGAGAAGCTTTGCTTTGGCGCACAGAGAAAGGCAAGCCTGCCTGTTTAAACAGTGAATTTGAAGTACACTGAAATGAAAGTTCAGAATCATAAAAATATTCAGTGCTAGCAGCCCAGCCATCATCTTCCTCCGATTCAAGTGGCTTGCTTCATTTCAGTGCCAGAGCCACGGCCAGAACCTGGTTGCAGTTTGACCTGACAGTGCTGTTGGTGTTTCAGAGCAGGAACTCTGCAGGTTTCCATTTTCTGAACCGATGTGAGGAGAAGTCTGGCAGAACCACATCTTTAAAGAAGTTTCTTTCTACCTGTTTTTGGAACACATCTCCCTGGTGACTGGTTTCAACAGCCCGTGCGACAGACCACAGCGCTTGTGGCGTGCTGTGGGAGAAGTAGCAAAGAAAAGAGTTTTGGGATGTGCAAAGGGCCGTACAGGGTGATTGCTGCTGCTGTGTTCGTGGGAGGGTGAGCCTAAGAGTATTGGAAATATGGATGGGATTTCAGTGCCTTAAATGTAATCTGTAAAAATTTTTCAACAGAGGAGACCAAGCAAGTTTTAAGGCTGAGCTTGACCGAGTTCTCTCTGCCCAAGTTCTACTTGCTGTTTGGAATCAGCAAAGTGAAATCAGCCGCGGTCATAGCGTTCCGCTCCAGCTATCGGGACAGGTCCTTTTCGCCTGGCTCCTATGAAAGGGAGACCTTCGCTCTGACTTCGTTGGAAACTGTTACTGAAGCTTTGCTGGAGATCATGGAGGTACATGGTTCAGGACAAAAGAAACGATCTGCGAGGGCACGTGGCCCCGCTTACGCTTTCTCCAGGCAGGCGGTGTGGTGAGATGTACCCCCCGTAATGTGGTTAAATAAGCAGCTGACTTCTGAGAACTAAAATAACTATGCTCTGAATTTTAAAAAGGCTTTCTCTTAACGTTACGTGTATTCAAACAATATCGTTCTTTTTAGGCTTGTATGAGGGATATTCCAACGTGCAAGTGGCTGGACCAGTGGACTGAACTAGCTCAAAAGTACGTCACAGATCTCGGAAGATAACCCCTGCCTGCCTGCGCGGTACACGCAGAATTCCCGGCTGTGCCTTGTGCAGCCTGTTTGCTGGGTGTTGGTTTAATCGAGCGTACTCCTCTTTCTTCACAGGTTTGCGTTCCAGTATAACCCATCCCTGCAGCCCAGAGCGCTTGTTGTCTTTGGCTGTATAAGTAAACGTGTGTCTCATGGACAAATAAAACAAATAATCCGAATTCTGAGCAAGGTAATAGATCCCTATACCTTAGATTGATTTGGTGGCAGTAAGTTTCATTGGTGCTGCAACTGCTAGAGTAACAGTAGTGTCAATGTTGGGTTTAAGATTTGAGACACTGAGATTGATCCAGAGGTCAGTATTGAAATAACTGAGAAGTTTTCTGTTAAGGCCTTTAGCTGCATGTCCGTGATTCACAACTTCCTTTTTTTTAAAAGGAAGTTCATAATCTAACGTGTTCTGGGTAAATCCAGTAAGGAGCGGGACATTCATACAAGAAAACTGGGAAACAGACTGCCTCGCTGGTTAGTGGAGTTGGGTGTTTTCTCAAGAAGGTTGCATTCCATGGCGAGTACCCGGGGTGCTGGATAAGTTACCTTTAAGCATTTAACAAGAGTTTTATGGACATAAACTTTAACTGAACGGTATTGGAATTGTCAAGAGCTGTTCTCTAATTCTTGCCCCCGGTCCTGCACCTTTACTTTTTCATGTACATGGTGCAGTTGCTTTCAGGAAGACATCCATCGCTTCTGTGTAAATCTCCGTTTGTAAAAACCCTTGAGAACTGGTTTAAAAGAGCTCAAGCTTTGTCAGCTAATTGAGAGCAACAGTTATTGTTCAGAGCGTTGATCTTTTTACAAAGCTGTATCTAATTATGGTTGTATTTTTAATTATTCTTTTTTTCCTACAAAAAGGGACTGGAGAGCTGTTTAAAAGGCCCTGATAACTACAACAGCCAAGTTCTAATAGAAGCGACAGTTATAGCGCTCACCAAGCTGCAGCCTCTTCTTAATAAGGTAAACAGAGAATGGATTTTGTAAATTAAAACTATAATTATGGGTGTAATCTCAAAAATACAGGTAAATGGTGTGGTATTTGAAGTTCACACTTCACTGCAATGACTCACGCTGGAAAGTGGTACATATGGGAAATCACGTCAGCCGTTTGTACGGAGGACCATTGACAACGCTTCCGAACGTCCTGTTCTGCTGCGTCCAACGGGCCGTGGCAGCGCAGGCAAAGGCTGCACCCCCGGCTGTCTTAATTCTTTCCTAAAGATTTTCAGTCTTGGCTTTCAGATGCTCGATTGCTAATCCAGGCTTTTCAGCTCATGGCTTGTACTAGACGTTGGTCGGATCTGATCTGGTGTTAAGTTAGCCATCGGTACGTCGTGTTCGTTATTTGATCAGCGCACTGACGGGTACGCTGTTAATGAAGAGCCTGGTGTATTTACTGTTAGTAAATAAAACTTTCTGAGAAAGATCTGCCGCTTAAGAGACCCAGATGTGTGGAACGCCAGCTCTGTCCCGTACGCTTTTTTGATTTGGAGAAGAAATTGCCTGGCCCGTTGTATGTGCAGAACTGCAGTCCATTGCCAAGCGTGCTCCCAGATGGAGAAGACGCGTTTCTGTTCGGTCTGGTGTAGGGCAGTACGCATCTGACATTTTTGTGAGCAAGGGTAGAATATAAGAGACAAGGAATGGCTTTGGGGGGAAAAAAGGCGTGAAATTAGTTTCCTGTCTACGTTCACCTGTTAAGTGCATGAAGACTGCGGGTTCCTGTGACCATCTGTTCTGTTGGAATGGATGTGGCTGAAGACAGAACGTGCTACGAGGACAGTGATGCATGTACGGAACCGTGTGTCGGTTCTGGTTGTCTCTCATTTACAGGAACTGACCTGAACGTGAAATCGTGGATCTTTCTTTTTCCTTCCAGGACTCCCCTATGCACAAGGCTCTCTTCTGGGTGGCTATGGCCGTGCTGCAGCTGGACGAAGTGAACCTGTACTCGGCGGGTACGGCGCTGCTGGAGCAGAATCTGCATACCCTGGATAGCCTTCGAGTATTCAACGATAAGGTAAGCAAGCCCTCTTAAAATTAATGGTTTGACACCTTTAAAAAAGAAAAAGCTTGAGCTATGACAAGTAACTTGCGATGAGGTACTCCTGTATTTTATTTTTTTCTGGGTCAGAGCCCAGAAGAGGTGTTTATGGAGATCAGGAGACCACTCGAATGGCACTGCAAGCAGATGGATCATTTTGTTGGGCTGAATTTCAACTCCAACTTTAACTTTGCACTCGTGGGACACCTCCTGAAAGGTACGAATACATATCGCTGTTCTGATTAGGTGAACGCTCTTAATTCAGAAATAAAAACAAGTCCAGGGATAAAGGGGAAAAAGTGGGTGGTGAACTTCAAGTAACTTGGATTACAGAATAGATGCAGAATTAAATGTTCTTTGACTGAAGGACTTTGCCAGGTTTCCTGTACACATGTCCTGTGAAGGTCTTCACTGCTAACGATGTAAATCCTTCACTGTCACAGGATGTGTGGCTTCGTTTGCTGCAGTTCTTCATTGCTTCCTCCAAGAAGGCAGTCTGTCTCTGTTTGCCTGTGATCAGGCTCACTGTTCCCTTCAGAAGATTGATTTGTGAGCTAATAGATGTATTATATGTACAGACAGCTGAAATGATGTGATTTTTGAGGGGAGGGACAGAAGAAGCTAGTCTTGAAAGGGCAGTTTCTGTTAGCGTTGTGCTTCCTTAGCACTTACATGAAGATTCCTGAGAACGTGCTGAGAAATATTTAAATATTTTCAAAATATTAATGCTGCATAAATATGCTTTAAAAATAAATACAATCTTTGGTTTCTCAACCTCATTTCTTAGGGTACAGGCATCCTTCTCCCACCACTGTAGCAAGAACAGTCAGGATCCTACACACACTGCTGGCCCTGGTGAACAAACACAGGAACTGCGACAAGTTTGAGGTGAACACCCAGAGCGTGGCTTACCTAGCAGGTAAAAGGAAACCAGCGGGATTTTACATTTGTGCTAACTGAAAAGGAACGGACTATTGTGGGGATTCTTGTGCTTTTAGTGGATAAAATTGTACCAGCAGAAAGGAAGCTTGTAAGTGGAGAGGGACGCGTCTGGGCGAGGCTGGGGCGCGTCAGTTCAGCCTGTGTCTGGACTGAAGCCTTCCCAGCGCAGGAGCTGCTGGGCAACGCTCAAAGTGTTTCGGGGAGGCTGAAGGTTTCTTGGCTGAAGTGTGTGCCTTAGAATGCTCAGATTTCTAGGGGTGCAGAAGCAGAAGTTGTGACTGTGTGAGCACCAGTGTTTAAATCATGTAATTGTAACTGGAAGGGGAATAGAATTATTTTTAAATTAATTTAATCTGTACATTTCCGTAAGGTGTAATGAAATCTCAGTGGTTAAGTAAAAAGATGGAATGGAGTAAATTCATGGAATATTGCTTACATTCTTCAATGTATTCCTACTGTGGAAAACTTATATTAGCTTGCTTTGAATTTTTAGCTTTGCTGACGGTGTCTGAGGAAGTTCGAAGTCGCTGCAGCCTGAAACATAGGAAGTCTCTCTTGTTGACAGACGTTTCAATGGAAAATGTTCCCATGGATACGTATCCCATACATCACAGTGACACTAGCTACAGGTTGGTTGTCCAACTTTTAGATGTTATCCAGATGTCAATGTCTGTTTACTGTATTAACTTATCTAAAGGTAGCCTGTGGTATACTGAAAATGGAAACCCGCGTGCATAAAGCAGAGTTAACGTTCTGTGCTGGTTCCGGACCAGTGCGCTCCTTACACTGTGATAGCGTGGGGAGGAACATCCAGTTCCTACAGATGTAATTCTGAGATCCGTAAAGCTGTTTCAGAGCTCAGCTGCTTTGGAGGTTCTTGAATTCTTTCCGAACCTCTTTCTACAAGACCTAATTTCACCTCATTTTTCATGTATATTTTAGGAGAAAGCTCTGTCCTTTTAAGAGCTTCAAGGCGGGTACTATGACCCTTGCTCCCTGTCACTGGAAAATCGTGACACCTTATAGCCTGTCCATGGGCAGCCACGGATAAGCTAACAAATCAACCTAGACGTGACGTGGAGAGCCAGTTTCTCTCAACAGGGAGCACTCCACGCAGGATCTCTCTTTTTAGCCTCTAGCATGGAGTAGCTGATCATTAAATATCTTTCATCATGCCTCCCAGGCTGATTTGCTTGTGTTCTTTTCATTGCTTTATTCTTTATATCTTGATCATTACATCAGGTTGTTAATTATCACTAGCTCAGACATTTTTGCAAGCAAAATGATTACTGTTTTGTAAGAGGTGTTTTTGGGAGATTAACCTGTTAGGAAAGATGGGTTTAATAAAGGATAGTTTGGCTAGTTGAAAAATTTATGCCTAAATGTGCACAGGTTTGAAAGATTTTCTTAATTTAATTTCTCTGCACTTTCAGGACACTAAAGGAAAATCAACCGTGGTCATCACCAAAGGGGTCAGACAGACATCTGGCTGCCAGTTACCCGACAGTGGGACAGATAAGCCCTCGAACACGAAAATCCATGAGTTTGGACATGGGGCAGCCTTCACAAGCGAACACTAAAAAGCTTCTAGGTTATTAAGATAACTATTTTACTGATTTGTCTGCAGAATACATCAGGAGGTGTTACTGGAGAAAAGTTATACTTGTATTTAATCTGACTTGCACGTGCTTATTCCTGATTCAGGAGTATACGCAGTTTCTACAAAATACAAATTAGAACACGGTGCAGCTAAGGAGGACTGGCTCGGTTCTTGTGATCATGAAAAGGGGGAGGCAAGAGTGGCACTCAAAATGTGCGTGCTGAAGTGGAGAGAAAAAAGAAGGGAAAAAACATACAACCACACAAAAAAACACAAAAGAAAAAAAGATATTCCAGATACTAAAGAGTCAGTGGTGGGAGTTTTCTGCCGCCAGCCCTCTTTCAGCAGAACTGAGCAGCTGAGTACCTTAGCTCAGCTACTGTGTGGAATACTCTCTTATGCTAGAAGAGATGGTCCCAAAACATTTCAGATGTTTTGGAAGCAATCTCATTTTTATTCATGGCTTCCCAGTGTGTCATGTTTACAAGCACAGTCTTAGAGAAACAAGATGATTTGCTTTGTGAAACTCGCAGTTACTCCTTTACATTATACAAGATCTCTGCAAGAAGAGGGACATTTCTCTCATTACAATCCTCTTACTGCTTCCTTTTCACTAATCCCATTCTGGCGTGTTTATTCGATGTCGTGTTGATCGGGAAACCATCGCATGCCCACAGCTTGCATATTTGAATGAATTGCACGCTTTCCTCATGTATTGTGAAGCATTTTGGAAACTGTGATGGAGAGTGGCATGGTGTGATCGTATTTTCTCCACCATCCCTGAAAATGGTGCAAATGTCCCCAGATTCCCATCAATATGGTGTAGATAGGAGAGTGGCTTGGGCAGGAAATCAGAAATAGTTGGAATATGGATTTAGGTTTAATGTTTTTAATTGCCTGATAAATTGTTTTTAGGTACAAGGAAAAGTTTTGACCATTTGATATCGGACACAAAGGCTCCTAAAAGGCAAGACATGGAATCTGGAATCACAACGCCTCCCAAAATGAGGAGAGTAGCCGAAAATGATTATGAAATGGGTGAGAAATAGGATTAACATTTTAAGACTAATACTAATTATAAATGCTTTGTATATACATACAAAGGATTACTTCTAAATTCAATGTTTATTTGCCTAGGTTACTCCAAGGTAAGGGAGAAATACCTTTCTTAACAGTGCCTCCTGGAGAGTACAGTCTTCCATGTCACTGGCGACTGAGGTTTGAATTAGAGTTGCTCAGTTTGCAGATGCAGAATGAAGGGCAGCTGTAACCTACTGCATGCAGGAGTGAAATGAAATAAATACAATTTGGCTTTTTATAAGTTAATGAGCCCTAGCTGCACATTTCTGCAGGAGATGGAACGTGACCTAATGCCTCGAATGCCTCTCTTCATCTCCTCCCACATCTGCTTCCCGTGCCCCCATCCCCAATTGCAATGCAAGACCAGGGTTCTTCTGTCGGATCTGAGGGCAGCCTGCTGCCTGACCCCGAGCGTGGGACTCGCCACCCCTGGGCCTGTATTTCACTGAGCAGGAAATTGGGGTTATTGTTTGCCATTGAGAACACATCCCATCTGGTGGTCCAGCACCGCGCGTATTACAGCATAGTTGTTGCTTTTAGAAAAAGGCTGGTGAACTCTGAAGTTTGCGTATGACTGAATTTGTTGTGCCAAGAGCTAATTCTGTTTTGGTTTGGCTTTATTCTGCTTTGGATGAGTTGCTTTTTTTTATCTGGCAGAAACCCAGAGAATATCACCGCAGCAACACCCGCATCTTCGAAAGGTTTCTGTTTCTGAGTCAAATGTCCTCCTAGATGAAGAAGTTCTGACTGACCCAAAAATTCAAGCACTGCTGCTTACAGTTCTCGTAAGCGTTCTTTCTGTCTCTTGGCTGTTATTTCCTGATCTTCTTTTTATCTTCCAAAGAAGCGTACGTGTTCCCTGCAGTGTTTCTGAATTCGTACGGATCAGAATCACTGAGATGTGCAGGTCTATTCTGCTGCTGCTGTTCTTCCACCCTTCTAGGACTCACGTGTAGAAATGTATCTCAATGTCCTTTGAGAGCGAATACCGACTTACTCATTATTCTGCATCGTGTTGTAGAACATGTCCAACAATTGTCTCTTTTTCCTGGCAGATTTTTATCACAAACTAATTTTGTATAATAAAAGGATATCATTATATTATACTTTAAAAGTTAAGAAGTGAAAATTGTTGGAATCCCAGAATAACTCAGATTCAGTTTAAAAATTATGAACTAGTAACGTAGGTACGGTATGAGAGTGCTTCCTTCAGATGTATCAACAGTTTCCATTCCTCGTATCATTCAGAAAGACTCAGTTGCCCACTTTTGTCAAAAACTGACCTAATTTTTTTTGCCAAAATTAATGTTTGGGAATGCTGCTTTCTGCTGTTCAGGGATTGTAAAACCCTACACTACACCAGCAGCAGCTGCTCAGATGGAGTGAGAAGCGTGCTAACTGAACCTTTCCATTTCACAGGCAACATTAGTGAAGTACACTACTGACGAGTTCGACCAGCGGATTCTGTACGAGTATTTAGCAGAAGCCAGCGTTGTCTTCCCAAAGGTCTTTCCTGTTGTGTAAGTATCTCAAGCTCCGTTTGTGATGACTCTGTCCTTGGCCCACCCTTTGAAAGGTCCATGGTCCAGGACAAGCGTGTGGGACTGACTCATTTGCAGGTTACTAGCTGCAGGCTGTCCATGGATTGTTGAGACAAACGTCCCCAGCAATTGAGAATCATCCTTTTTCCTCTGTTACGTGAATATAGTGTTCGTGCTGGAATCAGCCTTCCCGGGTACCACGGCTGCACTCTGCAGCCTGGGCTTCGCAGGTCGGCAGGGCCGGGAGCGCGCTGTGCCGCTGTTGCCAGGGAGCCTGGCTGTGCACCATCAGTTTCTTCCAGAGCTTTCAGCGTCGTTGCTGCCACCGCCCTGGGCTGGGGACTTGGCCTGGCTTTGTCGCTGCTTGGATGCTGCAGAGAAGCCAGTTACCTTTCCATGTGCTCCGGCACCTTTCTGCTCAGATCAGCAGATAATGTCTCTTAAATACTGTTTCCACCCCAGTCAGACTCAGGTGTGTTCATTAGTACCCCAAGTGCGTATCAAAACTGATTTAAAGCATAGTTCAGGATACTCTTTGGATGCATTTCTTTAGATATTTGTTAAAAGTAGTATTCGCTGGAGTCTGTATATGTAAGGGAAACCCAACTGTCAGAAATTACCACTTGTAGGCTTTTGAAACTGACTTGTGCATGATTTGGAAATAATTCTGCCTTTTTCTGGCTTTATAAAGTAGTGGTCAAAGTACAGACACGTTCTGTTAGTTACTGAAACCCCATTTGGAAGTAGCTGGCATATCTGGATTAAAAAACCCCACACCTGAGTTCTGCAAGAGACCTCAAATGAGACAGCACCCCACGAGTTCAAAAAACTGCTTTGAAATTCCAGCTCTGACATGTACACAGATCCAGTGAATAATTCTTTTTGTTGAAAATAATTAAAATATTTGCAATTTAGAGTGCTAGGTAGGTGCTTTAATGGCTTATACTGTTAGTACAATTTTTTCGTAAGAGTCCTCACTGAACATATGTAGGAATTGTTTTGTACTTTCAAAATCCCTGAGATTTTGGAGATCCCACCTTACCTGGTGTTTGCTGAAGTCCATTGCAAGCTGCAGATTTATTTTATTTAATGGACAAAAAATAAGCCACTTTTTCTTCTTTTCTTCAGGCATAATTTATTGGATTCCAAGATCAATACCCTTTTATCGCTGTGCCAGGATCCAAATTTGTTGAATCCAATTCATGGGATTGTTCAGAGTGTTGTTTACCACGAAGAGTCTCCACCCCAATACCAAACTTCTTATCTACAGAGTCAGTATTTCTCCATTTTCTTAACAACTGCTGCATTTTAAGTTCGATTTACTACTGAAAATGTTTCAGAATTATTGCAACCCTAACAGAATAGTGCGTCAGTCTTGTGTGAAATCTCTTCAACTTCCTATATCTTAGTAAAAATGAGTTCACATATTAAAAAAAAACCTGCTGACATTAATATTAAAACCGCTTGCAGCAGTTATGCACCAAATATTAAAAATATTACACCATTTATGTGAGTAAAAAGAAGTTGAAACTCATTATTCTGTTTCCACTAACCAAATTAAAGAAATGCAAAATACGAACGGTGGTGATAAATGATGAGTTTTAACCTTGGAAGTTAGGGGTTGCTTTAATTATTGGTAAATTCCAAAGTGTGACGTTTGGTTTCTAGTGCCCAAGCTCACTTCAATGGAACACTTAAAACCTAATTATTTTTTTATGGTCTTTAAGTAAATCAGAGTAAATCCAGGCGATGTACTAAGTATACTTTCCTAGTTGTTTTCCGTCAGGTGGGAACTGTGATTTTGTGCTGACATTCCGTTTGTTGTTGTAGGTTTTGGATTTAATGGGTTATGGAGGTTTGCTGGGCCATTTTCCAAGGTAAGAACAGCACAGTAAACACAAACTCAGGCGTGTTTTGCCTTCATTTTCTGTATAGAGCACACTGGTGCGCCGGGGAAGATACAGATAAATGACAAGTCACAGAATTCCTATGAGCAAGTTAGCAATAGAAGGCTCGCTTTTCTAGCTAGAACAGTCTTTGAGCCTGCACCAGGTATTTTGTTGGAATATATTGTTGGAACTTGATGATCTTTAAGGTCCTTTCCAACCCAAACCATTCTAGGATTTTGATAGACTCGGTCAGGTCAAACTCCCAAAGCTGGGTAAAAGCAGTGGGTGTGTAAATGTTTTCCTGCTCCCAGGTTCACCAAGGAGCCTCGGATGTACAGTGCAGTTCAGGAAGTTTTTAGTTCATTATGGGCACTCAGAGTGTAAGGGATTAGATAAGAGTGATAATTCCATAAGGATAAATTCTGCGTTACAACAGAACAAATGAATCGAGCGCTGACCGTTTGTTCCCTCTAGTCATCGTAACACGAGCAGGATGAGCGGAGCAGGCGCTGTTCTGGGTGCTGGGCTTTGGGGCACAGGCCGTGCTGTCAGTACCGTGCTCGGTGCAGGTGGCTGCGGCAGGTCACCGCGTGGATGAACCCCTCTTTTCTGACACTGAGCTTCCATGTGCTGCTCCCGTTACAGCTACAAGTGCTCTTTAATGTGTGCGTGTAGAGCCATCTGGAAAAGGCCACGGATCCGTTTTTACAGATACATCAAATGCTTTGTAACGTTTTCAGGCTAAACCAGCGTGGTATTAGAGTTCTGGGGCAAAGCTCATATTGACAGAAAAGTAGAAAGAACCAACCTTTTTTTCTTTTCCCCCCCCATCACCCACAGCAAACACAAATCCCAGACTATGCTGAGCTCATAGTGAAGTTTCTTGATGCCTTGATTGACACGTATTTGCCTGGAATTGATGAGGAAACCAGTGAAGAATCTCTCCTGACACCCACATCTCCATATCCTCCCGCAGTGCAGAGCCAGCTGAGCATTACTGCTAACCTGAACCTTTCCAATTCCATGACCTCGCTCGCAACGTCCCAGCACTCCCCAGGTCAGTAGCTGTTCTGGTGCTGTGTAGGTAAGCGCAAGGTACTGAATTTCCTGCCTTTGTAGCCCAACACTCAGCCTCCTTGTCTCTTCAGATGTGTTTATGCATCAAACATCACTGCATCCTTGAGTCAAATGAATATTAAACTGTTTGCGAAGCTGTTGCGCTGGTATTTCAGATGCTGGATTGTGTCCAGCACAAAAGCCGTCTTCCAAGTCATCGTACGTGGAAGCAACAGCATTAAGTGCCTCAGAACGAGTAACAGCTGCATCTTACATGGAGCATATGCAACAGTGGGGCCTTAAGAATTAATAAATATAAATATAGAATAATGACATTTTGCAAGGAGAAGAATACCTGTCTGGGCACTGCAGTGTAGCACATATTAAGGAAAATACTCCCGTACACAGCACAGTTCTGGGTTGTGTGGGCTGACTCGGTTTCAGTTGACTGTCTGATTTAAGGCCAGTGCTCGTACAGGCAGCATCATACGGAGGCCATGCTCTCCTCTGAAGAAAAAAAGTATTTATGCGGATACACAGGAAATGCTGGGTCAGTTCAGACTGTTGTATTGCCAGAAATATGCTGGTGATAAAATGAAGGTGTTAAAGACAGTCATCAAAGGCAGTAAATGGATAAAAATGCTGAACTCCTGGCTTGGGGAGAAGGGAATTGCAGGGAAATGCAGAGGTTAAATTTGACAGCATAGATTGTCAGGGTGAAAAATGAAAAAAAGAGAGTCAAAATTATTCAGTATGGCAGATGAAGCATAAGCTAGAGGAAATTAAATAGAGGAAGAAAATGGAATTTATGTCAAAGAAATCTGCATGAAGACTCTTCCTGAAGTGATTTTAGATTAAGGTCTCATATATTGAATAAATTCTTTATTCTTCTTTGTCATAAAATTGTACCATGTGGTATTTCTTAACTGATGGTTTAACTCTGCAGCTCTGAGCACTGACGTCCATCAGCCTTTTGTTGCTGCTTTTGTATCTAACCTTGATGGAAGGCTAGAAACCGCCTGTGTCTGGGTACCAGATTTACCGAGCTGTTTTGGTTTTTTCACTCTCTTGTTGTCCGCTGGTTTCTGCTAGCCCTGAAATAAGCTCTACTTAGCTGTACTTAGATTTGTTCAAGAAACCTGGTCTTCCAGATGACCAGTTTGCTCAGAGATGCTATGCGTGATTTTTGTTCAATACGATGAGTATATGCAGAGGTAAGACAGTGCTCTGTGTTTGAATAATTTGGAAATAGTGATTTATTTTTTTATTTCATGCAATGAAAAGTGATTACAACTTGCTTTTTTCCAGTATGAGAAGCCAGCAGAAATTGTTTAAATTTGGGGAGATCACCTCCTTGATATACGGATGCTGTGTTCTAGAATTATATCTTAAGATGCCTGTCAGTCTAAATAGACGCAAGACAGTGTTTGCTTTCCAGTTTCCTGCCAATTCAGGATGATTTCTTACATTAAACAGTGTTATCCCAAGTGAGGGGAGAAAGTGTGAAGCATGTTTTCCACGGTTGTTAGCTCGCTCTCTGCACTGTTAGCCTCAGGGAGACGGCTGTTGCCATTGTTCCCTTGGTTTGTATTCCTGCCCGAGAACAAGGGAGAGAGCATTGGCCTGGAAGGGACTTACTGGTTGTGTCCTGGAGTCCCATTTGATTTGAGCAATAAGAACGGGTAAAAGCTGAGTTTGAAGTTTCAGAGACTGCTGCTTTACTGAACAGTTTACAATGTCCATTATATGTTATGAATACAGAATGCAGCCACTGCATCCTGTATATAGAAATATTTGTCTATAAAAATAATAGGCTGCAGGTACAGATAACAACCAAGGTTATGGAAAAGGAAAGTGATTCGATAGAAACTTTCATATTTAAATATACAGCTAAGAATTATCTGTGATATTAGAACAGGGAGAGAGATAAAATCAAAGGGGAAAAGCAGACCTTGCTGTTGGTGTGGAAGTACGTTATGGGCAGCATCTCTCCATTTAGAGTGTAGCGTCAGTGGCAACTCCAACAGTTCTTTTTGCAAGGATGAAGTGACGATGCAGGATTAGGCACGCTACTAGCAAAAAAATCTTTTTGCTGTGTAAATATGTTTATTCCTTATGCCTCACTTTCTATTCCTTCTTCCCTTGTTAGCTAAGAGGAAGGAATTAATCCAGCTCATCAAAAATTTCTTTCAAGTGTTCTGCAAACAGATGGCTTTAATGACACGCTGGGTAAGAACCCATCTCCGCAATGGAGTTAGGAACCAGCGAACTTGTTCAGGATACTAGTGAGTCTGTAATGATGCACTTATGAGACTGTGCATGGTTTGCTTGGAAATTAAATTTTTTAAAGACTGCTATGAAGGCCAGGAGATTAGTAATGGTTCCATTTCTGTGTAACCAGACTGGAGGCATCTTGATAAAGAATCACCTACATCGGTAGGTGTGAAACAGCCTTAAGTGATTACTGCTTTATGAAAGCCGTGTCGTTAACGTCTAATCTAAGTGGGATTTCCCCGTGATCTCTTCCTATTTATTAGTGTCTTGCCTATTTCCGTGCATTCTCACTTCATTCTAGCAATCTGAATACAAAGACTTGGAGTTTGATCAGGAGATCTCCACCTTCCTCAAACTGGACCAGGTCACAACATGGGGATTTTCATTTTGCCCCTTCATCCCACATTAATTACATTGCGCCACTTTTAATCAAAGGATAACCTAACTAATTTAAACTGGTATGATAACCAGTGCAACTTTGCATAAAACATGCTTTGATTTTTAAGCTTTTTAGTTGTATTAAAAATTTAATTCATCTTCTGGCACTTTACACAGCTCCACAGCTGCATACAGGAGCTTTGCATTCTCATTAGCTGTGCCTAGAGGTGCGTGATGGCGCTGCCATTGCACGGTTACACTGTAGAGACGATAGCGAGGGAGCAAGCAGTGAAAGACCTGGTATCTGACAAGATAAAACCTATCGGTGAAAGAATTATAGAATATGAAGGTGGGCCACAGGATTTATTGAAAGAGCAAGACAACTGGGACTAAGGGATGCAGATCTATCATCCATCTACTCTGATTTGAGATGTACTGAACAAGAAAATCCAGTGTTTAGCAGTGCTGAGTTACTTCATCACACTGAGCTACTAAGAAACAGGTTCAGCCAAGTGAGTTTTTTATTATGGTTACAAATATATCAAGCTACAGATACATGAAAAATTCTTTCTTGCATCTGTAAACAACTAGGTGAGATCATTGTTTAGAAGTGTTTTGTTTGTCATCATCTCTCCTCCTTTCCCTTCCCCTTGTCATGGGCATTATTCACTTATGTTTTTTCTTTCATTCTGTGTCTGTGAAGCTTCTCTGCCTTGCTCTAAATCTGCAGTTTTCATGCATCTTCCTCATCAAGGTACACTTTACTTTCATCATATTTGCACGAAGTACTGCTTGATCTGCTTTAGGGTTGGGCTTGTGGCATGAGAAGCAGTTTACTGATCCTTTCGACACGGGAATGGCTTCAGTGTAAGTGCTAAGCTGTTGCTTTTCTTGTGTGATGCTAATAATATCAGATGATAGGGCAGGCAAAGAAAGTCAATCATGTCCTCACGAGTAAGCTAAATTTGGTAACAGAGAAGTGGATGCTTGGTATGTGAGATGACTCTGCTGCAGGTGTTAAACTAAAATGAAGAACTATTTCATGTGAGCTCTTTAGGTTCACAGGAAGTCAGCTTTAACTTCAGTTACACGCCATCAGAATATTGGCACCAGCTCTCTGGACTGAAAGGCAGCAGCTCGATAAACTGGGTTCTCAACGCCATTTGATTCCTGCTTCTATATGGAGAAATCAGAGAAAGCTGCAGGAGAGGTTTTTTCTCACACCTGTGGGTTGCTTCCTATTCTCATCATAGTTTGTGGTTTTTGTAAGCTCACACCCACACGAGGAGGGGAAGGATGATGTAGCCTGCAGCCAGCTTCTGGCTGGAGTTCTGAAATTGTCCCTATACGTGTGTGAAATGTGGAGTGTGTTCTTTATTCTTGCTAATGCCAGTGAGAATCAGTTTCTTACAGGAATGAGACATAACTGTGGGAGATGTCATTTGTAGGAATAGGATTTTGTTCTAACCTTTTTATTCGCTGTCAGACTTACTGATTTTTGCTGCTGATTGTACTTTCAGCCTCTTGCATAAAAACACTCTTCCTGCTATTCATTCTAGCGCAGCACATGGGCCACGTGTTGAGTGTTGCTAAACACACGTCAAACATACTCATTTTGTTGCAGAAATAATGTGACAGCTACACTAAGATATTGCTACAGGAATGATTAACTCATAGTAGTGTCAGCGTAAAAGTAATAATTGATTGGAAGCATGTCTGCATTGAACAGAAGTCTTGGCTTTTGTATCTTCAAGTTACTGTGTCCACAGCTGTTAGACTAACGGCTCGTAACCCAAGGCTTTCATGTGCTCTCACCGTGCCAGCATGGAGTTTACACTAAAGCAGTTCATTTTTGAGGTTGGTTTGATGTTATTCTTTTTGCAAAACCCTGTCCTGCAGAGAACATCCAAAGCTTCTCAGAAAAGTACACGCACTTGGGTATAAAGCCTGTCTGGTTTCATCCTCATCCTGCACTCTGTCCTGCCTTTGGTGGAGCTGAACTTCTGCGATAGCAGTTCTTGTAACAATTGCCAGACTCACCTGTTCTCTGTGTGTTTCCTGTTAATGCTCTGCTTAGAAAATTCTTTCTTTAGTTGTCCTTGTTAAAAGGTTTTTTTGCTCTCAGTTTTCCAGGGCTTAAATCCTTGTAATTGGTGTCTACACTTTGACACTTAAGTCTTCAAGTGAATACCTACATCAGCTCTGTTTCTGCTATGGAGCCAGACAAGCCTTCCACTCCTCCGGGCAATGAGACAAACGTTAATTTCAATGTTATGTACTCCTGCTGATTTTTGTGAGCCAGGGCAATTGTAGGTACTTGAACACACATGAATCTTCTCTGGTAGCAAGAACTGCCTCTGCCCTTGTAGCAGAATTCTGCAGGTTCAGAAGTGAACCTTCCTCACTCGGCTGTTCCCCTGTTTGATAGCAGTTGTTGGTTTTGGGCTGGAAGAAGCCCTTAGATTTGGCAGTCTGTCACTTCTTCCTCCTAGAGAATGCAAAAGCCAGAAGAGACTTTAGTCAAACTTTCATTTGTTCGGTCTCCTCAAAACTAGAGTCAGAAAGGGCTTTGTGGCCTGGACGACTTTCATTTGGTGTTTCAGTGGGAACGGATACCGGTACGAATGCTTTGAGGATGGAGGGGAGCCCTTCATCTGCCATGTCAACGTTTAGGTGTACTATTTCCCATATTAAATACAATTCCTATTTCTGTTTTAAGAGCTGCCTGGGTGAACTCTGTGAATAGTTCAGACCCCTGTCTGTTTTCATACAGTTGTAGAAAAGCAGCCAGTGCCCACAGGCTGAAGTGTTTTGTCTTTTATTGTTGGAGACAGATTAAACTAACAGCGAATTCAATCTGCAGCTTTAGGGGGGAGCAGAAAAATTATTCGAACGAGTCACGCGAGTCATGTTGAAATGTGCTAAGCTATCGTAGGTGAGTGTGTAGATCTGTGTGAGCGGGCATCGCACTTTAGCATGTGGAGGTGTTTTATCTGGTCAAAGTTGGGGCATTCACTGAACACAGGGTCATACATGCTGGGGTTAAGCTACCACAAACAGTATTTTATCTTTTATTTACATACATCACAGCCAGGTTCTGCAGCGCTTTCCCGGCCAGGCAGCCCTGTTGCTGGTTTGTGTTGCCAAATGCTGTTCTGAATGAACCACCACTTGTCAGCATGGCAGAACTCAGTGGTGTCCGGACCGGGATGTCCCCTCTTTGGCCAGACCCTTGACCCCAGCACGGGCGGGTCCCCTGCGGCTCCTCTGGCCCCGGGGGCTCCACAGGTTTTTCCTGCCAATGCTCCGCGCAGGGCCGGTGTGCCGACCCGTGTGTCTGTGGAAGAAGCCGTCCTTAAAGCGTTAGTTATAGATGGCCAGAGCAGTGGGGTTAATCTCTGTCCTTGTGTTTCGCCAGGGATCGACAAGGAGAACGTGGAGCTCTCGCCCACCGCAGGACACTCCAACAGCGGGAGGATCCGCCATGGTTCCGCAAGCCAAGTGCAAAAGCAGCGAAGTGCTGGCAGTTTCAAACGTCACAGCATCAAAAAGATTGTGTGACTATTTCTTTTTAAATTTTTTTTTTTTTTTTTGGAAACTGACTGACACGCGCGGGCCTCTCGCAAAGGGCCCTCCACCTGTTGTGATGCTGCACTTAATTTTTAAAGTTCCCATCCTGTCAGTCGCATTGCCAGATGATCAACTCTTGAAACATTGCCTGAATTTTAATGCCTTCATTTCTTTCCTTCTGTTTTTGATTTAAGCCAGTGTTTCAGAACCGCTTCTATAGATCCTGACGGACTTTGTAGCCAAAGGAGGTGTGGAGTTCTTTAACGCTGCAGAACCGTGTCTTGTCCAAATACGAAAGCCATTTCCCATAGACAGTTCTACCTTGCTTCTGTTATCTGCCTTGTTTGTTTCTTCTCTAAAGGAAAGTGTTAATCCTTAATCCTGTTTGCACACTTCTCAAGGTAGTGGCTTTATGAGCCGGGGGAAGTTACTATAATCCTGGTTTTGATTCAAACCTGTAAGATTTTTAGCTGTGGACTTTTTTTTACCATACTTATGATAGTCACAGTACAATGAGCTGAACCAGAAGTGGTGGGTTAGATTAAATTTCTAGTAACTAGCAATAAATTTGAGAGGACAAGGAGGCTACACGAGTCTCTTTCATTCCCCAGACCATAGCTTCACACACTTGGACTGTGTATGGACCAGACTGGACAAACTGGCTTTTTCCAAAGGAAATTTTTTTCTGCTGTACTTTAACTGCACTAAAACAGGTTGTATAGTGGAAAGAAAATCATTGAGAACTGACCATTATGCTGTCATTTTAGCAGTGTTGAAAACTTATTGCTTCTTTCTTTCATTTAGTATATGCTTTAGTTTTGCCCTTCCCACCAATACGCACCTTCGAGAAATTCCTGTGAGGATAACCAGTGGGGCATGGAGGGGAAAATTTAATGATTTAACTTCCAGCACTGGGAGATTGTGTTTGGCAAAGCTGCTTTTGTGCTGCCCAAGCAGTGATATAAAAACAGTAATGTTTGCTTAAGGTACATGAATTTAAAAATAACTGACACTGTGTCAAATCCAGGTTACGTTTGAATGTTTGCAGTGCAATTCCTGTCTCAGTACAGACATCTGCAGCCAAGCCTGTCTTGCAGAACTTCCAAGGGGTTTTAGTTTGTAGGGGTTCATTTCTGGGGGTTACACAGAACTGAAATTGCTGTCACTGTGAAAAACTTGTCAGCTACAGTCGTGTATCAGCGATGGACGACTGTGAGAGCATGCTGCTGTGTTGATGACGTGAAGGTGCAGCGCTGGGTGCTGCAGATCCTGCCAGCACGGACCGAGACGTGCAGGGCGTTGGGTCTCGGAGGCAAGCAGAAAGTCTGAGAGAAGGGCCGGTCATCTGGGTGCTCACTAGAGGGCTGAGTGTGTCTCCTGCTGAAGAACAGTCAAACGTCCCAGTTTCAGATCCTGGTTGTATGTTAGAACTTAACTGTAAGTGGCTTTAAAGGAAAAAAAGTATATCCACTATCTAAAATCAAATCCTCTAGTGTAATTTTGTTAGTGGCTTTCAGTAAATCAAACTCCACAGCTAAATTATTAGAGAATGGTACAATTACGTGTTCAGATTTTATTGATATAGCACATAATTCACATGTATCCACACAGTAACAATGTAACATTTATGTAAATAAAAATACCTTTATTGTATTGATTCATAAAATAACAATTTAATTTCTTTAATTTGTTTACAGTCCTGGAAAAACTATGAACACAAACTTAATATGCAAATAGTTTGCCAAAAGAAGAGGAAAACGTAGAATTAGCAGTCTTGAAATAGATACGCTGGAGAATACGAAGACTTGTGCAATTAACCAGATTTTTTTTATTCTTGGTCGTGTAGGAGCTGCAGTAGAAATGTGGTTACTGAACTGACAGAACTATGAAAAAAGGGACTGTGAGGCTCGAACTGAATGTAGGAATGGAGCAGTGACTCGTGCCATGTCCTACGCTGCTATGCATGTAAAACTTTGGGAGTCACTGATTTAAAAACCGTTCTCATCTCATACATCACGTTGCTAGGAGCCACCTTCAGCGTCACGGCCCATTTGCACTTGGTTGTACCGAGTCAAGCTAATTCCAGCCCTTTCCGTTTTGCTGAAGACCATGAATTGTAGAAGCTGGAGATTTGTAGGTAGGAGGAAAATAGTGTCTCTTGTAAGGGTAATTTGCTGTTAGAAAAATATTGTTTTCAGTTGTTTCTCCTGCGAGCAGATTTTCTTTCAACAGAAATAGTAATTCCAGATGAACTACCAAATCGGTTTTGTTTGGACTGGGTGCATTTTGAGAGCAACTCTTTCAATATTTTGTATTGCCTATATTAAAAATGTGTCCCTAAATTAGAATTAATGCATTCTTTGAACTACATATAATGTGAAATCAGTATGGACAGGGATTAAAATTACCTGTGATGTGAGAACTAGAACTACTCCAGGCTCTCAGTCCCAGCTGAAAAAAACTGGTATCTTCATAGTCAACAAAATTTAATTTATTCTATGTTCTGGAAGGAGGGGGAGTCATCTAATGTTTTCACTGCATGGTGCGGTGAAACGACCTGAACTTTCTTAGAGCAGGGGTGTCAAACATGTCAGGTAATGGGGGCTGCATGTGGGCGTAGTTACAGGCCAAGGTTTAATTCAGGATCGTGTGTGCCCCGATAAGCAGGAACGTTATCTCCCAGTATCAGTAGTTGGGAAGCTTGTGCTTAGATCAAGGGGGAAAACATGGCCTTTCTTTAACGATTAAACTTCTATTAGTAATTAGTTGTTCAGTGCCTTACTGTCCCGTTCATCACTTAGTCTGCTCCCTGTAACAGCCACTGCTGTTCTTTTGCCTTTTTTCTTTCTCACATCCTCCTTTATTTGATCTCTTCTCCTGTTTTAAATATTCTCCATCCTGCTCCATTTCATTCCTCTGAGCACCACTCAGTTCCCAGCCCAGCCTGCCTCTGTTCTCTCCTCATCCATTACTCCATTGATGCTCGTAGTGATCAGCAGGTAGTTGCTGGTGACGCTGTGGGCTTGAAATCTGCTCTAACGAGTGGGAGACAGATCCAAGAGTTCTGACCTTCGAGTCACTGTTTCAGGCAGCCTGCAGACTACCAGGCAGTCACTGCTGCAGTGTGGAGTCTGTGTACTTTGAAATGAAAACTTAAATTCAGAAAAATCTGATTTTAACATGTGGACCATATAACTACATCATGGGGACTGTGTGTTTGACACCCCTGTTTCAGAACACATTATCCATTACGCACTACTTACAGTTAAGTACTGTAAAGATGATTAACATTTTGTTGTGTTTGTATTTTCCCTGACTTAAAGATAATTCAGTAGTATTTGAATAGTGCATTACCTACCTGTTAATTATGCCAATGTTTCTGCTTTAATGTGCATGAGGTTTCCAAGAACAGGAAACATTTCAAATAAGTATTGTGGACTGAGCACCTGGGAGCGTTCCAGTGCTCTATTCCTAACTGGGTTGTAGGTTTTAGGGCTTTTTTCTGTTTCATTCTAAGGTTAATTTTTTTCAAATGTAATGAAGCACGTCTTATTGTTATGCAACAAACTTACCACAGAAAGTCACTTTTAGTGTTGGTCCCACAATTTTTTTTTAATGCCGTATATTCACCTGTAAATAGTTTTTGTGTAAAATTTGACAGAAAAGTATATTTACTACACTGTAAATACATGTGACAATATATTGTATTATTTTGCTTTTTTTGTAAAGCAGTTAGTTGCTGTATATGTATAACATACAAATTTGATTATTCTAGTGTTAGTAACTGTTAACTACTACTACTCCTTCCTGCTGTTGCGTTACGTCATTTAAAAAGAAAATGCTGTGTACTATAAACTTACACTGTGTATGATATCTTACTATTTCCATTTGGGCCTCAACTTTGAAAATGTTTCCTTGATCCACAGTCCTGTTCATATTGTAAGCAAGTGCGCGACAGCTGGCAAGAGCCCTGCCGATCCAAACGCAGTGGGTAACTGTAGGCAACAATGGTAGAAACCTGGTTTCAGATAATTGTTGTTTGCCCCATTTTCCCCTCATGTATGTACTTTCCCTTTTTTTTTTTGAAGTAAAATGTAAATTCAAACCTGCTTCAAGTTGTTTGACATTCACTTGTGCTGCGGGATGAAGTGGGTATCATTTTGAAATCCTTTTTTTGTTTCTTGTGACAGTGAGATGTCGATGGGTCCTTTGGGTCTAAACCAAGGGCCTCATCGCACCAGGTTCTGGATCCAGCCCTAGTCCCAGACCTGAAACCCACTGTCTCTGGGGAAAATTACAATCAAGTTGAAATCCAGCGTCTTGGATTTGTCTTTCCAGAATGGTGCTTCTGTATGTGTGTGTGTGATCTTGCACAGTTCTAAATAATGGCAAAACTGATCGCCTGTGGATAACCGAGGACAGACTTTGGACAGAATAAAGCCCATTGTAATTAATTTCATGTCACTTCAATAAGATTATCATAATTGAATAATAAATCAGAATATTTCTTTTTAAAATGTAAATTTAATATTTTATTAAAACAACTGCTTGGTCTTTAAAGAACACCAGTATAATTTGTCTATTTGAGCTTTTCTAGCTTAGAAGCTTGAAGTTTCAACTGTCAGGCAACTTTTATGACAAATGATTAATCAAATCTATTTTTCTTTTAGGGGAATATATTACTTTCCTATTAAAAATGTATAAGTACTTATATTCTGGCTTTGTGAATCGTAAAAGGATGTAAAAACACATTAAAGTGTGACTGCATTGACTTTTTCTCGGACATCTTATTGTTCCTGCATGCTAAACATGCCATCAGGCCTGCTCAGTTGATAATAAACAGGCAGACATGCAGGCACACGGACCAGATGACTCCCTGCAGTGCTCCTGGTGCCAGCAGGGATTGCATGACACCAGAATGGAAGAGACAGCATTTTTGAATTTTGAAATTTCAAGAGCACATTTTCTTTAAAGGAAATGTTCATAAATCCTAAATCAGAAATAGCAGCACTCACTCGAGCAAGGAGCCATACAAGAGATGTCTCCTGAACATCATGTACCAAATCAGTGCTGCTAAAAACATTTTTGAATTTCTTCTTTTGAACAGTTGAGCTTCCCTGCTACTTGAGATCACAAAATACACTGTATCCACAGTGAGGGAGTGAAAGGAGAAATAATTTAATTTTAATTACATCTTTACACAGTTTAGAAAACTATATTTATGGAAAAAATTGCAACTTTGGCGCAAGCAGTTCTGCCATAGGAAATAGGCTCAAAATCCCTGCCCAGCTGATGCTGCTAAAATATTTTACAAAGGAAAAAATAAGCAAAGTAAAATTCAGAACTTTCTTGATGTGGGTGGGTGTACAAAACATTTTCTAGAATTAAAGAGGGCAAAACTGTACAAGGAGGAAGAGAAAGGAAGCTGTTGTTCACAGGCAGGAAGACTTGACCCATAAGGTGAGTGGCTAATTCCTAAATACTACGCTGTCTCTCTGGCATAAATATTTCCCAATACCTCTGACTTGACATAACAAGTCTTCACAACACTCATATTTTACATATCCCAGAATTTTCATACTAAGTTTATAACTCCCTTAAATAGGACACTGAAAAGCTGCAAAAAAACCTGCACAAACAAGGCTGGTGGGATGCTGCGACAAGGGGAAACCATGGTGCAACTCTTGTGATGCAATCGATAGCTCTGAATGTCAACGTCACTGCTAGGCTCAGCCTGTCGCTCACAGCTGTGAGCAGCTGCTGTAAGACAATGCATCAGAGGCTAAGGGAAAGGGCTGTACTGTCTGTCGCAGTGAGCTGCTGCGAGGGTGGGGAGAGAGAAGCATGTCCTGTCCTTTGCTGCTGTTGGCTGATGCCAGAAGGGCTTGGAGCCATCTGAAAGTGACCGAATGCTGTCACAGGTTAACTGCTGCTACGGCTACACAAACCCCCTCACACATGAGGTGAGGTGAAACCTGGTCCCTTACGTCCTACCATAGGATTGAATTCTACTGCAAGGTTGTCCCTTCAGCCACTGTCAAATACTTTCTATTATTCTATTCCTCCCGTTACGCCCATCAGTATAGGAAAAGTGGACAGAGAACACATGAACCTGAACAGACACAGTGTGATTAGTCACTTGGTGTCACAGAACTAAAAACTAAGGCCAGCCTCTTGTAGCTATGAAGAGTGCTACTGACCACTCCATTTCAAAGCAACAACGGTCCTTTCCCACTGCTGAAGTTCATGATTTACAGGTGTGACTCCTATGTGTCTTGGAACATTGGTTTCTTCAGTTGACTACTGCTATGGTGAACAAGTTCTCAAATGAAAATAAATCGCAGGGTTGTGTGGGTGGACAGTGTAGAATAACATCTCCCGTGATGTGACTTGTTAAAACAAGTACAGGTTTGTTCTTCAAAGCAGTAATGAAAAGAAGTCTGATGACTGCATTTTTAGGGATATTCAAATGATAGTACTATAAATAGCAATGAGTAACGATATGTTCAAGAAGATCCCACTGAACTATTGAATCGTATTTTTTTTTTTCTCATAGCATACTGTCCTTCAGAAAAACTAGCAATATCTGTTCTGCTGCGCCTGCCCCCAGTTAGCGTGCTCAGAGAATGAGCCCTGCCCCAACGCCTGGGTGCTCAATAGAACATGATGCATAAACTGAAGAACTGGTCATCCAGCCCTCCTCCCAGCCCGTGAAGGCAGGTAAATGAAGTGGCTGGGTCCAGAAGTGGTGGATCAGGGACAGGCCTTACTGGAAGTGAGTCTTCCAAGCTCCAGCTTATCACCTCTGCTTCCTGAGGCCATTTACATTTATTTAAGATGCCAGGCTGGCAGGGGGGGGGGGCAGTGGGTGCCTCTGCCTCACCTGCTCTGAGCTCCATTCCTTTTGCCATAATTTGCTGTCTGTGAGGTTCCTCCACGTGTTGGCTGTGCTCCCCAGCTCCTTGCAATATCAGCCACATTTTTTTTCCCCCTTGGCAATTCCCTTTCCCTTTACTAACTACACCCTACCTCTCCTGGAGCTCACTGTGAGACAGCCCTTCTCATTGCTGAGGGGCCTGGAGTGCATTTAGTGCAGGATCAGGCAAGTAAAAGAGGAGGCTTTCAGCTCTCCTCCCAGTGGTAGCACACGCAAAGAGGGTGCAATGAAAAGTTCTGCGTACTGTGAGAGACCCACCCAACTATCCACAAACAGACATGACTGAACATGGGCCAGAGACGGCGCAGAAACAGCGGCTCTGAGCCAAAGAGGCTGGTTCAGAGCAAGGCAAAACATACAAAGACTTAAAGGCCCCACAGCACAAACACATGGGAGGTCACTGGTGTGGCTGGGGCTGCACAACAAGGGAAGGAATTTCTGCATCTGCCCAAAACACTTAGCATTTTGGTGTCCGTGCAGTAGGGATCAAAGAGCAAAGTGCTGCTGAATCCTGCTGTATGGTAAATTACTCACGTGAAGAGATGCTCATAGAAAGGGGAGAAGAGGCCATCAGCAGCTCTGTGCACTCTGTCCTTCCAAAGGCTGCACTGGATCTTGTTCTGCACAGCTGATTCTCCATTGCTCTCCCTCCAGCCAGGCCCATCCTCGTTTTTAACTCCTGCTCTCGCAGTTCCTGAAAGAAAGAAAAAATTACTGCTACTCCCTCTGTCAGCCGCAGTGCAAACACAGCTGCACTGCTATGAGAAAGCCCCGCACAGAGGCAGGCACAGCTCTCAGAAGTGACCCAGCCTCTCGCCTGCGGCTGTCAGGAGAGGAGGGCTCTGCCCCGAGTGTGGAGCGGGACACTAGAAGCGCTGGAGCATTTGGCACAACAATGTACCCCTTCTTGCTGACAAAAGCAACAGAAGAGAGCAAGTACAGACAGCTGAAACCAGGCTCGTGCTGAGTGCAAGGAACCTGCTGCAGCGCTCTGAGGACTGCATCAAACACCCTGCAAAGCAACTCAGCAACTCTGTTGGCCTTAATTTTCCAGTTCTGTTTGAGATGTTAATGGGTACACCCGTAATTTACAACAAAGAATAAATTGGCCTCAAGGATGCTGACATACCTTACCTGTTCTTTTTCTCATTTTCAGTAATCTTTTTACTTCGTATGGTGCCAGTTTTTCTTGCTGGGAACATTTGTTTGCTTTTTAAATCATCATGAAAATTGAGCCAGCAGGCAAGAAAGCTGTTTCCCACTCATTAAAAATTCGGAGATGTGACCTGTTTCTGTAAGAAGAATATGACTTGTCAGAAATGGAAGCAGTGTTTGTTTTATTTTGCATCAGTATCATTTTATTATTATGCAATAGAATATATTTTTCTTTTCACTATGGTAAAGCTTATAGACTTTGACTGCCTTTAAGAGCTCAGCTACGCAATCTTGGACAAATCTCTTAACATCTTACGATCAGGCATCGTAAAAACACCTGAATTGCCCAACTGTGACACTCAAGGATGGCCATCAGTTGGCAGAATTCTTAACAGACAAACTTCTGAGATCTTCAGAATAAAGACATTATGAGAGCAAAATCTTAGCATTGTATTTTTTCTGCTCTTTTGTGTGGTACAATTTGTAGTCTTTATGCAGATATTTTTTATTAATTTCTGGCTGCTCTAAACGAAAAGATTGATGCAAATCAGGAACTTTTCACAGAAAAACACTTATGCAAAGCAGTAATTTAGGAAGGACAATCCTGCTCAACCACAGTTCTGTGATTTTTCTAAGTTATTCATTTACACTCTCTAATGTGCTCACTGCTTACTGCATACATGTGTAAATAAACAACGGAGCAGGTTTAACTCCAGCCAGCCTGGTTAGTTAGGCCAATAAAACTACCCTGGTGTCCTGCTGTTAAGGTGTTTACAACAGCAGATTTCCTGCATCATTACCTAGCATGGAGCCTGCTGTTTACAGCCAGGCAAGCGCACAGGAATGGAAAGGCTCTGCAGAATGAAAGCCTTGGTTACTGGAAAAAGGAAGGAGGCTAATTTTGGAGTCGTCTATTACTTCTAGATGAAAAGGAAGATCAGGCTTTCACAGTTGTAAGAAGACTGATGCTTTCCTACACTCCTGCAGGTCCCACTGGTTACCACCAGGAACTACTCTGGTTTATAGTCTCCCTTCTCCTTGCTCTGCTGTTCCCTGCTACCTTTCCCTGCCCCAAAGCACGCTTGCATGAACCATCTCTCCCTGGCCTGTTTCTTCCCTCTGACTTTGCCTATGAGTTTCCAAAAGTTAGAAAAGCAGCCTAAGCTGTTCTGCTGGGAAATCCAGAGCCATCTCTGTTACCACAGAAAGGTTCAGTGACAAACCAAGAACAGTTTCCTCTTCATTGCTCACAACACAAAACCAAATCCCGAGAAAGTGCAGGTACAGCAGTGTCCCGGGGCCATGCAGCAGGTGCCGCAGAAACAGCAACCACTGTGCCAGCCTGCACAGGAAGGAGAACCCAGAAAAAGCTGACTCCTGTGACTCTCTGCCTTTCCACACAACTTTGCTAGATTATCTGGAGAGAGGATACACCACTCCCAAACGGCATTTCACACACAGACCCAGCACAGAGGCCAAACTTCTCCCCTCCTGGGTGTTAGTTTTATTAACACAGAAATTAACAACGATCCCCCATAAAGGTCAGCACAGAACTTTTTCCCAAGGCATGGCTGCTTCTCAGATTGCTCCAGCCACACCCCATATCCTTTTCCTCTTTCATACCAGTCTGCCGTGCAAACTCCCAAGCTCCTTAGAATAACAATTTCCCACAGTCTCCTCCAAGTGACTTACCCAGAGCCGTCCTGAAAGCTACTGTCAAACAAGCCCCTGTGCCCCAAAGAGCGCTCCAGTGCCAGCAACAGAAAGACAGGCTTTTCTACTGTGTGTTCCCCCACCAAAGCCTCCGAGATTTCTTGGGACACAGAAATCATTGGCACACCTTATTTTCTTTAAGGATGAAAAAAGCTCTAGGAAAAACATCACAAGTATTTAACAATAAAATGAAAACAAAAGCGTCCATTAATTCCAAGTTTGTCCTGCTGCAGCTAACCCTGCCCAAACACAGATTTTAATTTCTCATTCCGGTTCAGCTTTGGCCGACAGCAGCTCCAGTACCCCACTGCTGTAGCTGCTAGCTAAGACATTTGTTTACTGTCTAACAGTACAGCCACTATTGCATTTGTCTAAAACTCTGTACAAAGCACAGATTCACTTCTGTTTACTTGTGTGAACAGCGTGGTGGAAGCTAGCAGTGTCTGCTGTGTTAGGAGACAATTAAATGCTTTGGCTCGGGGGCTGAGATTGGCCTGATGATCCCAGAACAGGGTTGAGCAGTTAGAGCCGATGAGGGTGCTCTGATCCAGTCTTTAAGAACCATGAGAGGAAAGAGGCGCAAAGAGCTACTCTTACAGCCCTTTGAAGAGGTGAATCAGATACCAAAGGACTGGCCGAAGCACAAGACCCAGCAGGTCCTGCCAGTAAGAGGAGGCAGCTCGCCACCTCGCAGGAGCCTGGGGGCAAAGCACCCCAACCAGCCGGGCCGGGCGGCTGCCACGGCAGGAAGCGCTCGCCCCGCCGCCGGGCTGGAGGGGTCCCCGCGGGGCTGCGCCACGCCAACAAGCGGGAAATCCTCTATTACAGCAGCTCCCGGGCTGCTGTCACCTGGCGAGGCGCTGGGCCGCTGCCCGCCGGGGAATGAGGGCCACCACAGCAGCCGGCCCAGCCGCGCAAACATGGCTGCCAGGGCCTCAGCCGCACCTCAACTCTCCGCTCGCCTCACACAGAGCGAGGGCCCCTCTGCGCCGAATCCCCGGGAGCACCGAGCGAGGAAGGAGGCAGGGAGGGAAGGAGGAGACGCGGCACAAACCCAAATCCCTCCCCCAGCCATGGCAACAAGAACCAACACAAACCCGGCGCCCGCCGCGCCGCTCGCCTGAGGTAACGGCCGTGGGGGGGGGAAACACAGCACTGCGCAGGCGCGGGGAGGACGGGTCTCGCGAGACGCGGCGCTCTCGCGAGAGGGGCGTGGCTGGCGGGCGGGCGGGGCGGCGGGAGCCGCTGCATGTCCCAGCCCCGCGGCCCGGCCGGGCTGCACGTGGGGGGCGGCGGGCGGCACCGGGACCTGCTCCGGCCACCGGCGCGGGGAGCGCGGCTCCGCGCTGGACCATCCGTAAGTACCGCCGCGGGTTATCGCCCGACCCCTCGGAGAGCGGTGCGGCCCGCTGCCCCGGGCTGTCAGCTGGCCGGCTCCCCTCAGCGCCGCGGGGAACGGGGCAAAGGGTCCTGCCCGCGCCGTGCTGCAGCGGCGGGAGCGGCCCCGCACCGCCCGGCTGCGCCCAAGGTCAGCGCCGCCGCGCCCGGACCCCAGCCCGGAGGTCACCGGCGCGGTGGGGGCTCCGCGGTGTGGCCGCTCGGGGCGGTGGCAGGTGCGGGGGCAGCGGGACGCGGAGGCTTTCGGCGGAGTCGGGGCAGTTTGGGCTGTTTCGGGGTTTTTTGAGCGTTTCGCTGCTGGTTTCCCAGGGGACGGGGGTGGGTGGGTGGAGCGGGTGTGTGCGGTTCGGTCCCGCTGCAGACCGCGCCGGGGGTCCCTGGAGAGGAAAGCGAGCGGTGGCAGGAGCCTCGCAACTCGGTGGGGAGGGTTGAGGATGGCTGGTGTGGGCTCTGGTGTGGCTGGTAGGGCAAGGCTTGCTTATGTTATGCTAATAGCTAATTAAAAACTGTTATTAGCAAACTTTTCAGAGACTTCTGTTTGTTTGTAAGCCAGCAAGGAATATAGTCAGGAGCAAAGGAATTAAATTATATTGCTGCTGAGGAAGTAAGGGCTCTGAAGCCTTGCTCTCCTGGAGGAATCCTTGCTGTTTGACCTTCCTCTTTTTTCCTTCTTCTTCATCCCCCTCCTTGAAGCAAGTAAGATCAAAGTTACTCGTGTTCCAGAACTGGGCAACCTGATCTGTGCCTGGCTAGGTTCTTTATCGCCGGCTAGTAAGTTATACCGTGAGGCAAGGAACACGAAATGAATAAGCATGTCAGTAAGGGCATCCTTTCCTGAAAGTTATCTGTAGTAATAGAAAACAACAGCAAAAGCTGCGTTTGACCGCAGTCCACCTGTTACGGAAAAGTAAGGGGCTGTGGGATGGAAGCAGTTCTGAGCTTCTGTGTTTCCTCGGTCGGGTCGGTGGTTGTGCCAGCTCCTGCGGGGTGTTATCAGAACCTCTGTGGACTTTGTCTCAGGTGAAAGGAAATGGCTTGTTGCTGGGGAAGGTAGTAGCAGGAGATGATAACTTTACTTTTCTCCTGTTTGCTTTGTGCCTGTGAATGATCTACTGAGCTGCAGCCCTCCGTGTGCAGGCAGCGTAGCCAAGGGAAGAGCACGTGGCGCGCCGGAGTGCAGCACAGCCCGGGAGGGAGGCACGGCTTTGTCTGGGTGACACCTGGACCAGAGCTGTCAGAGCAGCGGAGCTGCGCTTGCTCCTCCTGGGGTTCACTGTGTCACCCAGTTCAAGTCACTTCGCCTCCTCATTCTTTAAGGAGCTCCCTGTATAGGGGGTGAGGTGGGTTACCACCTCGCGTAAGTGCTGCGCAGTCACCTGCTGAGCCGCTGTACCTGCTGTCTGGTGCTCTGGATGTACCTGTGATTCTGCGAAAGGACAGCGCAGCTTCACTACGTGTGTCTTGATGGCACAGGTTAGCTCTTGATTAATTGGTTTGCTTGCAGGTGCTGCCTAGTACACTAGAGGAAATTACTACTGTTTAGTAAGTTAAGAGGAGCAAGGAGCCTGTAGAACCTGAGCTGTGCTGGAAGCTTGCTAGAATCCACCACCCTCCTATTGCATCGCTCGCTGTCCTGGAACTGCTCAGCTGGCAGCCCTGCAGCTTCTGTTGCAGTGAGCTCTTGAAGGACTTTTAAAAGCTCACCTGGGACAGCAGTGATGGGGATTTAGGCAGGTGAGTGTCACCATGTACAACAGGGCTACAGGCTGTTTGCTCTCAGACATAAAACAAATGATATCGTCAAGATTGGAGGGTCTGCGTGGGTGGTGCTGCAGGGACCCAGCTGTTGCGGTGGCTGCTGCTCACTGAGGTGTGCTCTCAGATGTGTGGAGTTTAGAAACCTGTCCTAGGAACCAGGTTCCTTCTTCAGGGTCTCTGGAGGTGCTTTGAGATAGTAATGCTGAAAATCATGGACTGCCTAGAAAGCCTTGGCTTTAATCTAGACATTCCACAACACCTGGAATTGGACAACAGGAATTCTCCTCCCCACCCAGGGTGTGGGGTGAGGGTACCTGCAGTTCAGAGCCACCACCGGACCCAGGTTCCTGGTTCCTGCAGATTCTCTTGGGAGTTAACTGTGACAGGAGTTTGTTGGTTTGAAGGTTGCAGCCAAAGCTGTTCAGAGCTGGAAGCAGCTGATTGCTGCGTTGAGAGCCTTGCGTTCATTTTGAAAACATTGCAGGCTGGCTTCAGGGGTATTTGAGAGCAAGTATGCTTCTGTAGTCGTGGAGTTATCTGGAGAGTGTAATGCTTTAGAAGCAGCGTACTCCACTTGTCCGTGGCTCTCATCTTCCACGTGCTCTTAGCTGATGTGAAAAAATTATTTAAGGTATTTCTAGTGTCCAGGGAGACTGTAATGAGATCAGAGCTGGTATCCCAGGTGCCCTTAGCAACATCTGATCATTATAAAACATTAATTAGTTGTAACTGTTTAATGTTTCAGATCTGATGCCTAGCCTTCTTTAAATCCTGATTTCTAACTACAGTGCTTCTGTGGAACTCTTCATACAGATGGCTGGTTAAACTTCATGAAGTGATGATTAGCTTCGGGCAGCCACTTTCAGATACTTGGAAGAAGCTGTTTTATTCAGCAGGTGCTCGATATTTCCTGGAAATTAAGGCTGTTGAGTTTGCTTCTCTTGGGGATTGCTGAAGGTAGTAGGTTTGCATGTCACTCCCTGCTTTTGCCGGTGATTTTCAGCTGGTGCACTGGGTTTTAGTTATTGACCACTACCTGGGTTCTGTTTAACTCTGCTGCTCCTGCATTTTGTACCCTGGCTGGAAGCTGACTCTGAATTTGTGGCCTCTGTAAGTTACTCTCAGCAGAACTGAATATTTCATAAAAGATCATTTAAAATCATTCTTCAGCAGCCACATCCCAGCTTGCAGACCTGGAGAGGTCCCGATGCCTTTGACCTCTGCTGCCACCTGGCAATGAGGACGAGGAACTCAGCATGTGCTCTAGCTGGTTTTGACTCCCTGTGTATAAATAGCAGCAGTTCCTGGCAAAAGCTCATGATCTGCATGTGCCTCTTGTATCAGGGGCATTCACTTTGCATAGGGATAAATCTGTGAACTGGGAACTTGGAGTCTCTGGAAGAAGAATTGGAGCGTGTATCCCCATAGATCTTAGAGCAGAGCCTCTTCTGTTATGAGCTTGGCCTTGTGTTCCATTTCTTGTTGAAATGTGGGGTTAGAAAGAAATGGTTTTGGTGTTCAGGGGTGCAGGAAATTTCACATCACTTCCCTAAAATATTTCAAGCTGCATGGAGCATAGCGCTCTCTTTTGCCTGGTACAGAGGCTGGGCTCCCGTCTCTCGAGTCGGAGTACCTGTCTTCTGTTCCTGTGTCTCCTCCATCTCGATGTGACTGTACGAAGGTCACTTCGTCTGTGTCTTGGCTTTGCCCTTTAAAAAAAGGGCTGCCAAAGCTGGGGAGAGGAGGCAGCGTGCAGTCCTTGGGGGAAGCTGTGCTGGGGATGGGAACAGCCCCTGGCGCAGGCTGGGCGAGGGCTCGGAGCTGCTGCTGGAGCCCGGATCAAAGCGAAGCACATCTCTCTCTGATTCGGTCTCAAGGATGTTGTGTAACTTCTTCTAGCAAGCTTGTTAGTGCGTACAGGTTATCTGTTCAGTCTAAATGACTCTTGTTGAAGCCTTTGCTGTTCCTCCCTAGCGCAGATGAACGCAAAGCGTCTTTTTCCCAAGTGTTTGATATTCATCTTCTCTGTGTGCTTCTGTGGCTCGTTCTCAGCAAGCCAGGCTCTGGGCAGAAGCCTTCCAAGGGCACACCACAGCTTTTTGCTTTTCTGCTCCAGCCCAGCTTTTGTTTTGGGAAGCCGTTTATCAAGGTCTCGGTGCTGTGCCCAGTAACCCCCTCGCGCGCGGGGCTCGAGGCGGTTCCTCTGATACCTGTTTGGTCTCCGTGCTGCCTCTCTTCTCGCCGTCTCTTCCAGCAGTATCAGTGTGTTGTGGTGTGAACCTCGCTGCTCCGTCTCCTTGAAAATTCAATATTTTTTTTGTTTGTTTTGCGTGCAGCGTATGTTGGAAGCTTTGGTTAGTTTAGTCTCTGCTTCTGGGTGTTGTGCGTGTCTGTTTGGTGGAGATGGATAGAGATGGCAGGCATTCGGCTTAGCTGGCTGCTTTTAAATTTGAGTTTATAAGATGCACGTGTGGCAGACACTGCGCTGCATTGCCCCTAGCAAGGGCTGCGTTGGCTCTGGTGATGTAGAGGCCAACACAAAATTCTAAGCATTGGGTGTATTTTTTCTGAAATTCTGGAAAATAATTTGTTCTCCAACCTGGGTGAAAATGCAGAAGGAATGAAAGAAGACAAAATCTGAATTTGGGGAGAACTTTTGTCATGTGTTGGTAGATTGTAAAGGTAATAAAAGCTGCTTTGCCTGTGCTGGGGAGGAGTGATTCTCTTTATTCACAGGGGGAGACTGGCTTGGTTGGGGAAACTATAAATAATGAAACAATTGGAGCAGGAAGGTAATAAGATATAAAGTGCAGTAAGGAGCTTGATAATCTGATAGGGTTAATGTTAATTACCAAGTGTAACCTGTGGCTTATTGCCTAGCAGAGGGATCATCTCAGAGCCTCGCACTAACCCAGGGGGCAGCGCAGGGGTGAGGGCTGGTTGGGGGTGGCATCTGCATGAGCTTCTTGGTGAATTCCAAAACATCTGTAGGAAAAAACAAACAAACAAAATACTGCAGTTTGGCTATGCAGATACTTTTATTGTAAACCTCTGCTTTCAAGTGTGTAAATAGAAACTGTTCTGAGTCCTGCTTTGGGCTAGAAGTGATGCTGCTGGAGCGGAGGAGCTGTGCTGGGACAGGGCTTGGCTCCTGAGTGGGAGAAAACACGGCAGCAGTGACTGTAAAATGAAATATTAATAAAGCCTGGGCCAGCAGTGCAGCTTCAGCTGCAAAGGGGGGGGAGCGAGCTGTTGTGGGGACATCAGCAGAGCCGATTACACGGAAAGCAGTTTTTATCTTAGAGATAGGAGACAGCTGGGTGTCAGTGGTGGCTCTTGTTCCAGAGCTCTTGTTTAGCTCTACAGCAACCAGCTTTTTCAGCCTTTTACTTATGTTATAATTTATCCCTCTGCAAATGGGACTGTTGCTGCTTAAATATTTCAAGGTTGTGGGATGGCTTTATCAGCAGTTTTCATTCACAGGCTGTTCTCTGAGCTCTGTAGCCCATGCTAACGGGGCTGGGAAAAGGTGGTAGTGCTTAAGGAGTATCTCCTGCTGTCCTTGTCTTTCAGTCCTGGTGTTTGAAGCAGAAACAGCTGCGGAGCACACTTTAATTATTTAAGTATAGAGGAACTTACCTGTTCCCTTCTTAAAATAAGTGTCATCCAGCATGAGATCGTGCTGGCCTGGCTCCTGCCTGTCTGTGGGTGTTTGTAGTTACCGAGTCACGTTTTCTGAGCTCTCGCCTCTGGGTGCTGTTTGTTTTGATGGTGGTACACGGGCTGGACTGGGAGGACAGGGTGGGAAAGGCTGCGAAGTCCCACGGCCAGCTGACACCCTGGGGTCAGGAGTGTGTGACACCAAGACTTGCAGCCCGGGGACACAGCCGGTCACTCTGACCTCGGGGATCGTTCCTGTAAGGTCAGCCTCTGTGGTCTGACTCTGTGCAGGTGGAAAACTTCTCTGCTTTCCGGTTTGAACCGTGCTTTCCAGCAGGACCTGGAAGAAGCAGGTGGTCGCTCCGTTGGGGACTGTCTGCCTCCTTTATCTCTGTACGAAAAACAAAGGCGCTGCAGTTCAGATAGTCCGGTGCCACATGGCAGCTCGGCTTTCGATGAAAATACGCCTTATGCCAAGGGCGGGTCAAGTAAGCCTTCCTAAGTCTGTTTCTGTGCAGAAGTTCCTCTTATTTTAATCTTAATGATAGGGCCTCCAGTTCTTTAGTTTTTTGTCAGCTCCTGTCCTTATGCCGCCTATAAGGCAGAGCATGTGCTGCTGGATATTTTTAGCATGGAAAATGTTAAGAGCCCACATGGTCCCATTTAGTTTTCACTGTGCCGGCCTTGTCCAGTTCTCTTTCACCCAGATAGTATTTATTTCCCGAGCGCTGCATCGCTAACTATAGGGTTTGCAGGGAGGCATCCTGGCCTTGCTGCTGAAGCCACGTTCCCCATTTCGCTCCCTGCTTGTTTGCTCTGTGCTCCTTTCGGATGGTCTTTAATTCCGGTCTCAATTTCTGCAGCTTTTGGGGTTTGGAAGCGTAACCTCTCAAGGGAAGGGGAGGAGGCAGGGGCCGGCGGCACGGTGGGGGACATCCCTGCAGAGAGGGGGCTCAGTCACTTGGCACTTGTCCTCGTCTCTCCTCTTGTAGAGACTTGAAGCACCTTGTCCCGAGAACAGACCTTCTTGTGTGTGGAAAGCCCTGAAAATCTGGAGCGAGTCCTTGCTGAACTCTCCTCCCGGACCTTGAGAATGAATTATCTGGCTTCTCTGTCAACCTCGTGCCGCAAGCATTTCTGGCCTTATAAGGATGTGTGTGCCGGAGGGTTGTTTGTCCTGGCTGGAGAAACGAGGTGCCTTAAAACTGCTCTGGGACCCTCATGCGAATAGAATAAGTTGACTGTCCTTGTTTTTTTTTTTTAAGGCACGTGTGTGCATTCATTCTTGTCCTCATCTCCCTGATCTTTACCAGGAGTTTTCCATAAATCAAGTCGGGATACAGATTTGGAGAGATGACCGACCCCTACTCTCCCCTTGGTGTCTTAATCCCATCCTGACCTACTGTAGGGATTATTTAGCTGGTTGGAAAAGTCTCGTGTCCCAGCGGCGGCTCTGCGGCCGTGCCGTCACATAAGGTGTGACATTTAGACGGGATTCCTGGCATGCCGGGAGGAAGGGGAAGCGGCTGGTGGCGAGCGCACAGCCTGGGACCTCTGCGGAGCTCGGCTCTATTTTTGGTGCGGGACGGCGTGGGGCCCCGTGTGCTGGGAAACGGCACTGGGGCATCCAGCGCTTCCCACTGGTTCTGGCTTTTTTGCAAGCTGATCGTCTCCGGTCCAAAGCCTCTGGAGCTGCTGCGTGTCCCCAGCTGGCAGCTCCGGCCTGCCGAGCGCGAGGGCTGCCGGGCCAGGCTCCCTCCGGTTTGGCAGGGTTCAGAGCCATGTGATTTGACAAGTTGCCATTTTCTGTTCGGCTGCTGGCAGGAAAATCCCACGCTTGCTTCCCTCTGTGTGTTTAAATGATCCCGTTGCCCCTGTGGTCCTGAACTGGCTGTCGGATTGGCGACGGAGGGAGGGTTTTGTCGTTCTTGAAGCGTGTTGGAAAATGAGCGCGAGCTCCAGGAGCTCTCCTGTGGAGGAAATAAAGGAGAAATATGTGCTGCTGCTTACGGCTGTTTGGCTGAGCAGGGTACAAATCGGCCATCTTCTAGGCATCGCATAAAAAGCGACGTTGTGACCAGCATATCAAAATCCGGCCACTGTCGTCTTCCTGTCGCGTTTATCCGAGGGGATGTTGGTTGGTGTTGCTGTCCCCCTGCCAGCCCAGGGCTGTGGGATGCCTGCTGGCATCTCGTGCGGAGCCGCTGCCTTCCAGCCCTCTCTGGGTGATGGAAGGACGTGGAATTCCCATTTAACACCCTCACTGATGGTATGATGCAGGTCTTGCTACAGGCAGCCACGTTAAAAACATGGAATTAAATGAGCTTCGCAAGGAGCAGTCAGCTGCTCCACCAGTCTCCCCTGATCTAAGTGCCACGGGAGAGTGAAGATCTTTATCTTAACTGATATTAATGTTTAAATGACTCTGGAAGTGTTTTGTCTGCCAGCCTTTGGGACAGGTCTGTCCCTCGGTGGGGCATCCTGCTACTGTCCCTGTGCCACAGAATCGCGTGGGACCATTGTTTGTACGGTTGGTGCAACTTCACAGGGAACTGGATAATAATGGGGCTGTCTGTTTAATCAGGAACGCTGCTGGGAGTGGACGTGTGTGAGCTTCTTTAATTTGAGTTTGTGGTCTGCCTGTGAGACAGCTCGTGGGGTGGTTCTGCATTAATTACACCCCGTTAGCAGGCAGCAGACGAGCCCTTGCTCACAATGTGCCATTGTGCTGCAGAGCATCAGAGGGAACCTTTTGTCTGGGAATGTGCAGACTTCACCCTGTCCATTTCCCAGCTTCCAAACACCCAACCTTGCATAGGTTTGTTGGGTTTTTTTCAGTTCCAAGTCTCAGATGCTGCTGTTAACCGAAAGCTCCTCCTCAGCAGCGAGCCCTGCTACCCGCCTGTATAGAGCCAGCTGGAAGTAACTTGGGTTTAGGAGACAGAGGATACGAACGTCCAGGGAACAGACTCGTGTTTGCTGCGTAGAACATAAACACTTCATTCATGATACGCTGGAGATATGACTGGATTTCTTAAATCGTGTCTGCAGCTGAACTGTGATTTCAGGATTGAGCAAGAAGTTTTCTAGCCCTTGGTTTTACCATTCATTTATTTACTTGCATCAGTCGTTAGGACCCTGCAGGAAGCGGGACAGAGCCAGCCTGGGAGTGTTTGCTCCTGTGCGCTGGGAGGGTGTGTCTGGGGGAGGTGAGGAATCTGGAGCGCGGATGGAGTTATCTGAGGCTTGGCTGCTCGGTTTGAGCCCGAGGGAGGCACGGTTTTGTCCCCCAGCTAAAGGCAATCAGCTCCTGGTGGAAATGGAGGCCCTGAAGGAGGGTTGTGTTCGGAAGCCGTGGTCAGAACGCTTGCTCTGATAACAAGGTTTTTCCAGTCGGGACAGACTAAGCATAGAGACACTGGCCTGTTTATCGTGCCCTGTCTAGGAAATATTATGCTTCTAAAGAGGAACTAGATAATACTCTCCCAGTGGGTGGTTCCTGGCTATCTCCTGAAAACAATCTTATTTTTGTTGTTCATTGGAAAAAGTCTTTGAGGCGTGTTTGGAGAAGTCTGTCCTGTGTGAGCGTTGTCGGATGCGGTGTTTTGCTTTAATTCCTGCTCAGTGAAAATATAAACTGTAAGTGCTTTGGGGATGTGGTGACTGAGCTTTGTGCTCCAGCTGCAGGCTTTCCTTAAGGAGCAGGAAAGGGACATTACACCCTGCCTGGTGTAACCCTGGTGAGGCTTGGGAATGGGGTGGCAGGGCTGGGACAGTCACGGCGGTGTCAGGCAGGAAGGGTTCACACGCTTTCGAGAGTAAAAGAGACAGCTCGCAGCTCCAGAAAGTCAGAGGGGTAGCGTCTGTCCAAGCAGTAAATTCAGATGGAGGACAAACCTGGGAGCTGGGTTCCTAAGCAGCAGTGCCTCTGTGCAGGCTGCTTTTGCCAGACACATAACTGCTGCTGTAAGGGTGTTACGGCGTATTTCCCATCTTCACGGCTGCGACATCTTTTAGAGGGACGGTTATTGGGAGACGCTTCGTCAGGCTGTAGTTGCTCTTTGTTTAGGAATTCCTACACTGTGTGTAAAAGGAATTGCTGTGTCTTGCAGCTTCGCTCCTACTTCACCTCTTGCAGTGCCGTGGGTGAGAACATTTGCACAGCACTTCCCCTTCAGTGGCTTATGTCAGCCCCCAAAACACTCGGGAACGTGATGTTGCCTTTCAAGCGGAGAACTGGGGGGAGCTGGAGTGTGTGGAGTCTGTCTTGGGATGCCCGCGGTCCAGCCTGGTGCTGGAGGAGCCCGCAGTGCAGGATGCTGTCCCTGTGTGTGGGACTGACCGCAGAGGTGAAGTTGTTTTAAGTGTAAATGTGAAGTGACATTGAGTGTAATGGTGAGAAATATCCAGATATCCCTAGCCTTAGGTAAGGATCTTGTTCTGTGGTCTGCTGGGAGAGCAGGGGTGTGAATTTACAGTGGCTGGAAAACCAGCCTGTTCATGCTAATAGAGATAGCTGGAGGCATTTATGAAACTTTAGCCATCCTGTTACCTTCCCTGTGACTGTTTTAACATGGTTTCTGTTCTTCTTCTAGATAAAATTGCTGATATTTTGCTCTGTAAAATGGCTTTATGCTTCCGCAGTTTCATCCCATATGCCATACCTGGAGTGCTGGCACTTCTTGGCTGCTGGTGGATCTATTCCCATAGAAAAAAGCATGCAAGTTATCGTGACGAACAAGCAGTAGCCACTGAAGAGGAGCAGGAAGAAGTGCCAGAGCATGATTCATCACTCAAAACACAAGCATGCGTTCCTCAAAGACTGCCTCTCTCCTCGGAAGAGGGATGCCCAGAGAACGAAACCTCGACCTCCCTGCTGTCGGCAGGGTCAACGACGCCCTCTCTTCGGTGTCAAACTCGCGAGAGGCCAGATCTCTCCCAGGAACTGCCAGACCTGGCAGTGACGACAGTTCAGCCCAGCACCCTTGAGGACGACAGTGAAAAACTAGAAACGATAGGATCTCGGGATGGAAGCAGTGTCCCTGCTTGTGTTTCTCCCCCTCGGATCTCAACGAGCGCAGAATGTCCCAGCGGTGCTGCAGCCGGCCGCGTGCAGGGTTTGAGCCGTAGTGCAGACCGAGATCAGGGGCCATCAGCATCGGTGACGCTGACGCCAAAGTCTTTGGGAATCACGGAGATCAGCAATGCAGAGCAGCCAGGTGATTCTTCATGGGAGCCCCCCAAGGAAAGCCGGGTGCCTGAAATCCTGCTGTCGGATGCTGGCTCTGCGACAGCCCCTTGCTTGGGACGGGAGAAGGAAGGCAGCACCCCACAAGCCTTTCTCAGTGATGGAGTTAAAGTTGTATCAAGTCGCAAGGATTCTGCAGTGAGCATGGTAGCGGGTAGTTTGGAGGCTGCCTGCTCGGAACAGTCCAGGGAAGAAGAGATGTACAGGTCAGTTGCCAGTACTGTACCTGTGTGTCGGGAGGAGGACACACAGCCCAAGGGAGATGAGTGGGAAAGAGGGAAGATTGGGGGAGTGAGTTTGGACAAAGAAGAAATGGAGAAAATTGAGCAAGTAGCGATACAGATCATTTCCAAGGTCATTTTGGCAGCGACGGAGGAAGTGCTGTCTAGCACTGCAGGCGATGTGCCTGCTCGGATCTGCCAGGCTGCTGCCAGCCGCGTTGAGAGACCTCTGGAGATGGCGAGCGTCGGTTCCTTGGATCAGGTGCGTGCGGAAAAGGCCACGGGAGCCGATGAGAACATTGCTGCCGAGAGTGATGCTGCAGTACTGGCATCCCCGCGGCTGGAGGGACAGGAGGGAAGTGTGACAGATTCTGGCTGTTTGATACACGGCTGTTTATCCCCCCCTGTTCAGGGAGACACAGGAGGCCATGGGGTGAAGGACTGTGCGTGCGGTGAAGTGCTGGCTGGTGCTGCCAGCGATGTGTCTGCTCAGCTCTGCCAGGCTGCTGCTGGCTGCCCTGAGAGACCTCTGGACATGACAAGCGCCAGTTCCTCTGATCAGATGCTTTCAGAGGAAGCTACAGGAGCTGATGAGAACATTGCTGCCGAGAGCGATGCTGCGGTGCTGACATCCCCGCAGACAGAGGAACAGGGTCGGAGTGTGACCGATTCCACCCATTTAACATGCAGACGTTTATCCAGCCCTGTTCAGGGAGACGCAAAAGACTGTCGGGTGAAGAACCGTGTGTGCAATGAGTCCCAAGGAGTTGATCGGACTCCTGTGGAAAACCATGGAGCGTCACTGGAAAAGTCACCTTTGGTTAGGGAGGACTCTGGGTGCAGCATGTCCACATCTGAAGGCGGGATGAGCGTGGAGGACTCATTGCAGAATTCGACGCTGTCTGTCACATCAGGCCAGCATTCGGACTCGCTGAACATATCTGCAACCCAAGACACATCTACTGAGCAGAGCTCGGTACCCAGTGAAAAACCTCGTCTGAAGCTCCCTGAGGAGAGCCAAGTGCTGTACAGCAATGGGATACTGAAAGAGGATGGTCCTGACCTGTGCCATGGGTGTAGCAGCGGAGCAGGGATGGATGCTGATCACTCGGAAGGTAAGGGATTTGAAAATCCTCCTACAAAAGTGTGGTGAGCAAGCATTTTGTGTGCTGTAACCTTTCTGCTTCAGAACATGTTCAGATAAATCCTCTTCATGGTTAGTTTCCCCTGTAGGTGAATATTTAGCCCTCGTGTGCAGGTGGGTGTGCGTCTGCTCTCAGAGTTCCCATCTCGGTGGGATCCAGCATCAGCGGGGTGGTCTGCAGGGTGTGCTGCAGGGGGGTGAGCAGGCTGGGCCCCTCTCGGCACAAAGCTTATTTCCTAAAGCTAAGCACGAGCTTGAGGAACGGGCCATGTCTGGGTGCAGGGCAGGCTGCTGGCACCTGGCTGGTTGGAGACCTGTTCGTACCAGTGGTTTCTGCTCCAGTTTGTCAGCCTCTAGTAAGTGTGGGGTGGTTCTCTGTGTTTCTGGGCTGCTGCTGGAAGCAAGCTGTAAGGCAGGTTTCTGAGGAGCCGCTGGATGAACCAGGGATGTGCTCTGATGAATTGTGATAAAATCGGTTGGTTGCAGACCAATTACCCTGAAGCCTTTTTGCTTGGACGGGTAAGTGCATGCCAAGAAATCCCGACAGGGAGCGATGTTCAAGGAGTCACTCCATCTGTCTCTGTGTTGCTTTTGCCTTCTAGATCCTGGATGGTGTGTGCCCAGCAGAACACAAAGCTGTCTGAGCAAATGTTAACCCCCGTGACCTTCGGGATGGATGCTAAAATCCTTTATAGGCCCCTGCGGTGCCAGCAGCCCTTAATGACAGGATGTCTTTTGTAATTGCTGCAGAGTAGTTGTAACGCTGCCTGTTGCAAGATGTGGGGATTGAGTTTGCCAACAATTAAGGATTAAACCCATAAAACGTTTTCACTAGTGGGTCTGTTGGGGCAGGAACACAAAGTCGGCACAAAGAGCGGGTGAAGGGGTTGCTGATCCCTCCCTGCACGCTGAACTCCCCGTGAAGAGCCCTGTTTAAGCCATGGGAAAATGCGAAATGCCTTGCTGCTGCGGCTGAGCGTTGATGTTAGCATCGCTCTCCTTCAGCTGGTGGCTTTGACTTTGTCTTGTCTCTGCGGCTGTGCAAGGTGTCACCGTGTTTGAAGGACTCCTGCTGAGCTCCTGCCTCCTTCTATTGCATTCCCAGGGGTGTGCAGGTTTTTCTCAAGAAATAAAATTAAACTTCCAGTAGGCTACATGCGATGGGACTCTACCCTTTCTGAAATATGGGAGGATGTGATGCAGACCATCCCAGCTGAATGCCCGGGAAGAGCTCGGTGTAACCTCTCTGAAATGCTGTTTTCATGGCCTCGTGCCTGGGTTGTGTGGGTTGTCTGAATGCTGATGTGCGCTTGTCTTGTAGGTTCGGATGTAAATAATGTGGATTTTGTGGACAGTGGCTGTGCCATGAGGAAGACGGTGACCCACCAGAACTCTAAGCTAGGAGAAGAATCCAGCAAGTCCGACTTCATTATTTGGGAAATAGAGGTCCCAAAGGTAACCAGCCGCTGGCCTGCTCGTGCATCCTGCCCTGTGTAGCCATCCTCTGGTTCTTCCAGACTGGTACTGGCTCAGTGCCATCCCTGGGAAATCAGCATCGACGAGGATTTAAGCATTTGTCTCCCATTAGGGCTCAACAGGAGCGAAGAGCCGGTGCACAGCTGTAGACAAGAGGCATGGCAGGGCTGTGCCCAGGGTATTGGACTCATCCCCCGTTGTCTCCCACCCTGACCTGTTAGTCTGGTGCTTTGAAAGCATTCAGAAGGCTTTGAGGGTACACAGTTATTAAGAGCAGGTAGTGAATGCTTTTTCTTTCTGCTGTGTAGGAGGGTTATGTTTCAACTGCTTGTCCAAACCCTCCTTCACAAGCTGAGTGCTCATCAGAGCCATTCTGCGGAGCTGCAGTGTCTGTATAGTGAGCTTTCTTCTGGGTCGAGAGAGAGATTGTGGTCTTTAGGACTCTGTTCAGACCTTCTTTCCTGCTTTGTATGTGGAAAATGACCTGTGGCTGTCCTGCGCAGCATTGCTCTTGCAGCTCTGCGGCTCAGCAGACGTCGGTACGGACAGCCAGAGCAGCTCCCGGCAGGGCGAGCGTGCTGCCTTGAGCGCTCGATGCTGCGAGCCCCGGGAAGACCTGTAACGCGTGTTTGAATGGATCAGTGAGACACAGGCTAAGGAAGCAGTTCTGCAGCAGAAAAATACATTTCAGTGTTCAGTTGAAGATGGTGAAGTGACAGGGCTTGCACAGATACCCCGTCATCACCCTGCGCAGCTGGCCAGGGACAGGCGTGACAGCCGGTCTGGCCCTGTGCTATGGGAGCTGGGAACGTGGGTGAAATCAACCACCAAGAACATTGTTGTTTTACCTACTTTTCTCTTCCTGACTGTTCCTTTCTTGTCCCTTTCATAAAGGAGTTAGTTGGCCGCTTGATTGGCAAACAAGGAAGATTCATGAGCTTCTTGAGGCAAGCGTCTGGTGCCAAAATATACGTCTCAACACTGCCGTACTTCCACGACTCCCAAGTCTGTCACATCGAAGGTAAGTGGGACGTCTCTTTATTCATGGTCTAATGTGTACCTTGGGGCCTTAATTAGATGGGCAAGGATCTAAACAGATGCAGTGACTTCATGAGTCACTTCACAAAACTTTTCTGCTCACTGCTCATGAACCCTCTGCTCTAGAGGTGACAATGCAATTTAACATCTACGGCTGCTGTAGTTTGACCAACATCTCATGCTGGATCACTTCAGGCTTGAAGGACGAGCTGTGGGATGTCTATCAGCAAATAGTCTTGGCTGTAAAGCACGTTAGATGGATCATGGCTGAAAACTATCTGCCAGGGAATAGGGTTCATACTGGAAGTTAAAGGTGCTGAAACTGGGGCCTGATGGCCCGGGTTGCTCGTGTTGGTCTGATATCAGGTTACCTGGCCAGTCTAATAAAACCCAAGTTGTTAACCTAGCACAGAAGGTGTCTGGTGGCTTTATTGCTTCACGTGGTGGCGTTGTCCTCAGCCTCTCTGTGCTGCAGACTTTCTGCGGGTTTTTTGTCTTCCAGGCTCTTCGCATCAAGTAGAAAAAGCACTGAGCCTGATTGGCAAGAAGTTCAAAGAGCTGTGTCTCACCAACATCCACGCTCTGCCTCCTCCAACACCGCTGACGCTTCATTCCCTCCTCATGACTGCCTGGGTGAGTCCCAGCTGGCCGGCCGTGCTGCCGGTGGGGTGGGAGGCTGTTGGTCGCTGCCGTCGTGCCATTGCTTTATCCACGTGGCTGGTTCACAGGTGCCCTCAAAGGCAGTTTGGTTTTGTTTGGCTGTTGTCTGCCTTGTGGAACAGTAATGCTCGGAAGCTGCCAACACAATGGCTCTCCAGAGCCAGGGCAAATGACTTTGCAAATGAGACCCTGTGGCAAATTTTGGACAATCCCTGTGGAGATCACCTTGATGTTTAAACACCCCGTGGGCAGGGAATCCGTGCAAGTTGCCCTGTGTCGATGGTGCAGCGTGACTTGACCTGTGTCACTGCTGGCCCTGCTCACTGATCTCGTTTTGTGTACAAGACGGGTCCCCCCGCCAGTCTGATTTCCTGGAGAACAGCACAGAATATCAGTGAATAGCTCTCTGCTCCTGATCCAAGCAGCCTTTGGAAGTGCAGTACCGGAGTGCCGGGGCTGTGCCACCCATGGCTGCGAGCCTTGGGTTGCTGGTGGAAGGTGGAGTTGCTGTGGGTGAAGCTTGTGTTGCGATGACTGCTAATGGGAATTTCTCTCCTCCGTGTGACAGCTCTTCCTCCCAGATGGAGTCACTGTAGAGGTGGTCGTGGCAAACCAAGTCGACGCCGGGCACATGTTTCTACAGCAGCATACGCACCCCACCTTCCACGTTCTGCGCAGCCTGGACCAGCAGATGTACGCCTGCTATTCCCAGCCTGAAATTCCAACCCTGCCAACTCCAGTGGAAGGCGAGTAACGTGGCTGCTGAGAAACTTCTGGCATTGTGCAAAAGCCTGATGCCCTTGAGTGAGGCTTGGGAAGTTTTCCAGTGGATGAGAGTGTGATAGTTCACTTGTCATTTCATCTTTTTTCAAAGCTGCTGCCAGAGTACAGATGTTGCTTTGCTCTTCCTTACCCCGCTCATCCCTGGGGTGCCTCCCCAGCCGCTTAGTTACATGTTGAGATTCTGAATGAGATAAACGCTGTCTCAGGTTCTTTCTAATCAACTTGGCATCTGCTGTATTTTTGCTGACAAAGCGTGGAACTACTCCCAAACCCCCGTAGTGTCACTGTCCCCGCAGGGTGTGGAGTGGAGGGTGCCTCGCCTAGAAGGGGCTGTTAGCCCTTACTCTCCTTTTTGGAGACAGACCTCACTGTTAGGGATGGTGGGGTGCAGGTGGTGGTGAAAGAAGATGGAAGCAGCGTAAGAAATGTGCTTGATTCTCAACAGATAACTCTGCAGCACTGCTTAGTGCCTAAAGTACCGATTTCTGGAAATCCACTTGAGCTGAGCCTTTCTTCTCTCTTTTCTTACATTTTGCAGTTGGTATTATCTGCGCGGCTCCGGGCCTGGATGGGGCATGGTTACGGGCTCAAGTTATCAGCTACTTTGAAGAGACGGGTGAAGTGGAGCTCAGATACGTGGACTACGGAGGATATGACAAAGTGAAGGTCGACACGCTCAGACAGATCAGGTCTCTAGCTCCTCTTCTATAGCCTGAGGCCATCCCTGCCTTGAGTCTTTGTCAGAGACATCGATATCATTTGAATTGCTTGCAGGTTTTTCCCCAGCTGAAGTGAGAAAGGGTAGAAGGGTTTGCTCAGCAATGGGTGTGGATCCCATGGGAGCACAGTGAGCTCCCGCAAAGCTTTTTTGAAGGGGAGAGGAGAGAAAATGGCAGCTTCTGCCACCTCAGCATGGAAACTCAGCACAAGGATGCCTTCAGGAAGCCCCAAACTGTAGCTGATTGCTGAGCTAGGAGTAAGATTGCAATCCTGTGTCCCAGCCCCCTTGGCTGGGAGAGCTGTGTTGGATGAGGGTTTTCGTTACACAAGCCCATTAAATACTTGGTTGTGCCCCGGAGGTGGGAGAAAAGCAGTGCAGCCTCCGTTACGGAGTGGTTTTTGCTTGGAGCCCGCTCCAGCTTGGCATGCTAATCGGACAGATTATTGCTGCTGCTTAGATTGCTGGGGGAATAGTCTGATATTTTTTTTTTTTTTGACTGTCATCAATTTTAAACTGAATTCCTGTTAGAGCAATTGATTAATCAATGTCACCCTAAAGAATACAAGAGTACCTGAAAGCCATGTGCTTGTTCTGATTGATTCTCTTTTCTTTAAGGTCTGATTTTTTATCACTGCCTTTCCAAGGAGCAGAAGTTTTACTAGACAACGTGGTGCCACTTCCAGGTAATGGAGCTCTCGAGAGGTACTGTTGGCACCCCTCCTGCAGGTGTAAATGGATGCCAGCTGTGTACAAGCGATGATTCTGTCTAAACTTTCTTCCTCCTATTGCAAGAGCAGCCTCTGATGTGACTATGGCAAGGATTGGGAAAATTGTATTTTATTCTTCTGAATGTGCTAGCGTGGCACAGCCTGCCAGACTGCAGGGGAAAGATGATAAATGTCCGGGCTCTTTGCTGTGTGGGGGAGAGGATGAATTACTCTCCCAAACAGCCAGTTGGCAGGACTGGCAGAGTATAGGTGAAGTAGCTGTAACTGCTCTGCCGCCTTCTGTCCTAGAGTAGCTGGAAATGCAAATTTTGTTTTTAATCTGCTGGAGAAATGTCTGACCCTTTCCTACTAAAACGACTGATGTGTGTAGTTCTGTGTCCAAAAGACTGCCCTCCAAGCACTGGAAGAGTGTCAGTCACTGCCTAAAGTGCTTTCTCTTGTGCTTTTTTCCCTTCTCTGGTGGTGTTAGACGCGTGCTGCCCGGGTACCCTCCAGCCTGCCCTACGCACGCCTGTGAGCCCCCGTTTACGGTGTTGCACTCTGCGGGGTCAGGGAGTTCTGAGGCCCCTGAGCTCAGTTTATTAAGGATCCAAACACTAACGGCAGCTCAGAGGTACTGCAGAAGTGTACTTCTGTTTTCAAAGCCTCCTAATTCATCAGGCGCTTCCGTTCACATGAACGTAGCTGGTGGCTTTAGGAAGCGCTCCGTCCTTCCCAGCCCAGCCGGCGTGGTACTGGTGCGATCACCAGCCTGTAGACTGGTTCCAGCCAGTGCCTGCAGCAGCAGTGGGTGAGGACTCTGGCCTCACGTAGGAGGTCAGACGAGATTAGCTGAGTAGTCCCTTCTGGCCTTTAGAGCCTGTGAATGTCTCATTTGTTTTCTCCTGCTCTTTCCTTCCCGCAGACGAGGATCACTTCTCATCCGAAGCCGACGCCGCTGTCAGTGAGATGACCAGAGGCGCGGTGCTCGTGGCGCAGGTTGGAGAAGTCGCGCTGGCGATGGAGTGCTGCTGTTGTCCCCTCTGCCCCTAGCCCGCTGCGTTAGAATGAAAAACAAAGGCAGAGCCTGTCCGTCTGGCTGCTGGGCAGGGTTCTCGTGGGGAGATCTTGGTGCTGGGAACTTCCTTGTGCAGCGTCAGCGCCGCTGGGGAGGGTTGAGCGTTCCCTCTTGTAACTGGGGAGGGCAGGAGGAAGGGCACCCCGATGAGACCCCTACATTGAGCGGTGCTGGGCAGCGAACGATGCTGGCTGTGCCTCCTCCGTGGCTCAGACCAGAACCGGTGATGTTCTGTATTTCCAGGTCACGAATTACGACAGTGCGACAGGTCTGCCGCTGATACAGCTGTGGAACTTGATGGGAGATGAGGTGCGTGTGTTGACATACCTGTTTTCTCCAGCACTGTTAGAGTGTTTGTGATTATGCAGACTTTTTATTGGTGATGAGGAACTTGCTGATTTTTCTTGCAAGTGGTTTGTTCACCTTTCTACTGTTTTGTTTTTTTTTTTTTACCTCCCTTTAGGTGGTGTCTATAAACAGAACTCTGGTGGAAAGAGGATTTGCTCGGTGGCTTGACTACTAGCGATGTCCTAGATGCCTCAGCAACTCTCTCTGCAGAGAAAAAAAGCAGAAATCTCGTTTTGCACTGTTACAATTTGGTTTGGCAACCGCTCGTACGAAGCACGGAGTTTTGTGGTTCATTGAAACTCGTTTTGCTCAACTGTTACCATTTCCCTGACGCACGTACCTCATCTCGGTGGCAGGCGGGGTGTTCAAAGCCATAATGACAGATTCTGTCACTTTACAGCAAAAAGTCCTCCCTGGACTCTACTCAGAAGTTCAAATGCAAAAAAAACCTGAAAACCTGGGGGCTAGCTCGAAGCTAGCACATGCCCCTGAAACACTAAGTGTGGTCGTGTTTTTGTCCAAGGTGTGTAACGCCCCATGAGTTTACTGTCTGCTTTTCCTAAAAGCTACATCGGCCGTCCTTTTATAACGGGCTCTGCCTGTGAAATTAATGAATGGTATTAAGGAATTTAATGCTCGGTTATGGATTTTTTCTCTATTGTGCCACTAACCTGCACAAACAACATTCATCTTGTGTCTTCCCTGTGCCAGGAGGCAGATGAATTGCATTCGTTGCACTTGCTGTGGCACTTGTCTCGCTGCAGTCGTGGTTTTTAGGCTTGATGCGCTTACGGAAGAAAGCTTCTCTGTGCAAATGCTTGAAGTGCAGGAAATGTTACCACTGCAGTTTTCGCTCTGAAATGTAATGTATTTAAAGAAAAGAACTGATTGCCAAGCCCAATTGTAGTTTATATTTTTCTAGCTGTGCAAGTCTGTAAATATATATTAAAAAAACATTGTAATATTTTGTACAAGAAAAAACACTGGAAACAAAGGGAACTTTACAGAAACTTTTTCACACCAAAATGTCCTATGTAGATAGAACTGGTTTGGAGTGCGTTAGGGTAGCCGATATATTTGGAGCATCTGGATGTTGGGAGTCTTTCAGCTCTGCTGTATACAGGATTAGCATTCCCTTAGGTTGCTGTCTGGTTTGAATTGTGGTCACTGCATTCTTTGCTATGTTGCTGTACAGATCTGTTTAAAAAAAAAAAAAAGTAACAACTTGGCATTAATATTGCAGTGGTGTTCTCTCGGTTTTTTTGCTCCTTTTTAGATTTCTATTACATATTTAAAATTTTGCTCAAGTAATTTAAGCTGACAATACTCTTAAACACGTGCCCTCTGATGTATATCATTTTAGATATGTATTGAGCTGGGATCTGTTGCTGGCAGATACTTGCCAGGAAAATGTTGATGTAGTCAGTCCTCAGAAGTTTTTTTTTCAGGTGGATTCAAGGATGTCCTTACATCCTATGAGCTAACATGTCAGTGCATCGCACGTTTGGACAGTTGCCTACAAAAGCATTTGGCCCAATCCCTTCTCATGTGGTATGGTTATATCCTTTTTTTTTTTTTTGAGTTCTCTTCTATTCGGCGTTTATGATTTAGTGTTCATGTTTGCAGTAACACCCAATGAAAACTAAATTCGGTAACTCGGTTAAATCTATAAAAAATATATCCTCTTGGAATGTTTCTTTCCATTTCAATTAAAGCTCGAATTTTAAGCCGTCTTAATCAAACCGATGACTGAGAGCCTTCATTTCCTGACTTGCGCTGTAGGGCTGGGAAGGGAGCTGGAGGGGAGAGGCAGGTGAGAAGATCCCGATGGCTCTTCAGCAGATGCAGAAAGGTCAGGCTTCAAATCTCCTGGGGTTCCTTTGAGTTCCAGCTGAAAACTGGGGTTATTTATGTGATGGATGAGTTATTAGAAGGCTTTGTCTGAGCACTGGTACTCAAGGCTGTTGAAACCATTATGTATTTGTGGAATTAACCCAGGGCATCCCTTTCGTCACACCTGTGTGCTGAAAAGTGAAGCTTGGGAGTCTGTTTCTACCGTGCAGACTATAAAATCCTCTCTTTAAACCGTTGGCTGGTCTCTTGTTCAAGCCCAGCAGCGCAGGGATGTGGGTTGGTGTCTCGGTGAATGGTTTGCCCTCACCACTGGTACTGGAGCACTTGGTGGCTGGGAAGGTCCGCTCTTGCGATGGGATGTGCTCACGCCCCCATGGAGAAGCAGCGGAGGCGTGCGCTGGACTAAGGGAACCAAGCGTGGCTCTGGCTGAGGGGAGGACAAAGCCTCTGTGTAGCTGGGAAGGAGGTTGTCTGTCCTCCAGCTCCGCAGCTGGAGCGGTTCGGCAGCCACAGGGCTGTGCTGGGTGCCTGCCCTGGGAGCTGAGCTCTCCCCCATGGATCCGGTTCTGCTGGGCAGGCGCTGGCCTCTCCGCAGGGTTTGCACCTCACCCTTCGGGCGCTGGCCTTGCAGCTCTCCCGGCCGGGCTCTGGCGTGGGGCGAGGCTGGAGATGAACGGAGGAACTGAAGAACCCTGCACTCCGGTGTGTGTGGTGCCTGGAGGAGTTCACTTGCGTTTCTCCTGAACTTGTCTCCAGGGGTTTTTCTTTGCTCAGGGAAGCTTTACTCCCTGGGAGAGAGAACTACAAACTGTTGGTGGTTGTACAGGAGAGAATTGCATGGACATAGGTGAAGGGGAGGTGAATGTGGGCTGCTTGGAAAAGAGCCGGGGAAAAGGCTGGGGTCCAAAAAGGCACAGGGGAGGTGGAAACAAATCCGCTGTATTTGCATCTTCCTTTCAGAGTCGCTGTGGTGGTGCTTTGTGCCCCCTCACTAATGATTCTGGGGTGGGTTTGGGAGGGGTCCTGCTGCTTGTGCCACCAGCCGTGTCCCCAAAGCCCCCGTTTAGCTCCTGGCTGCAAACGTGGGCTCGAGCGTGCGTCTGAGCAGAGCCCTCCCCCGGGGTTAGTGTGGCTGCAATCGCTCAAAGGGGCTTTCCCCTTTGAAAAGCGGTAATTTTATTACGGGTAAAACGAATGAGGTCTCTGGAGATGCCGGATTTATAACTTCCGCCTGGATTGCTTCCCGCCAGCCGCCGGGCGTGCTCCGGCATTCCCGGCCGAGCAGCCCAGACCCCCCTCGTTGGCTCTTTCCCGGGATGCGGGGTTTTCCCTGCAGCCTCTGCCCCATCCCCAGCAGGACCTGGTCCCTGGGGCTGGCTGGACCCTCGGGAGCCCCAGGCACGTCCTTAGGCTCAGCCCAGAGTTGATTTTCCTTTGGCACGTTGCCTCAAAGGTTCTTTAGGGAGGAAAGAGGGGAGGAGCGAAGATGGGGAATAACGGTGCCCTGGCCAGCGGGTGCAAGGAGCCCCTCGCCTCTTGGGACATGGCTGGGACCTCTGCAGTTCCCAGGGGTGGTGGGTTTTTCCCAAATGGGGGAGAAAAAAAAAAAACACCACCACCAAACATGCAAGCTTTATGTTTTCTACTGCGTCACACAACTCCATGGAGTCCTGTCTCGGTGCTGTCCCTGGGAAGCCTGCGTGTCGGCGGCTGCTGGGCAGGAATTACAGAACACATGGTTTGCATTTAGTTTATTGCCCCAGGGGCTGTGTTTTGGCTTCAGGCACCTCTGCTTCCTCTCCCCTTCCTTCCCCACCCCCTTCAGAAGAAAAACCAGCAGCACTGCAAAGCACGAGGAGGAAATTCTGGCTGCATTGGGCACCGGGGGGGACAAGGGCACTGGGGGGGGACTCTCGGGGCTCCGGCTTTTTGCCGGGGGAATTGTGAACGGACCGGTCATCACAATGTTGGACCGAAAGCCTCCTTGGCCTCTACCCCCTCTGGCAGCCCGGGTGGTTTGGGAGAAGGTAGAGCAGAGGGGTCCCCACGGGGCGGCTCTGCCCTCACCCCCTCCCCTTTCCAGCTGTGGGCGATGCTGGGGCTCCCCAGGCAGATGCTGCACGCAGCGTCCCAGCTAACAGGCACGTAAAGTGCCTTTGGGGGGGTTTGTGTGATGGCATCTTGAGTCCATTTGTCCTTCCGACCTTCAGGACATCCTGTGGCAATATATCCCCCAACTTAATTACGTGTGGGTGAAAAAAGTGTTTCCTGTTTGTTTTCCGAAGTGCCTGAAAGCATCCCCGGCCGATCCATCATCCCGGTTCTGTGGAAAGGTGAGTAACGGCCCCAGCTTTGGGGTGTCTGTAGCACCCAGGAGCATAGACGCTTCTTTTTGTCTTTGTTTGAGGTTTGCTTTGGGTTTTGTTGTACTGGCCCTGTTCCCTTCGCACCCCCCCGGGTCCCTCCCCAGCAGGCCGCCAGCGCTCGGTGCCCGTGCCAGGGATGGGGACAGGGACCCCTCAGGTCCCCCCCGAAGCTGGGGTGAGTGGAGAGAGTTGCTCAGTGCCCATCCATCCCCGAGGCCCTGCAGTGTGGGGAGAGCAGCAGATGGCACTCGAGCATCAGCCGAGCGTCCGCCGCCGAGCAGGGAGTGGAACTATTCCTGCCGAGCAGCGCAGCTCTCGCAGCTCCCAGTCCTTAGGGAAGATGTACAATCTTCAGCCATAAGATGCGTCTATAGGACCTTGATTTACATGCCTTGGATGTTCCTTTCTGCTCGCAGGTCCAGATGATATCTCTGCTTGTGCAGATTTGTCCTTACACAGTGTCTGGACTGGGGATGATAAAGAGAAGTGTGACTTTTCCCTGGCTCCGGCTGACCCCTCATTTGCTTGGATTTTTTTTCTGTGATTGCGGCGCACGGAGCTACCTCAGTGCACAGACATAAGATTTTTTTTTTTCAAATCAGATTATTTTTTTTTTCCTCTTAACCAAAATGGACCGAGCTCATTCTGCCTGCGCTGAGGGATGGTCTGTAGGTGTGGACGCTAGAACACAGTCCCGGATGCTGCTTCCAGAGAGGCAGCAGCCCCACAAGTACCAGTCGGGGGAAAAAACGTTCCTGTTGAGATGCTGCAAATACAGTGGATGCAGGTGTTTTTATTTGTTTAATTAGCAATAAATTCAAACCTTGTTTTCGTATTTCCAAGCCCGTTTGTATTTTAGAGCCAGATCACAGCCTGAACGTCTCTCTACTCTGACACAGACAAAACCGACGCCTTCAGGAGCCTTTCTGCAGGCGAGTGATGCCGTATCTCACGGCTGTATTCTTGTTTTGTTTTTTAAGACTTGACAAAAATAATCCAAACCTCTTCTCAGCACTGAGGGAGAAGCACTCCTGTGCAAGGGCTGTGCCCTGGGGGACAGACCGTACGAACAGGGGCTGTCGGCAGCAGCTCGACCCCCCGGCAGCGCTCCTGCCCTGCGGTGCCCTCGCGTTCTTCCACTGCTCTGGCTCCTGCGCCGTGGAAGGGCGAAACGCTTATTGCTTTCCTGGAGCCTTTTCCAGTTGCCAATCAAACGCGCCTGGTTTGGGGTTTTGCTGTGTTTCGTTGTTGCTGTGACTATGCAGGATGCTCGATCTCGCTGTAATTACGGTTCCATCATTGCCTGGCCATGAAAACATCTGCTGTCTCCCCGCGATCTCCACTTCTCCCATTTCTTCTGAGAATTTCGTGGACCACAGTGACCTTCTGCTTTCCATAACACCTCGTGCATCTCCGCGTACGCAGCTGTTTCTCTTGCATCCCCTGTCTCTCCATCTACCTCTTTTTTCCCCCACCAGCATCTCCCGTGCGTTCAGAACTCCGGCTCCTCTCCTGCTCGAGTCGATACCCGCGTCCATCCCTCTGCGTCGCAGCCGCTGTGGGCACGGCACCTCTCACCCACCCGCCCCGGCTGTAATTCATCTTCCAGCTCCCATCTGACACCTTTCTTCTTCTCATTGAACATTTTGAAGTTAATTTTCGCAGCCTCTTTGTTCTGATGATGATGTTTTCCCCTCTGGCTGTCAGGGTTTGGGGTCCGTCTGTGCGGCCAAGCGATGTGCCGCGGGATGGATGGATGGATGGATGGATGGATGGATGGATGGATGGGGGATGTGGCCGTTCGAGGTGAAACCGCTGCTGGTGACAAACTGCAGCAAAGTGTGAGCTCGGCGTGGAGCCGGGGTGGGGGCCGGTACCCCTCCGCAGGGGCTGGAGAAGGGTGGGTTCGGGCGCTGGTGCTGTGTGACCTTGTTCAAAGAGCACAGGGTCCGTCAGTGTGATGAACAGAGACACTTCGGTTTTATTCTGTTCTGGCACCTTTTATTACTGGGGCTCTTAAAAAGTATTAATAATAAAAATCAGTCCTAGATCTGCTGCAGATGGACTAATAAAACTCCCGAGTATGACAGGACCTTAAATCTCTTTGCCTTGCTCCCCATCTGTAAAACCTGCATCCCAGTTCTCCGCGTCCCGCTCCCGTGTCTCACCTCTCTCCCCACCCTGCTCCCGACAGCAGGACCCCCACGGACCCCCCCATCCCACGGCTCCTCCGTACAGCACCCAGCACAGCGACAGCGGGCGATGCTGTAGCAAAACTAATCCTGAAAATATTAAAGGTGCTTTTTTCTGTTTTTTTTTTAATTTTCCTCCCCTCAGCCCATGATCTTTTTCCACCCAAGCCAGGACCGTCCTGTTCTCCAAGGACTTTGCAGGAGGTTGGCCCGGGGAGGGGTGGCTGGGAAATGGCCCTTTTCCTGCGGGCAGAGGTGGGGGGCAGCGGGCAGGGGGGAGATCACTGAGTCGCCCCGTAACTTCTCAGATGGATGGAAATAACTGTGCACCCACGACGGGTTTTTCCTCTTTCGGGGTGCAGCTGGGACAGCTTGTGCGCGTTTTTACGCAGGTGTGCGTTCCGTGGGGACACTTGCTTACAGCTGAGGCTGTGAAACCAAAAATTGAGGGATCGGGTCGTGCACAGAGTCGTGCGGCTGTCGGAGCGTGTGACGATTACCTGCTTCGGAGGAAGGATGCTCCTGTGATGATGCAAAGCAACACCTTTGGTAAGGATTCATCACCCCGCGTCCCTGTACCGCGGGATGTTGGCAAGACCAGACGCCTTCCCCCGAGGAGCGGCTGGAGCTGGTCGCTGCCCTCACCTCCTCTGTGCTGTGCCACCTCTGTCCTGGGGACATCCCCAACCTCCCGCCTCTGCTAATGGGGACAATGGCAGCGGGCACCTTCGCCGGTGCTTTTGTCTCTGTAAAGGGAAAAGTGCTGCAGGGAAGCAGCAGCCTGGCTCCAAACGGGGGCTCAGGTGTTGGGCCAAGCGTCGGTCAGAGCAAAATGACTGGAGACCAAACAGGGAATAAACGTTCCAGGAAATCATCTCCAGCACTTAACGTACCCCAATGACTTTGAAAAAATTGGCTTTTTCCTGGGCAGATATGAGCTGCAAACAGTGTTCTCCCTCTTTCCTTTTGCATCCTGACGATCTTCCCGAGACCTGAGTGTCCACTTCTCCTCCCCTTTACCTCTTGAGTCCCCCCTCCTCCAAATTTCTGCAGGAGTTTGTATTTTTTCCCCCAATACCACCTCTGAAGAAGCACAAACGTGTAATATGTGTCCTGACGCTTGTATTTTAATAGCGCGAAGCAAACCCCATCAGCGCAGGCAATTTCACATTCAACACATTATTGCTATTTAAAGCGCAGAGGTATAAAAATGATTGGCAATCCTGCTCGCCCAGAAATCGCAGGCTGCTGCCGGCTGCCAGATTGTGATTTTTTAATATCAGCTGCTCTGTGCAGTCGTTCCCTCACCTTTGACTTGCAGATTTCCCGACGCTGAAATAGCAAAATCATTTTTGGTTGTAACAGGCACATTGCTTGCTGCTGAAAAGAAGTAATTATCGCAGAATAGATACAAGTGTGCGTGCACACACCCCTACCCCGAGTGCCCGGGGGCTGGTCAGCTTTTCCAGCTGAGCATCCTTTTGCATTTCCCCAGCTTTGCAAATCCATCTCACCTGAGCTGCTGGGCTTCCCGGGGAGCAGGGGGGACGGGCAGGTGAGATGTTGTTTTGTCTCTGTTATCCTTACGGAGGAGGGAGGGCAAGCGGCTCCATCCCCGAGATGTGATCTATGGGGGCTCGTGATTTTCTTTTTCTCGTGGCTGTAATAGAGATCTGGCCGAAGGTGTGAGCTGTGTCAGTGCCGTTTACATAAACACGTTGCTCTGGGTTAATGCACAGTGCGATGAGAGAGCAGACTTCATCAATTTCTGTTTAAGTGTAGCCTTACCCTGGCTATGTTCGAGTACGAAGTGACAAAAAAATCGTGATTCTTATGTGAAAATAAGACTTTGTCTTTCCTGGAAATAACAGTCCCAGAGGTTTTTAACAGATGCCATATAAAACGTAGTGACCGCAGCATGGCTGGGCAGGTTTTTCCCAACGTTGCTTTCCGCGGTCTCTGCTCCACGCCCTGCTGCAGGCTGGGGTTGCAGCTGGCTGGCTGGAGGAAGGCAGGAGCATCCTCATCCTCATCCTCATCCTCATCCTCATCCATCTCTGCTCCGCAAGCAGAGGGAGCGCTGCGGTGTGCCAGGGCAGACGGCTGAGCTCCGGGGCACAGGTCTGCCGGGGTGGCTTTACCGGAGCGGTGCTGAGCCGGTGCCGGTGCCCTCCCCGGGGTGCTGGGGGGGGTCCCTGCTCCCAGCCGCAGTTCGCCAGCAGCAGCCGCACTGGTGCCCACCAGGGACGTCTGCCGCCGGCAGAGCTGCATGGGAGCTAACTCATTTAGCACAGTGACATTACACAGCAGCCTTCCTCTTTGCTAAAAATACCTTTTCCCTCTTGCTCCCCACGAGCAGAGGAGCCAGCGTGCTGAATGCGCCGGCTCCGGGCGGATTTACTGCTGGGGAGGATTCGTGCAGGGTTGTCGGCATTGGGATGTGCAAGTGGCTCCCACCCCACAGCCCTCACCCCGAGTTGCCTTTTCGGGGCTGGGCGAGCTCGTCCTCTCTTGCAGTGGCCCCGGCACCTCTCCAGGCTGGGGTGCTGGTTGCTGCCTTAGTACTGGTGATGCTGGTCTGGTTAAACCAGTTAATGGCTGGTGTGAGCAGAGCCGGGCGCTCTGACCAGCGGCGGTGAAGCGGGCACGGTGCGCGGTGAGGAAGTGGGGAAATTTTGGGGCTATTTTAGCAAAATCTTGGTGTCTCGCAAGGATGCGGCCGGTGCAAAGCTCTGGCAAAAGCTACCTTCGGGGCGAGGGCAGGGTCAGGCAGGGAGCTGGCGGCAGCGCTTTGTCACCATATTGACACTTGTACTGGCCCAACGTGAAGCATTTGGCTCTCCTCCACTGGCGGAAGGGATTAGCTACTTCATAACATCCAGACAAGATAATCTCTCCAATTTTGCCTGGAAGAAGTCCCTGACAAAGAGCAGCAAAGCTACAGTAATGCCAGATGAAACAGTAATTGAGTTTGCCTTCTTATTACTTTCTCGGCTAAGTTTGTGTTGGTTTTAATTTTATTTTTCGTTGTTGCTGTTGATACAGAACAGCTAAATATTGTCCCCGGATTGATTGGAACCAGCCGCGTTGTATCCATGGTAAACCGCAGCCGTACAGGGAGGTGAGCAAAAAGGGGAGGAAGGACCAGCTGCAAGTTTTTAAAGCTCCCATGCACTTTGCAAAACTAAAATACTTTAAAAGAGATACATAATGGACCCTTCAAAATATTTATCAGATGGTTTTCTGGTTTGTGTCAGGCTGGGTACCACCCGTCCCTCTGCCACTACAACTGCCCACCCGCTCAGGTGACAACAACACCGAGTTCCAAAAGTAAACAGTGCAATTTTCCAAAAGTTTTTGAAAATAATGAAGTAAAATGTACTGCCTGTCCGGAACATGTTCTTGCGGGTGGATGGTCGGGCGGCGAGAGGCTGACGTTACGTGATGAGTAATGCACCGCTGGAGCAGCGCTGCTCTGATGATGCATCGCACCAATACATCACGAGAGCGACAGAGCTGGGATGATGTATCGCTCCACAGCGGCCTCAGTCAGGAAGAACAAGTCCAGGAGACTCTGTCCACCCCAGCCAAGTGTTCCCCAAATTTTCCAAGTCTTTATTTTCTTTTCCTTAAAAGAGCGTCCTGATAAGAAACAGCACCAAGAGCAGCCGCTGAGGATCCCGCTGAGCCTCCGGGCGTGGTTCCCAAAGGATGCGGAGGTTTTGATTCGGAAAGGTGAAGCTGAAACGCTCTCAGGCACCAGCTAAGCCAATGTCACCTTCGGGAGTGCCGCCGCGCGGCCAGCCGCAGCCTCCCTCCTCCAGCCGCAGCCTCCTCCAGCAACCTTGCACCAGCTCTGCCGGGAACGCCGCCGCCGCAGCCCTGTGCACAGCCCGGAGAGCCCCGAACGCAGCGAGCACCCGGTCCTGCAAAACCGGGCGGGTGCCGTCACGTACAGCAGGGTTTGCCAGCACCGCGTTATCCCACCGGTATTTTAAGGACGGCGTAAGAGGCTGCTGTCAATCCTGGCCTCCAAGCAAGACTTGTCATCTTATTTCCTTCCTCTGCTCGCTAAGTAATAGCCACGGATATTTTTAAATGGATTGTCCTTTGGATTCTTTTTATTTGTCATCTAGTATTGAAGCTCTAAAGGTCACAGTTTTCAGGTTCTTCCCTTGGAGCTTCAACGACTCCACATTTACTTTAAACAAAAAGGGAAGGAAAAGCACAGCAATTCCAGAGAACCGCTCCACACCCCGGGACTCGGGAAAGCTCGAAATATCGCCGCCAAAGCTCGACGCTCCCAGCTTGGCTTCAGAGCAGCTTGGCTTTGCTCAGCCAGCACCGGTTCATGTGTCTATCTGCACTTTTGTAGTAGTACCTGTTCAAAAACAAGTTACCAAACCCCCGTGTTAAATCCCCAGTTCCTATTTCAGCCGGTTAAATGTGCAACCGACCCCGGGCCAGCCGGGTTTAAATGACATCAGAAACGCTTGCACAGAAAATCCCCCGGTCTAAGGCAGGTTTTACAAATCTCCTCTCCTGCCGAGCAGTGGCCGGGTCCCAGCTCACCCCAGCTCCAGGCTCCGCATCACCCCATCACCGCGCCGTAACGCAGCCACGCCAGGAGGGATGGAGGGACAGAGGGACGGAGGGACGGAGGGATGGAGGGACGGAGGGACGGAGGGACGGAGGGATGGAGGGACGGAGGGACGGAGGGACGGAGGGATGGAGGGACGGAGGGACGGAGGGACGGAGGGACAGAGGGACGGGATCTCAGGGCTGTCGCGTTCTGCCGGAGCACACGGCAGGGCATCTGTGCTGGTTTAATCTGGCTGCGCGTCGCCTCCAGGAAGACACACGATACCTAATCTGGCATCAGGTATAGACGGGAGAGAGACGATGCTCGATCCAGCCGAGAGCCTTCACAATGAGATTAACCCGTCAGAGTAACTCGAATAAGTCCGAGGAGGCAGCGGGACTCTGTTGCAGGGCAGGTGATGGCAGCGTTTCCTGATTCGGTTCCTGGAGCCGGGAATCCAGGGTTGCTCTGCTGTCAGCTGGGGCTTTGCAGGCGTTTGTACACGTTCGAGGGTGAATATTAAGCTGCTGTGGGGCAGGTGGATGGTGCAGGAAGAGAAATGAGAGACCCAAAGGTCTGGATCCAGAAGGACCGAGCGGAGCATCGTTACAGGTCTCGTCACCCAAAATCTCTTTTGGTTCTTATTTCCCGGACGACGCCTGTCCAAACTGTTTGCATAGCCTGATCCTAACATCGATGGAAGCTCCGGCTGAACTTTGGCCAAGAGGGGACGGGTATGTCAGGACCAGGTGCCTCGTTACGTTTACATCTGAATTGCTGCAGTGGAGCTTCACTTCCTCGGAAGTTATTTTCCTCTGCTCTTTAATTTCATAGAACAATATGAAAGACATGAATCTTCATGAAGCCGCTCTCCTAATGCAGCAGAGGCTCCACCGCGCCCGCAGCCTTCGCCTTGTATCACGGGAAGTCCCAGGGGAGGTTCAAGGTAGGATCCTTGCCACCTCGGCTCAGCAATCACAGAAAAACAAATAAATAAAGCGGGAAGTCGGCAAAGCCCTGATTCAGCACAGGCACAAGCACAAGTTCAGCGTTAACCTGCGCTCAGGGTGATTGGGAATGAAAGAGTTAATCTCACGGCTGCCCAAAAGTCAGCCCAGGAATCCAGGACCTTGACAGTCGTCGGGGAGAGGATGCTTAAGGATGAGGAATTTCTTAAACATGGGAAAAGAATGCTCCCCGGTGTGAGGACGTTTCTCAGCAATAACTCAGAGGTTGTTCTGTGGTCCACGGGCAGGCGTGCCACTCTGGCGTGGTCGTGGCCAAGGGCGAGGATGCCATTCGGGCGGCAGCGTGGGCGATGGGTGAGCCCAGGGGAGGCTGTCGTGGGGCACAACCACTCCTCACTCGGATGCCCTCTGGGCTCTGGGCTGGGATGCTGGATCTCACGGGCGCAGCGGTGGTGTGCGGGGCTGGGATGGGTGTCGCGGGGCTCGGCTCCTGCATCCCAGCACGGAGGGCGAGCACCGGCCTCATGTCTCCCAAGCCCTCTGTGCTTATCTGATCTGCACGGCCGTAATGATGCGGTTAGAATTAAATTATGGTGTTTTAATGCAGTTACAGCTACATTTACCAGGCACATTCCTTCCTGACGTACGATGCTGGAATCTAAGATATGGCCAGAGGCTGCGGATGGCTTCTTGTCTCCCAGGCTGGTCGCAGCCCGCCCACGTGCTGCGCCAGAAGGGCAACCTTGGGAGTCCAACTGGTGGCTGCTGCTGGAGAGCCGGGGAGTTACGGGAAAGGGAACAGGGCCAAGCGCAGCTGAGAATCCAGCCCCTGGCGTGGAGAGGCTCACGCCCTTGGGTCTGGGGCTGTTTTATCCTTGTTTCCCAGCTGCAGGAAAACACCTTCAAAGGTGCGTGTGTGATCTTTAGCCAGCATACATTGCTGGTGTAATGACGACAACTTTATCCCCACTGAAGATCTGTGCTGAGCTAGCCAACTGCACGGAAACGTTCTTGCTCGTGTCTCCTTTGATGTGAACTTAATGGCCATGGAATTTGCTGCACCAGCACTAAAAATTATTTGATTAACTGGAGAGAAGTAAATAAACTAGTTAACTCCCTAAAGTCAGACAGGAACCACCAGAAATCGGTGGTTTTGCCGTTTCCAGGGTCCAGAGGGGCAGGAACACCAACACTTCGAAATGGGGCCAGTGGCCAGAGGAGCGCGTGGCTCGGACAGCTGAGGGGACAAACCGCTCCAGACAGAGAGGAGCGGCCACCAGGGTGCCTCTGCTCTGGGCGAGGGGACGTGGTGGGACGTGTCCTCCTCAGTCTCCCGACAGCCAGGCAAATCTGAGAATTTCTCTGTTCCCACTGTGAGACCAGCCACTGAATGAAGACACTTTGGGACACGACTGCAACAGTGATGGTCTGCAGAGCAGCTAACCCCGCAGAAAGAACGGGTCCCTTCGCCTTCTCCGTGGGCCCATCACATCTGCTCTCCATCCCTGAGCCTCGCTGCATCGTGCGGCATGTGCAGCTCTGGCAACGGGGTCCCTGGGTTGTCCCTGTCATGGGGTGAACTCGCGGGATGGGGAGGATCCCCACCACCCGCAGGGTCGGTTTTGTTACCAACCTTCCCGGGTGTTTTCACCCCTTTTGCTCTGCCTGCTGGCGACGTACAGCGACGATGCCCCCTGGGGAGTCGCTTCCCTTCCTACCCCCGGCTCAGCTTCAGCCTTGTGCATTTGGAGTGCCCGTGCACTATACACCCGCGTGTCTGTATTGGTACAGACACTGCCAGCGCGTGTTTTGCAGTAATTCTCCTTGGATGCTCTTGCTTTCTCCCACAGTCAATTTTTTTTGAATGACACGGAACTGATAATGAATGTGGTTTCAGTATCGAATGATCGGGCTGGATCATCTCATTCCACTTCTCTTGGTTTTGAGGAAGAATGCGAGGACTCGCTGTGTCTATTTTAGATTCCATCATGAAAGGAATAATTGAGATTGAGATTCTTAGTCACTCAATGCAGAAGGTCAGGGAATTAATGCTGTCTTACATCCAGACCATTCATTTACTGTGCTTCCTTTTTTTTTTTTTTTCCCTTAGCTGTCTGTAGGGGAAAACAAATGTGCCACAGAGAAGGTAACGCATCTTCGATGCTGCGCGCATCCCCAGCCTCTGATAATACACACTGTTTATCTTTATTTTGGGGGTGTTCCAGGGTAGTTCTATCATTGTAATTGATTAGTGGCGACAGGGGAAAAAAATCCAGGAGTAACAGGAAGAAATGGTTCCAGCGAATCCATTGACTCACTCGCAGCATTGATCTACTTCTGGAAATTATTTATAGGAGAAGATTCATAGTTAATAATATTAGTTTAGACTTCTGGAACAGTTTATCAGAGGATCTTAAAGGCCTTTGGTAACAATTAATCAGGTAGAAAAATAAGGTAGACAGCCTCATTTTGGAGAGGGAAGGAAATGGGATTCCTGGCACAACTCGAGCCACAAATATTTGTGGTCCAAAAAGCACGTGTCCCCACGGCGCAACACCGGCAAGAGGCGGTGGCACTGCCCAGGCTCCGAGGGGCTGGGATGTCCTGCCGCTGCCTGTTCCCTGCATGGGGGCACGGTGCCACGGGACCCCCGTCCTGCCGCTGCCTGTTCCCTGCACGGGGGCACGGTGCCATGGGACCCCCGTCCTGCCGCTGCCTGTTCCCTGCACGGGGGCACGGTGCTGTGGGACCCCCATCCTGCCGCTGCCTGTTCCCTGCACGGGGGCACGGTGCCGTGTGACCCCCATCCTGCTGCTGCCTGTTCCCTGCACGGGGGCATGGTGCCACGGGGGCACGGTGCCACGGGACCCCCGTCCTGCCGCTGCCTGTTCCCTGCATGGGGGCATGGTGCCACGGGGGCACGGTGCCACGGGACCCCCGTCCTGCCACTGCCTGTTCCCTGCACGGGGGCACGATGCCACGGGACCCCCGTCCTGCTGCTGCCTGTTCCCTGCACGGGGGCACGGTGCCGTGGGACCCCCGTCCTGCCGCTGCCTGTTCCCTGCACGGGGGCACGGTGCCGTGGGACCCCCATCCTGCCGCTGCCTGTTCCCTGCACGGGGGCACGGTGCCACGGGACCCCCATCCTGCCGCTGCCTGTTCCCTGCACGGGGCCACCGTGCCGTGGGACCCCCGTCCTGCCGCTGCCCCTGGCCTCTGCCCCGGCACGGCCGCATACGGTGGAGCAAAGCGAGCGTCCTGGGAACTGCGGCCAAACTGCCCTGGAGAAGGGCAAGGAGGGGTAACCCAGGCTGCTCTAATATTTCAGAGTACAGAAACAGGAGGCTGGATTTCCAACTGCTGTGGTAAGGAAAGGTTCGTGGAAAAATCCGCACCGAAGCCCTCCTTCAGAGGAAGCAAAGGTGTCACCCGGGAGAGGAGCACAGGGACAAACCAAACCCTCTCCTTCCCCGCCTCTCCCCTCCGCTCTGGTTTTGTTTTTAACTTAATTGGTCTGTATCCTGCAATCCTGCCCGCAGGAGAAATGACACATCTGAAAAAAGCCGGGGGATTTGTTTAAAGCGGTCTGGTCGGGTTTTCTCGCTGTGTGTATATATATAGAATTGCCTGGAAGTCGTAAATAGAATTAAACACCGTAGTTCTGAAAAACACCCTTCCCGGGGCTGTCTGTGGATTTCAAAGCTGATGCAAACAGAGCAGGCTCTGACAGCGTTCCTCTCCCCCCACCACCTGAAAGATGGGCCTGATAATATTTGGATTTTATTCTTTGTTTGAAACGGTTGGAAAATGCTGTTTTCTCAATGAAGACAAAAACCCCAGTGTTCCCAATGAGGTCAGTGCGAGGTCCTCATTAGCCAGGAGCTGAAATAACTTGATGCAGATCTGGAACTTCCACCGGGAAAAACTCCAGTGTCCACCCAAAAAGTCTGGAGCCCCCTTTGCACCCATCGGGTGTGAGCCGGCGTCGCTCCCTGGTTCTGGGAATTCTCCATGGGGAACGCCAGGGACACGCAGAAAGCCTCTCCCAGCTCGCTGGAGATGTGGCTTGTCCCTGGCCAACCCTCCCTGACCCCCCCGACCGGTCCGAGACCGCGGCCCCCGAAGACGTCCCTTCCTTCCTCCGCGCCCTATCTCCTCCAAAGGCAGGGACGCATCAACAGGACCGATTGTTTGCGATGACATATTCTGCATTTTAAATGATCTTTGATTTCCTGGCAGCTCCCCGGCGTATCGCCCCTCCGTAATGCTCTCTAAATAACGTTTGTCAGGTGAAGCCACATCTGGGGAACAGACAGGCGCGTCCGCAGCGCGCTGTTAGTCATCGGGGATTTCCGAAACCCACCGGCCGATCAATCTCAAGAACTTACTAAGTGATAGATGGAATATAATATAGGTCATTATTTCTTCCCTATGCATGAAAATGAATTATTCAGTAAAGATTTAGACCCTTTTTATTATGACATGGGATTTATAGAGCATACAAAACATAAATGCAGATTTCTCCAGCGCCAGACAGATGAACTCATTCTCCAGGCAGCGTGAGTCCGATGCAGCCACTCAGCATCACTGCGTGGCACAGACAAGGCGTCCAAAGGCTGGGGCACACGGCTGCGGCGTGGGCGATCGGGACCCACACCTAGCTCAGCTGCCGGCTGCCGTGCTTGGCACAGGATTTGAAAAATAAAAACCTGGCTGGTTTAGGAGCCCAGGATGGATTTATTTCAGAAATCAGGCTCTCGGGACCTGTGCATCGTCAGTGAGATTTGGTGTCACACTTAGGCCATGTAAATGTTTATTGTGACAAAATCGCTGTCTCTCTCTGCGTTGCCGTGTATCGAGAGGAAATCGGTAAGGCTAAAACCTGCTAACGAGAGGTAGGTGCTGTATGAGCACCAGGACAGACGTGGTCATCCTGACTTTATCTGTCTGCAGAGCTACCGCCCCGAATTCAGCTTGGTTTGTATCAATAGCAGGAACTCGCCTTGTTATTGGAATAAATGCTCCGATTTTTAATTGTGCAGCTGGGGAGAACGTTACCCTGGCCAGCAGTTAGAGATGTCAGCCTCGCAGGTCGTTAGCTCCTTCCTCAAGTCTGCCGGGAGTTCAGATTTTTAGCACGAACATTAGAGCCCAGGGAGCGGGAGAGCAAAGGGCAAGGCTGCAAATTCCCCCTGGGTCAGAGGACAGGCTGGGGGCTGGGGCTGGAACAGCACCTTCCCAGAAGGAGCGGGACAGCGGGTCCTGGTTTGTCACCCGGGGGCTGCGGGCACCGAACGCGCCCCAGAGCATCCCTGGTGAAGCAGTTACGGCTTCTGTTCCCTGGGACACGGGGCAGGGAAGCGGTCAGTCCTCTCTTAGGGCTCTGCTGAGCACAGAGGGCTAAAACAGGATGGTGCTGAGCCCCTCTTCTGAGCCTTTCGTCCCTCTGCACCTGCGCCCAGAGCAGCGACGTGGGTGCCCGGGTCCTCTGTACGCAGAGCAGCCTGCAGGGAAATTGTTTCCTCTGACAGAGCCCAGACAATTTTCTGATTTTACGAACTTTGTGGGCCAAATTCTGCCCAAGGTGATGTTACGATAATTTGTTCCTCGGAAGGCTGTGGTGTCATTACCTGTCACGGGTGTGTGCCGACCGAGGTGTGAGGGCAGCCCCGACGAGAGGGGACAGCCCTGCACCCTGCTGCGCTCTCCTGGGCTTCTCTAACGGGTCATTAATGAGATTTTCCTCCTGCAAGAGCTCAAATGGCCAAAACACCCGGAGTAAGGGCCTAGGGGGGGTTCCAGCTTCATGCTAACTGCTCAGGTTTGTAAACCTCACCCAGCGCAAAAACGAACGCAGTGAGGGACGCCTGGCTGAGAAGGAGCCGAATCTGTGCATCTCAGCGGCGTGCGCAGGAGAAACAGCAAAAAGGACCGAACAGATTGGAGCCGGTCACCTGCCTGAACCCGGCCACGGCTCCGGGAAACGCGGAAAAGAGAAAGTGCTGATAAAAGTCTCTCAAGAGCCTTTTGACCTGTAGTTTTCACTGATGGAGGGGATAACAAGCGGAGATTTAGTTTTAATATATAGAAATCAAGTTTTTTTCCTAAGCTGTAATCAGGTCTCCTGAAGGGTCTCTCTGTCCATCAGCAAAATCTGTCTCGTGCTCGTTCTCTCTGGAACCCTTTTAAAATTCTGGATGGCGGTCAGGGAGATTAGGGGGGTAATACAGCCCCAGGAGCCACACTCCTGATGAGTAATTTCCCGGTGATTATTACGAGTAATAGCGAAGAGCTAAAGGAGGTTCAGAGGGGGGCAGAAAAAGACTGTTCTCCAATCCCCCCCCCATCCGTTTATCTTGCACACTGGTGCTGCTCGGCCGGCTGGGACAGGGACAGGGACAGGGACAGGGACAGGGACAGGGACAGGGACAGGTCAGCTCCGGTCCTGGCTGGAGCAGCCACAGCCCCTCCGACGTGGAGCACCAGGAGCCACACGGGTGCCTGCCACGCTGCTGGACCAGGATTCAGCACTTTGTGATCAAACAAACCCAGCAAAGGGAATTTTATCAGATTTTTACAGTGGTCAGCATCGAACCCCGAAGGTAGGCCTGACCCGCCAGACCCCTGCACGTCCTCTAACTCACGAGTCACTGCTGGGAAGTACATTCACACACTTCCCCTTCCTCCCCCGATAGAAAAATATTATAAACCCTGAGCTTGAAACAATCGGTGACCCCAAAACAGCTCCTGCAGGCACGGCCGCTGAGCCGCGAGGGGTTCAGCGAGGAGGCACTGGGGCGAGCTGGGGCACTCCAAGCCAGGGGACATTTCCAAAAATGCAGGGGAACGTGGCTCAGTCCCGCTGGGGGGTGGCCCATGCTCTTCCTCAGCGCTTCTTAATTTAGGTGAAACCGATTGCTTCCACCTCCTGTCATTACGACAATACCTGGTGGCCCCATCGCCGCATCCGTCTGATGCTGCAAAACGCTGTTCAAACAGCCGAGGGGAAACAGACACTTGCACTGGGCTGTGCCCTTCTAGGGGAGGCTGCAGCAGTGCTGACGCAGCCCTGGGACGTGGTGGCACCGGGGTGTGGGAGCCTGGGGACGTGGGGCCACTGGGGCGTGGGAGTCCAGGGACACTGGGATGCTGGAGCCCCAGGACACAGGGGCAGTGGGGTGCAGGAGCCCAGGGATGTGAGGCAGTGGGGGTCGGGAGACCCAGGACATGGGGGCAGTGGGGTGGAGGAGCCCAGGGGCATGAGGACACTGGATGCAGGAGCCCAGGGATGTGGGGACACTGGGGCACAGGAGCCCAGGGATGTGGGGACACCGGGGCACAGGAGCCCAGGGATGTGGGGACACCGGGGCACAGGAGCCCAAGGACATGAGGACAGTGGGGTGCAGGAGCCCGAGGACACAGAAGCCTGGGACATGGTGGCACCAGAGTGCAGGAGCCCAAGGACATGGGGACACTGGGGTGCGGGAGCCCGAGGATGCAGGAGCTGGCGCTGCGGGGACATCGGGGCACAGGAGCCTGAGGACACACGGTGGCATCAGTTTTGTCACCGCTCCGACGGGGGGAAGCAGGACAAGCCCACGTGCGATGACACCTCCACGGTACAACACCCCCCCACCAGCTGCACACCGACCCACGGACACGCGTGGGGACCCCGCGCAGCGCCGCTCCGCGATCGCTCCCGTCCCCAGCCGCCGCTCCCCGCCCGTCCCGGGCACCCGGCGCTGCTCATCCCTCCGGTACTTCCCGCGGGCCGTACGTCGCCGCGCGCGGCGGTGACGTCGCGGCAGGGCCCCGCCCCGTGTCGCGGGGGCGGGAGGGGAGGGGAAGGGAGGGAGAGAGAGAGGCGGCGCGGGATGGAGGGAGGAGAGGATGGTGGCGGGGGGGAGGGAGGGACGGCGCGGCGCTGAGCTAAGCCGATCCCACGTGTGACGGATCTGGCTGCTTCCCCAGCGCCTCTCCAGTGAGATCCTCCGGTAGCGGAGGGAGGAGGAGGAGGAGGGGGGGGAAAAGAAGAAGAAGAAAAAAAAAATTTTAACCGAAGGAGTAAAACCTGAGCTCGTTCAACCGGGCCGTGG
>WKFP01014359.1:532452-546251 GCA_011057875.1 Pterocles orientalis
AAAAAAATAAAAAAAAAAAAAGAGGTGAAATCAGCTGCAGGTAGACATTTTATTGCAATAATTTTTAAAGATGACGGTTGAAGCTGTTGTTTAAAAGGTATGATTTTTACTTGCATCCAGACATGGTGTCTTTTTGTTTTTATGTGATTTTTGAGTGGTGGAGAAGAGCCACTTTTTGAAGATGACCCATGTGGAAGTTGTTTTTGAAACTGCGGAATTAGCATTTTGGAACTGCAGAGTGGACACGCTTTCCAATTTATGCAGCGCAATGGGAGTCAATGTTGCATCTTAAAACAAAGGAGCGTGGAGTAAAGCAAAGATGTTTTTTCTCTGGTGGTGTGTTTCTTTCTAGAATACCTTAGGTAACTCCTTCATGGAAAATATTTTTTAAGAACTTGGTTTCTTCTGGTTTAAAATGCCCGCGTGCTTCGTTTGTGTCTTGCTCTCCTCTCTTCCCACCCCTTCCCATAAATGCCTCTTTGTAGTCTTTCGTGGCTCACATATATTCTTTGAGGGTGAGCAAACCAGATCAGTTTGGCATTTGTTATGAAGGATAATCTTGTAGTCCTTCTAATGTTTTAATAATTGAAATGCGAATAATTTGACTTTGTGCTTTGCATTTCTTTTTTGTGTGGTGGTGCTAGTCAGTTGCCAAAACAAAGCAGGAGAAGAGGAGCAAAACAAAGTAACCCCAAACACAACTGAAGGAAGGTGCAGGTGTCAAAGCCAACAGGTTGAGGGCTCGATGAGGAACGCTGGCTGTCTTTCTGTGCAACCCACAGAGTATGCAGATAGCGTTCAACACGCGGTTTTGGTTGCAGAGGCAGCAGCCAGAGCCTGACACACAGCTCCTTGGGCACCAGCAGAGATTGTTGCCCAGGAGGTGATGCAGGAGGTGTACAGAAGATGTTTTCTTCCCTTCTTCCTGCCTCCCTCCCCCTGCCAAAATACCCCCAGAGAAACCCAGACTGTGATCCATCAGATCCAGAGTAGTTCTAGAGGACCCGGTGTGCTGATTTGTAAGCCTGAGAAATGAGGGATTAATAATTCAGTGAATAATAAAAGAAATAATATAAATTGACAGCAAAAGCTATCTTGTTGATTTCCCCTTTCTTTTTCCTCAGATTGACCCTAAAGTTGCATTTCCCCGACGAGCACAGCCTAAGGTAAGTAGGAGGATCGATAATAGGATTTTAGGCACACAGAGAATCATTGTTGCCAGGCAGTTCAGGTTTCAAACAGGGAATTGGCAATGAAAGCTTTTAAAGCCGGAGTGCATGGCGTCTTAAGGGTATCAGCGTATGGCTGTGAAACTACAGGAGAGCTGCTTTGTGCAATATTACGTGTCTCCGGTTTAACCGTCTCCTTGCAGGGTCCCAGTCGGTTGCAGCTGGCTGGGAAGCAGAGACCCCTCTCGTGCGGGGCTGTTGCCGCATTCCTTGCGTTTGTTGTGCTATTTAACGCAGTATGTTTTGCACGGTGTTTATGAAGAGCGTTTGGGTTAAGTGCAGACTTCAGGCTTGTTTTTGAGCTGAGCTTTCAGTTCTGTGGTTGTGATGGATGGGAATGTATCTCTGCCTTCGTTGTCTGCACATTTTCTTTCGTATAGCTTCAAGAGATGTGTTTGGAGGCTCATAAGCGTTGGGTAGCAAGTTTCTGATGAAGCTCTGAACTCTGTGGGGTATTCTTTTGCAAGAGCAGCAGAACAATGAGCTTTAAGTCTCTGATCCGATCAGGCTGGCTGCAGGAGTGACCTTCCTCTCCCAGGGCACCCTTGCTGTGGTGCGGCCAGTTTCCATGTTGGGACAAAGGCGCTGTAGCCACGTGCAGAGGGACTTCTGTCTGCAGGCTGTTGGGTGCCATTTCTTCGGAGGAGTTGCTGATGGAATAGAAGTGGTGGGTGCTCTTCAGGCTGTGCCTAATGCAAACAACAGATCAGTTTCAAAGGATTTGGAAAGCCGGAGGCTGAAAGAAACTTTTGTAATTGACTTTTTCTTTTTTTTTTAAGTTTGTTTTTGAGAGTCTATGGGAAGAACTGAATTTAGCTGGTGTGTGCCACTTGTGTGCACTCTAATCATCTTGGGTTGCTTTGGTGTTTTGTTGAAAAATGGAAAGACAAGGCGGTGAAGCTGTGGAGGCAAGTCAGTAAGAAGTGGTTTTAAAGTTGGTGGCATGAGACTACCTGAGCAAATCCTACCTAACGATTTTATTGCTTACGGCTCCTCAGGAAAGCAAGCGGTTTAATAGGGCGTGGAACCATAAGGTTAAATATTGTGTGAAACACGCATCTGGGAAAAATGATGTGTAATTTAAAAACCCTGAGCATGTAGCAGGAGAGGTGCTAGCCATTTCTGTAAAAGAAAAAAAAAAAGAGAACAGAACCCAACAGCCTACTTGGAGAATCTTAAACCAAACTAACGTAGTCAAATATTTAGAGGTTCTTTTCTTCACAGGACATATCTAATAACTAATTAGTGAATAATGGCGCGCCTGGCTTGCTTCTGCGCTGAGCAAAGAGTTTACAGTTCGTAGGGTTTGTGGCTTCTGGATTATGTTGCTGGGTTACTGCTGTCTTTAAGATACAATTTGGAGTTATCAGAATTTGGAAGGGTTTAATAATTAAAATATGAAGATGATCATACGCTGAGACTGATGTTCCATTCTCCCTTCCCAATACCTTTTAAAGGCTTATTTCCATTTTAAACTGTCTTCAGTTACCTGTTATCTGTTTCTACAGTGTTATTTGTAAAAGTTTATAATGCTTGGAGCAGAGCTGTTAAGCTGTCCCGTGTGATTTCTTCTATAACAATTAAAAAAAACAGGGCATGTCTTATGTCGAGGATATTAGCGAGTTAAATTTTCCTGTTAAAGACTGCAAAATCGGGTCATTTTTACAAAGGGGATTTTGTTTTTCTCCACGTAGGTGGGGGTTTTTTTTTTTGTTTGTTTTTGGTAACAGACATCTTTCAAGTGTGGGGCAAAACCCTGGAACGCCGGCTGGATTCCACTCTTAGCAGGAACTCGCTCTCTCCGGAGAGGTCAGCAGTGTCTGTTTCTGCTTTTTACACACTTGTCCTTTCTAAAGCCTTGGGATTTCTACAGGGCACTTGGAAAAAATCTTGAGATTGAAAGGAGCCTTATTAGAAAATTGGAGACAATCAGATGCAATAAAGAACAGATTTTACATCGATTGTGATGTATCATTCTGGACTGTATTTCATAATCTGGACTTTTTTGTTTTCTGTTTTTTTAATTAGACGCTGAATTAAGGTTTTGGGCTTTAGCTGTTCATTTATCCCAGCTGAATAGCAAATGCTCAGCGTTAAAATGTGACTGTACTTTAGTCTAATTAACTAGCTAATGCTTGGGTCTGTGGAGATTAATGGCATTTAATGAAATGTCCTCTCTCTCTAGGTGTGATGGGAGATTTTTTTTTTTTCTTTTCCCCCTAGTAGTCGTCCTTCCTGGTGTGTTTAGCAAAACAGGGATTGGGCTTTTTTTCAGTGGTCTTCCTGGCAGCGACTGGGTGCTGAGGTGGAAGCAAGGCGCTCACCCTCCTGGTGCAGGCAGACCTTCTGGCAGCATTCCCTCCCTCCCTCCATCCCCTTCCTTCGGAGCCCTTTTGACCTGCCTCGCTGCGATTAACTCTTCAGCGGCTGCGCTGGTCCTCGGGCTGCGTTCGCCTCCTTCGCCAGATCACATGCTGGCCGCGGTCTGCGGGGTCACGCTCACTTATTGGGGCGCGCATAATAACTTGTGCTGGTTCCTTCCCCCCTTTCGATTCACTTTAATTGGCCAGCCTTCCCTTTTCAAACCCTAGCCTGCTAAAGTGCTTTCTTTGGGGCCTTTTAAACGGCATCTCCGTGATTTGACACCTCTCTGGTGATGCAAATTGGTTCCCGAGCAAGACGTGGCAGGCTGGAACAGCAGAGCATTCTTCCCTGATTTTCTTAGAATGACCCTTGCAGAAAATCCTCGGTGATTGCCTCCAGTGGATTACGCCATGATGTGTAATCCTGCTCTTCTTGTGAAGTCCCAGCGACTTGAAGCTCTTGTTTTAGGAAATTTGCTGCAGGGGTTTAACTTGTTGAGGTTCTAGTATGTGGCTAACAGCGAGATGAAAAGAATATACGTGTACTTTCTTGCGGCTGCTGTTCCTTGATAAAAATCTGCCGTGCTTCCAAGTGCTGGAAGGCGCTCTGTAACAGTTCATCATTTATAACTCTGCTGACATAAAAATCCTTAAAAAGCAGCAGGGGTTTGGTGGGGGTTAGTAATTTTGTACCCCCTTTTGGATACTGAAAGCTATGATAATTTGACTTTTTATTAATATACCTAGCCTGTCAGTTCTGACATTACCTGCTGTATTAGGTTGGAGGAGCCCTATCAAATTTAGCATGTTCATTAGATATTTTCAAATGTAAGCAGTTTCCTCCCTCATCCCCCTGCCTTAGGAATGTGTTTAAAAACAAACCTCAAGAGCAAAAGGACAGCAGCCTCCGTCCATGAAGCAGCTCCATGAAAATACCTTTGTGTGACTTACTGGTACAGGAATTCGGATGCTTTGTTGTGCAAAGCTGTGTACGAACCAGGGGCAGATAGTTACGGTTAGTGAGGCTACCCACCAAGTTGGGTTTTGTGCTCAGGTTGCTCCAGGATGGAACCAAGGTGCTGGTTCCTCCCGGCACTTACTACAGGGGCAATAATGGCACCTGGTCGGGCGTTGCTCTGGCAAGTCAATGTAGTAGCATTTGATGGTGTTTGTTGGCATTGTGTGCGCGACCTGCTGACTCTAGGCTCCATGCATCCTCCTCAGCAGTTGTTCAAGGAGAACAAGCCAACTGCTGCTGGAGCTGCTGGAGCTCGATGGTGTGGGCTGGGTGCTGGATGTCCAGCGTCCTGTCTGCTGATGACCCAGACTAGAGGTGGTTGTTGTCAAGACCGCATGTTTTAATTTGGAATCTAATCTGCGTGGGTTGGGTACAGCATTCTGGTAACCATTTGGTCACGGAATAGCGGAAGGGGTTTATTTGGTGGGAGAAGCCTTTTGTCTGACGGTCAGTGGTGATACTGGACACCGATATGTTCTTTAGGTGTATTTTCTCCTGACAGAGGACAGCACAGAACCAGTAACAGGTTCCAGCATCTCTCTGCTGTAGTCAGCCGGTGTATCGGCGTGCTGCGCGTACCTCTGCTGGGAGAGGTGCACTTGTGCACATCTGTTCCTCCTTCTTTGGCGAAAAACAGCGTGTCAACGGCTCTCCTTTCATTTGAGTCACTGCTGGTTAGACCCAGGTGAAGCTGGCTATTCCAGAGCAGCAAATGCAGGGCACACCCTTCTGGAAAAATACCTTTTGGTATTTTTTTTTTTTTAAAGATAACCAGTGGATTTGGATGTCTGATTCCAATTAAGTTAATTGTGGGTGGGGTGTCTGCATCCCTTGGCTGCCTGATAAATGAGCTATAGCAGAGAGATATTTTGTTCCAAAGCAGATGATGGACCTTGAAAATGGGGAGTTCTGTTGTTTCCTTGCCTGCTTCTGCCTGTAAACTCCTCCAGGTTAGTCCCACTGCTTCCCATCTTATTTTAAGTATTGGGTAGACTTTGAAGTCTTTTTCAAAAGAATGTGAACTGAACACAGTAGCAGAACTCGGGGTTTTTCCTTTCCTGCCACCCTTCCTTCCCCACCAGGCTGTAAAGAGCAGCAAGGTCAAGCCTTTTCCCTATGTTTTTTCTTTTTTTTTTTTTTTTAAATTCCCTTGCAAGTCTGGATGGAGTAAGAGAGGAAGTATTTCCTGCTCTTGGCACTGGGCATAGATGTGTATCTTAATAATATTTCTGTATCTTCTGCGTACAGGGGAAGATGAAGTTCTTACCGGGTGGTAAGAGGCATTTCTTTTTGTGGTTCATGGCCAGCGTTGGGTTCTCTTGTTCAGCCAGCCTTGGCGTAGATCCTGTGTCCAGGGTAAGCTGCTCCTGGAATTTGTCTCCCTGTGGCATCGGGGAGATGGTCAAATGGAAAAGCTGATGAGTCTGAGTCTTGGCTAATCAACCCAGCTTTTCTCGGGTAGTAGAGGGTCAGGGTTTTGAAACCCATTATTCTTGGGCTCCGATTCTTTCTCTCCGCGACCTGTTTGAGGCAGAGCATGGTCTGTGTTCCTGGATGCTGGCAGCCAGGAGAAAAGGGGCTGTGCAAGGCGGTCTGAGTTTCGTCAGAAGCAAGAGTTGAGCTGGATTTCTGTAATTTTGTGGTTTTTGGAGATGTAAACATTCATTCCTTCTCCCCAGCCACTCAGGTAGATTGCTCACCTTGTCCTCAATCCCCCCAGACTGTTGTACTTGTGTGAAATGTGTGTTTCCATTATCATTGCCTGAGGATGTCTTTGGTGTTAGGAGTAGCCCTAATGTACTTCCCTTCCCTTTGACTTACTGCTAACTAAAAATTAAAATTGAACATCATCTAACTTGGGATTTTTTTTTTTCTGCATTCCCCAAGCTTTTCTATATTGTTAGGTTATTTTTAATGATATCTACCAGGTAACTTCCCGGCACTGAGACCTTGCTGCTTGGATATGCCAGGAAAGGGCCTGAAATGAGGGAGGTCAGGGAAATGAAAGAAGAGCAACCTCACACCCTTGCGCGTTCCTCTCTGCTTCCAGATTGAGTACATCTTGTCTGCAAAGTGCTGAGCCTTTATCAGCCCGGGGGTAGGTCTGCTAATGACTGATCTAAAACCATCAAATTCATTTATTTGTCACTGCCAGTGACAGGCCAGTTAATGCTAATGGATTCTTTTTTTAGCCTGTTGACTCTGGTGGTAGTCTCATAAATGTTGTGAAATCCAAAGCATTAGGGGAACTTGGAACTTATTTTTAGAGGAGAGCTGAAAGAGGCTGGCGTGGTGTGCGTGGACCAAGGTGTATGTTACGGGGAGAAGGAAAAAGAACAACTCCTGTTTCATGGAGCCATGCGTGGATGTCTTTGCAGTTGGTAATAGTTATTTGACTTCTCAATTGCATTTTCATGTTCTCTTTAGGCACATTTTGGGTCATGCAAAGGGAGGAGAAGCTGTAAATAGAGCCAGTCATCTTAGGAAAAAATGGCTTGTTTGAGAAAATGGTTCATCTGCGGGGCCTGGATCGTCTCTGCCCCTATTGTGTGAAAGCACTTAAGCATATACTTAAGTTGGCATAAGCACGTGGGTAAGTGCTTTGCTGAATCAGGATGGACTCGGAGCGCCTTATTAAATGCTTTGTTGAGCTGCGGAGCCTGTAGCAGAAAAAGATTAAAAGATTACTTGGTGTGTTTGACAGTAGTTTGTATATGGTCAGTTCCATGGTTTCTCTTCCAGAGGCGGTCAGTTTCACCTCTCTCATTTCTCAGACCCTCTCTCGCTCATTAGAAAATATTAATCTGTTGTTTCCTCAAAAAACTGGTTGCAAGGTCAGTGTAGCATCAGACTTAAAAAAAAAAATAAATCATTGTCTAGGCTTAATTTAGTCTCTGACCCTGCAATCACGCATTCTGTTTGCCTTAGTCACTGGAAGGATTTTGTAAACTATGTGAACAGTGTTCAACGTGGCTTAGGTTTCGAAGGTATTATTGCTGTAGAAGTTGTGGTTTGCTGAGTAATTTGGAAGTTAATGTGAATCTCTGTAGTCAGATCAGCATGCGGTATTAATAAGTTACTTCTAAACTTTGGCATTTTGCTGCTCTCCGGTTGAAAATATTTCCTTTAGTTTTTGAGTGCAGAGAAAATCTGAAGAATGTAAGGAAGGTCTTCTCCCCTGCTCGGCTGTTGCTCATGCTGGGACATCTGCAGCTGCGTGTATTGTGACCGAGTGGGCTTAAATTATTAAAATTGTGCTTTTGGAACTCTGTATGATAAAGAAGGACCCTACCCTGCTAAGAATGATGCAATTCTACATGTGAGGAGCTGTTCCAGAGACCTCAGCAAGCCCAGTTAAATGCAGACGAGGCTTCTTAATATGTTGGTGAGGTGTAGGTGGCAAGAAGGGTGAAGGAAAAGAAGTATTGACAGCAGCAGAAAGCGTCCTTCCCTCTGCCCTTTCCCCCCCCAGCAGAGACTTGCATTAATTTTCCATTGACTCTGATGTACAATAGGGAAGAGGTTTCAAGCTGACTGAAGGGGCAAAGGTCCAAGAAAACTGCTGTAGCAAGAGCTGATGTAGAGTGACAGTAATGAGGTGGCCTGGCAGGTGGGAGGAAAAATGGTGGGGTGGGGGGAAGAAACTAATATCTGGTGAATTAAGTAGTTCCCAGGGTTTGGCGTTGTGAAATCCAGTTGGTTTTATTTTCCTCCATGTGTGCCGTACAACCAGGAGATGTGGTTGCAGCAAGGTCTCCACGGCTGCAGCTCCCGTCCTCGCGGCTCAGGGCTGGCTCGCTGGTGTTGCCCCAGATGTGAAATTCTTCTGTAGTGCCCCCAAACCTGTGCTGTGCTGTGTTCTGGTGTTCCTGACTCTGAGCCCATCTTTACGTTGTTCTCTGGGTCCGTTTTGCATCAAAGAGAAGGTGAGGAACCAGAGGGTGAAGCAGCGTTTTGAAAATTTGATTTATTTAAAAGAGGGGCTGTGAAGTGCCAGCAAGACTTTCAGCTCCTTGAATGCTGGTGGAAGCAGAACGGCTGCTAGACAGAGAGTCGGTAGAGGTTTTTATAACAATTGTTGAATAAACATTGTTCAGAAATCTTGCAGAAGGGTGGTTTGGTGTGGTGTGTGAAGAGGTTGCAAGGAGCTGAGCCTTGGTCCCAAGTATCCATAAATCCCACTGGACAGAGGGGTATTGCTCAAGTCGGAGGCTTGGTTTGTGGCAAAAGCTCGTCAGCTGCAAACCCTCATCGCTGGCAGCAGGTTTGCTGTTCGTTGCGCTGCTGAAGGGGACGTTGTTAGGAGTTTTTCTGCAGTGCTTACTGAAACTTGTGTCTAGTTCTCCGTTCTGCCGTGTTATCAATCATTCCTGTCCAGAGATGCGTCGGTGCTGTTCCCTGCTCTGAGCCTGACACATGCACAGAGCATTTATCCTTTTGCCAAAGGTTTGCAAAGTGTTGTAAATGAGTGTGAAGATGTTCATTTGCTGGTGAAATTCGCCTGCTTCTGGTGTTGCATTTGGCAGACCTGCACAGCCTGTAGCAGCGCTGTGTGCTCTGTGAACTGGGGACTGGAACAGAAAACACTGGAATCTGGAGTTAATGCCGAGATGGGAAATATGATGGGGATTTTCTGTGGGCACGGGGATATCGCCCCACCTTTTGGTGCAGGGCTGCTACCGCCCATCGTGTTGGATGGTGTCAGGTCATTGCTCTCTGCCGTGTCCCAAGGATCCCTGGGGGGGGGGATCTCGTGTGAGACGAGATCCCCTGAGCCGACTACGGTGAAAGATGCCGGCTTCTTGCAGCTGGGGCTCCCTTTCCTCAGAAAGTCTCTAGTATAAAGTGTTTGGGGGTTGATGTATTTGTACTAGACAGCTCACCTTCCTCCCCAGTCGCTTTCTGTAGTTCAGCTTCGTAACCCTGGACGGGGTCCTGCTGAATGCCCAGCGTACCGCACATCTGAGCTCTATGCTGTTCAGATACTACTTGGTGAACAAGTCCCGTGTAAAACCTGCTGTGATGGTGTCCCAGGACCGCCGAGGAAGCGCAGCGCTGCTGTCGGTGAGAGCTTGCTCTGTCGTGGTGCAGCATGGGGGAACCCACCTAGCGCCCGCTGGGCTCGGTGCTGATGCTGCCGGTGAGCCTGGAGAGGCAAGGGTTGGAGGGGAAAAGGGCAAGAGGGGGATTATCCAAAGTATCAGCGTGGCAGAGAACATTTCCTGACGCCCAGGTTGGGTACCACATGGTAAACGGCCGCCTCCGTCTGAAGGAGATGTTGGCGGCATCCCCGCAGAGCGGGAAGGAAGTGCAGCAGCATCGTACGCTGCCGGCTCTTTGTGATGTGTCTTTGAGGGGTTAAACTGAGGTTTGCTTTTTTTTTTAACAACGTTTGGTTGGAAAATTTATAGGGGAGGCCCTGACTGGGGTGCCAGTGCTTTGGTGGGCGGCGGAGGCTGTAACGCTGGGTCCTGAGGTTCCTGTCCCGCGCTGGGGTGTCCCAACAGCGGCGGCCAGGCTTCAGGGAGGGGGAAGCGAGATAAGGACGCGAGGCCACGGCATGTGGAAGGTAGTTGATGGTGTGAATTATGGCTAGTGCCGGTCGCACGGCAGTTACAAACCAGCGTGGGGGCCGGGGTGTGCTGGGAGGCGAGGGGGGAGGCTGGCAGCGGATGTAAATGGGCTCAGCGGCGCGTTGCGAGGCAGGGTCGATCCTGCTGCCCTCAGTAACGAGAGGAGACGAGGAAGCATGCTACGCCGCGGGTGTCCTGGAGTCCCTCTGCCTCCAGATGAGTGTTGGCTCCTCTCTCCCCCACGGAGCGGGTGCTCAGCCGTGCCGGATGCTGCTCTGCCCCCGCGGTCCAGCCCCGGGGAGCTGGCTGTCTCCGTTGTGCTGCAGGACCGTTCCCGTTTCCCTCGGTGTGACCTGTTGTTCCTCCCTGTGGAGCTGGGAGGGGTGGCTGCGGTGGTTCTTCGTCTCATGCAGCCGAGGGGTGCGTCCTGACGGGCTTCCAGCGCGAAGCACAGCACCGGGGACAGGCTGCGCTGTAATTGTGTCTGTTCCTCCTCTGCCCACCCAGCGGGGATTTCCTGCCCTGGCCAGCCTGCGATCCCGGGCTGGGCGGATGGCGGTGAAAAACACCTGAAGAGTCTCTCCGGCCACAGTACCTTTGGCTTTAAATTCCTGACTCACCTAATCCCATGAACGGTGATCAAAGCAGCAGGTTACGCGTGCGGCGTGCCTGGCAATTTATGTATGAACAGGGAGTTGCGAGCATCTTGTGTGATTTAATTTTTTTTTTTTTCCCCCCTTCTCTCTTTTTCATCTGGTCACATCCTCCGTGTCATTAATCTTCCAGATCAAATAAAATGGTAGTTGAAAGTCCTCTATAGTCACGATTCCCCCAAAGTTTTGTGAGCGTGGCTTTGATTTTGTTGTAGTTATTAGAAGGCAGTTTAGGCTTCTGGACCTCTGTTTTGGAGGTATCTCCGGTGGCTATTTTAGTAGGGGCATTTCTCTTTTCTTTCAAGTATACATATGTCAGAGGAAAAGAACAAAATGTGGACTAGAAAAAAAAAATTAAAGCAATTTAGTTACCGGTCCGAAGGCTTTAACGCTAAAGAGCCATGAAGAAACTTTATTGGAACTATAATTGCAGACATAAGCAGTGATGATCTGTCTTCATGCTTTTATAGTCCCCATCACTGTCATCTGAACACACGAAGCTGAGGAGAGCGTGTGCAGAACGTTATTCAGCTGATGCTGTGTAGTACTGATCTCTGCCAGTATGTGGGAAGTAAAATGAAGTGTCAATTCGTTGGAAAATGATGGGGAAAGAAAAAGATGGGAGAGGACAAGTGTCCTTGCAGAACACTGCAGCTTGCAGCTGAAGGAGCATCTTACATGGATGTGGTCAAAAGGAATTTTGCTGGTTTTTAATGCTCTTAGAGGTCTTGGGCAGGTGCAGCCCTTCCTCTTGGGAGGGCGCCTCCCTTTGTTTCCTTGAAATGTTCTGAATTTCCTCCAGCTGAGAGAAGGACAACAGCACCTGTTTGTCCTGCGTTCCCGAGGACTGGAGATCGTTGGATCAAGGCAGACAAATGGGTGCTGCCGAGTGCTTCTTGAGGTGGAACAGAGATCAGAGAGCAAGTCCTGGATTGCTTGGTCTGATGATTGGTGCTGGTTATGCAGGTGAAAATGTGCTCTGGGCTGTAAGGAGGCAGAGGGAGGAAGAGGTAATTTGGTGGTTGTGTGCAAGGTGCTTCTCCTGCTGCTCGGCAGGCCTTTTTCCTTTTTTTCCTGTAATTTGGAGGCAAAAAGCTATTTTGAAGGAGGAGAATAGATGCATGCAGAGGAATCAAAAACTTCTGAATGTGATTTTATTTACTCTAGCACTGAATTAGGACCAGGTAAGAACCAGAACTGACCAGGTATGTTTTTAGTGGATTTTTCTGAATTTCTCAGTGATGATAATTTTTGCTTTCATGGAAGTTAGCGGGAGTTAGCCACTAACATCTGCTGGAGCAGGTCAAAGCAAAGCTCCTGAACTGCCCAACACACCCAAGGCCATTTTAAGAAGAAAACCAGAAAACTGCTAGTAAAGAGCCTAGATAGACAAAGAAGTTCTGGAGATGTGTGCCTGCCTGTCCTCTATTTGAAATTAAAATCACACAGTGATGTTTTTAAAGTTCCTGGTCTTCATCTTCGTGAGCTACCAATGAAAAACTGGTTCTTGGACAAGTTGTATTCAAAATGTAGTTGAAAGTTTGTGAGACTGTCCTGGAGACAGCAGCATCCTACTTCCACAAAAGACTGACGTGCTGAAATGAGTTAAACTGGTTTAAATCTGCCCCTTGTTCTCGTCCTGTGCAGATCAGGTAAGGGATTGTCATCGCCTTTGTTTTATGGACGTGGAAAACCGGAGCGCTGCTCGTGTGTTTGGCAGTACTGGAAGCACTGGGAATCGCTGGTGCTTTGGGAGAGGGTCGTTCTGGACCTGACGCTGTGCTCGGGCTGCCCCCGCGGTGCCGCGTGTTTCCAGGTGTCGGTGCAGAGAGGAGACGCGGGGTTTGAGAGGGTGACATCCCGGCTGTGCCCCGGTCAGTGCCGTGTGTCCTTCAGTCCCCGCAAGGTGACGGAGCTCCGTGCGAGGATTGCCGCGGTGTTGCATCACTGGAGACGGGCGGGAGTCAGTCCAGAAAACCCTCTGCAAAAGGCTTTTGTAGCTAATGCTGGCTTATTGGAAACAGTTGTTGAGAGCGGGCCTGGTTACACTGGGCATTTGAAGCATCTTAAGAATGAAGCTCGTGGTGCTCAGAGTCCGAGGGGGGCACAGGCAGACGCGGGGGTAAGCTGTGATGTGTTGAAGATGGAGGGATGAGCGCCCAGAAGAACAGACTGAACGCAGCACGCCTGACATCCCGCAGTCGGCTTGCAGCACGGGGCAGGAAGGGGAAGGAACCAGTATAACGCTGCTCCCTGCCAGGGCTGGGTCACTTTCTGGGGGAGGCTCTGTGTGTTTGGGAACACATGGCAGCACACAGCTGCGCTGGACCCCAGGGCTCTGCGCCCAAAGGTGTGCTGCTGCTGTTGGGTGCCGCGGAGTTTTGCTGTTGGGTGCTGCGGAGTTTTTCTGTTTTGCATGGTCAGGGGGCAGCTGGAGCTGGCAAGTCGGTGCTCTGTGCTTGTTCCTGAGCAGCGCTTGACCTCTCTGCCTGCCTCCATCGCTGCTTTTCCAGCCGCTGCCGTAGCTCTGAGCACCCTGCACGCACGCAGCAGCCCACTGCCCTGCCGCACGCAGGGGTTTTGCCCAGGGGGTGCATCCATGGAGGAGGAACAATTGCAGATGGAGCTTTGGGGTCCTGGGCTGAACGCCCTGAAGACAGCGCCGTCCTCCCTCGCTGCCGCGGGCAGGCCTGCTGGAAGCTGTAATTCACGCGCTTTGGGATCCTCTGGCAGGCAGCGCTGTAGAGATGAGGAGCATCATTGTGTTTTATTGTGGCTTCTGAGAAGGCAGTGTGTTTGTGCTTCGGGGAGCCCCAGGGGCTTTGTTTTTCGCCAGGCCCGAGCTATTCGTCAGCAGAGCCTTCCCGGAGCGTGATCTAGTTCTGCCCATTAGGAGCGAGAGACGGGCTTGACTGATTCCTGCTCCCTGCTGCATAATAAATCTGATACTAAAATTAGTGCTG
>WKFP01014359.1:566368-592893 GCA_011057875.1 Pterocles orientalis
GGAGCCAAACCTGGAATGCTGCGCAGAGGTGCAGGTGCTTTGGGTTGATACATATTTCCATTACTCTTAAGCTGGATTCCGATTTCAGCCGTCAGGTTTCCATGTCCTGAATTGGTTTTGGTGATAGGAGACGCTTACTGGAAGGAGTGATTTGCCGTGCCTGTCTCCTTGCCCTAAAGGAACATTGTCAAGAATTGCAGGGGAAGATGAAACACTTCGTCTTGCTCTCCTAATCTGAATTGTTCTGTGAGAGTTTAATTTTAAAGAGGATGCTCCTGAACCAAATTTGCTGTTCCCCGCTGGCAGTCGGCGTTGGAAGCGTATCTATAACGTACACGCAGGATGGTGAGGGGGAGTCACTTTAACCTCTGCCAAGAGGAAAACACAACAGTTGGGAGAGGCACAATGTAACGATAAATATTTTATTGACATGTTCCAAACATATTGGATGTAAATTTGCACACTCTCTGAGATTTTTTTTTTTTAAGTTTCCTTGTGAATTCTTGTGTTCATCTAAATCCTGGTTCATTAATTGACTGCAGAGCAACAAACACATGAGCCCATCCTTCGCCGGCAAGGAAACCGATGTTAGCTGGGGTGGGTGATGACAAGCCCCCTGCAAAGACAAGCCCCAGACTCCCTCTGAGCAGCCCCGCCGCATGCTCAGCTCCCCCTCTGCACGCCCTGGGAGGTTCTGGCACGCGTGGAGGGAGCGCGTGAAAGCTCTGTTGGCTTGGTTCCTCTCCAAAGTGCAGGGGAGATAAAATCCCCGCTTGCGTAAATGAGTGAAGAATGGGTTGGTAGGAGTAGAGAACTATTTTCTGTCCCCTAAAGAGGGTAGCGGGGGTCTCCAAAGAAATTGAAAGTCAGCTTTCCTCTGTAGACTTAATTTGAAAGATAATCTTTAGGCACTGCCACCGTCTTGTTTCCATTAGTGGTTTGCCTTGATGTTGTTCCTGCTCGGTAATTGGTGAGAGGTTTGGGGCAAGGCTCAGTGCTTCAGGAGCTGTGGAGAAACCAAACAGCTGGAGTGAACACTGCCCTTGGTAGAGACTGGAGATTGTGCCTCTGTCGTTCGAGAACCTGAGCGTTTGTCCAAAAAGCAAAGAGTAGAATTATTTTGATCAAGTCTGCAGCTTGCTGTGGACGTTGCACCCAAATGGGATTTTGCAGAGATGGATCCTTCTATCAGCAGCCTTCTTGTTTGAAGGTTCTGCATTAGATGTGCAATAAAAGCTCTTATTCTTGCAATATTCTGAAGATGTTTTCTGCTTCCTACCCTTTCTAATGGGTCATCATTAAAAAGAAAAAAAAAATACCCAGTTTTGGATATACAGTTTGGGTCCAAAAGGTTGTATGGCATTTGTTTCACTGCAGTTCTTCTAAAATTGCTTCTAAAAAGGCATTTTGAGCCTTTTGTGATTATTGTTATTATTTTTATTTTTTTTTTAGTCTATCTGATTAGATTTCTGGGGCTCAGAAGGCTTGGCTACCTCTGTCAGTTGGGCTCTGTCAGAGCAAAGTCTTTGGTGCCCCGAGGAACCCAGGGACATAGCGATGTCTGTATTTCAGCAGCTAACTGCAGGGGTTGGTGAGAGAGGTTTTTTTCCTCGGTTGTAACGTCGGGGTGGTGGGGTGGGTGCATTCATTCATTTCACGGACTTTCCAGGAGTCAAATCTTCCATTCAAATCCAAGGTTAAGAAAACAGCTTTTTAAAAATAAACAAAAGAGACTTATCTGCTTTAGCGAATCTCCTTTTTGGAGCCTCAAAATAACTGAGGTGTTGCTAAATTTTTTTTTTTTTTGAAAGATGCCTCTTTAGAAATTCAGGGCTTGGGCGTGTAAATAAACTGCTGGCAGCGAGGAGGTGCCTCGAGCCTGGTGCAGAATGTCCCCTGGTCGCGGCGTGGTGTGTGTGCCCAGGCTGCTGCCGGCGCTGTTCAACCCACACCTCGATACCAGACCCACAGGCTTCTGGCTCATCACCTCCCGAGAGCACGACGTGAAGGATTAAGGCTTCAGTGATGCTTTCAAGAGAGCGCTTGCAGGCTGGAACACCTGTTCCGGTTAAAATTTAAATGCTGATTTGTTAAACATAACTTTTCTGATGTTTACTGAGTTGTCACAGGATGTAGGCAGGGAATCTGTACGAACGTGTCTCTCATCCTTCGCTGAGTCCGTGCCATGCACTGGAGGCACCCGGTGGTGCTCACTCTGCAGCTTTCCTGAGCGCGTGGTTCCGAGAGTGTCCTGGGCTCTGGGGTGACGGCAGCACCGGGGGTGACTGCGGGACCCCCGGGACAGCCCTGTGCACGCAGGTGGAGGTGTCCTGCTGTCGTTCTGCCCTCCTCCTGCGGGCTCCAGGGACGTTTTAGGGGTGTGAGTGTCTGTGACAGTGATGGGAGAACAGGCAGCATTGCTCTGGAGGCTGTTCTTTTGCAGGCTGGTAGTACCGGCAGAAATACTGTCAGGGTCCTACGCTGTTGTCTTTTTACCTGCCTTCGTTTAGTTCATTTTGTCCGTTACCTCTCATTCGATGGCCTGTTGGATGAGATGTTGGCTCTGCCTTTTGGAAGGAGAACCTTCTGGGTACTCGCAGAACAAAACAGTGAAACTTGCCGATCGCCGTAGGAAATGTTGCTTGAAGGAAACAGGAAGCACGGGGTCTCTTTTATTGTTTTTATCTTCAACCCTGATTAGAAATGCTGTGCATCATACAGCGGCTTTCTCCTCCCTACCTGCCTGGGATCTTGGGCATGAGGACAGGAGTTCGTATGCTGACCCCGGGACAGCGGTTCGCAGCTGGGGCCGTTGCTCACCAGAGGAATGACTTTAAAAGTTCCCTTGAGGAGGATAAAGGGAAAGATCAACAGGAGCCAACCTTCTGTCGTCTCCTAACAAGCAAAACGCTTCTCAAATGTTAGTTATGGAAATATCCCTTTTGCAGGAAGAAGCGTAGTCCTCCCAGCTTTGTGTGTCCGATCTTCCCTTGCCCTGAGCGCAGGAAGCCTTCGTGCACACGGGATTGTTTTTCCTCCCGCATCCGCTTTCCCCTTGCCTGGGCTCACCTGCCTGGAGCCCGTCGAGTGGTATGTGCAAGCGTGCCAGCGCAGATGTGATGGGACTTGAAGAGAGTTGCAAGATTAGCTGAGCAATGCTTTTTTTTCTTTTTTTTTCCTATTTTGCCATTTTAATCTTGGTTAAACCTCTTAGTCAGAGGGTGATTTCCATTTCATCTGGAGCTACCTCGGGCTTCCTGGCTCGTCTCAAGCTGTAGCTTGCCTCCTGGCACTTCTGATGTAACCTGTTCCTGCGCTGCCCCGTGGCTCCGTGGAGCCATACCTACTCCTGGGTGTATAAATATTTTCTGTTCCTTGCCTTCGTTTGTCAGACGTTTGCATTTGGTATGAGCACCAAGGGAAAAGTTTATGCATGTTTCAGAGGGAAGGCAACAAACATTTATCTGAATGATCAAAGCAGAATTTATGGGGAAATACAATGGAAACTATTCCTGGCTGTTGAGGAGCTGATGTACAGCAGTAAGCCACGAGGAAAAGAAATGAGTGTGCTGAGTTCACTTTTTCTTCTTCTTCCTGGGCCTTTCCCGGTCCTGAACTGCAGCGTGTTTCCACTGAGCAAAAGCTTTTTCTGTGCATGTGCCTGATGTTAACGGTGGATTCGTGGTGTGCAGCAAAGGGCTGTGAAAGGAATGGCCCTGCTGCTTCAGTGGAGCCGCGGGAAGTGACATTTTAATTCTAAATTATTTTATCATTATTTTATTACTTTTCACTTTGCCCCTTAACCTGCCACGGCAATGTGCCACCGCTGGCTCCGGAGTCGGGTGGATGCTCGGCTGTCCCGCGCTCGGCTGTCCCGGGCAGGCTGTGGCCGGTGCCGCGGTTGCTCCGCCGCGTTCCAGGTTAATGAGCCCCCGCCTCTGTTCTCAGGCTTTCGTTTCGTGTCTCATCCAAGGCGTGCTCTTTCTCGGATGAGGATAGCGTGCCTAGCCCACTTGACCAAGCTGTCGTCATTGGAGCCAGGTTGCTTATCTCGTTACGTTAACTCTAACGAAGTGTGACAGCCTGACGGGTTCAGGCACCGGCTACGGGAGGGAGCTGGTTCTGTGGAAAGCAGGGGTTCAAGAGTGTGCGTTACACGGCTCTAGCAGCGTATTTCAGCGCTTTAAAACACTACAGCCAGTCTGACGGACCTGATGTGAAGACATGCTTGAGCTGAAGTTGTAGCAAGTCTGCTGGTAGGTTAAACCTGTACCTAGAGCTGATGGGAATGCCGTGTTCCCCTCTCCTTGCACGGGGGACGTTGTAGCCAGCAGTAAGCTGATTCTGTGCAGCCTCACAAACCAGGAGCAAGGTGGTTTGTAACCCTTCCCAGGCCAGACCCATCAGGAAGGACTTCTCCTCTGCGATGGTTATCTGTGCCCTCGCTCATTCCTGAGAAAAACCGAGTGTGCGCGTGTGTATGAGGCTCATTTGGTACCAAAACCCGTGCAGCCTTACTGCTGTTGGTTTTCCTGTGGATTAGAATCCATCCGAGGCAGCTTTCTTCTGTCTGGGTGATTGCCCACCTTTGGGGACCGCAGCGTGAGACCCTCTGCGGCCGCAGGCTGGGCTGGAGCTCGGGCTTCACCTACACTCATCTTCAGTGTTTCACCTCCATCCATCTCGGCTTTCTTGAATTCTGGAAGAGCTGTTCAGCCCGCTGGTACCAGATACCTCCCTGCTTGCCCTGGGCGGGAGTGTTTAGGGAATACCTACTCTTTTATTCCTTGCAATGGCAGCTGCGGGCTGTTGCTGGACTGGCAAAGCCCTTCCTCCTTTAGATGGAAATCAATGTTCTTAATGTCACGCCAGCTGGGACTAGTCTTTTTTTTTTAGGAGTGTACGCTGGAAAATTAAACATTTGCGGAGTTCAAAGGCTCCTGTAGCTTTCTTCAAATTCTGTAGCCCGCTCCTTCGGGCTGTTCTGTTTGGAGACAGACCTCTGTAGCTTCTGAGGTCTTGTAGGACAACGTTCCTGTTGTCGTGGAGCTCGTCGAGGCCATTCCCAGGTGGACAGAACGCTTGCAAGATGGTAAATACATGAAGAGTGTTGTACAGAGCGGGAGAAATACCCAGCGGTGTCTCGTGTTTGATGCTTTTCTTGTCCTCCAGTGCCAGCCACAGCAGGTGTCGGGGGTAGCATCGCCTTTTGGTGTAGGAGGAACGCCGAGCGGTCACGAGAGTTGGTAGAGGCAGGACCTGCCCTGATCCTGCCCAGCGCTTTGCAGCCCTGCCGGTGCAGCGGGACTCTGCCGCCCTGGTCGGGATCATCACAGCATCGTGCAGCGGTCCGTCTTAGCCTGCCGAGCCAAAGGTTAGCTCGCAGCCTTTCCAAATCCGTGATCGTACCATCTCGTTCCCTCCCACACTTTGCGTTTTGAACAGCGGTGTCCAATTATGGCCAGGAGACGCTGCAAGAGCTTCACAGAAGGGTCATTATTTTGTCACCTAGGTGACAGTTTGTTACCCTGCCAGTTGTCTGGAGTGCAGTGAGCCACTTCACATGCAGCTGACATGGTTTAGACACTTTAGGGAACAAAAATGGGTAGCTGTGTCCTTAGTCCTTTTCTCTCGGAAAAATCGGTTTCCAACTGTTGCATCTGTGATGAGGCTGCTTTGAATTGGTGAATTTTGCAGCGGTTGCCTGCTTTGTCTCTTTTCTGCACAAAAAAGTGACATGGAGGGGGTTGTCCTGGTGTAGAAGTGCTTTTGGCAACGTGAATCTTCAGAAGGTGCTGGGAGGTGGGGAGGTGCTGTTCCTCTTTCTCAGGCGGGTGAGCTGAGACGTGGCACTGTGACCTCTGCAAAACTGCCAGAGGCCAGCCAGGTATCGCCTCGCAGGCTGAAACCAGGCTTCTGGGTTTATATTAACATCTGTCTGTCGTACCTGCCTGCAAGAGGGTTCTCCAGGCTGTCCCCTGTGGGTTTGGACTGCAGGTCATGCATCTGAGCAGCTCCTCTTTGGAGATGCCAAGCGTAGGTTCAGTTTGTTAATTCTTCTTCTAAGCTGGATTTTTGTGATGTGCCTTGGTAAGTTTCTTCTTTGCCGGTAGCCAAGTACTGAGCAGGGGGAAGAAGCCCCGTCTCTGCCGCGTGCCCCGTGCTCTGCTGCAGGGCTGGATTCCGTGTGCAGCATTCGAGCTGTGTTGCACATCGCGTCCCGTGGAGCATTTAACAGCTCTCCTGGCCACAGGTCGTGTTTTAAAGGAGTCCTCTGCTGTCTCCTCACGGGAAGAATGAGATTGATTTCAGACTCGGTTCCTTCCGTTTGAAGCCTGGGCTTAGGCAAGGCTGCGGGACCGGGTGTGGCGTTGCTTTGCCTGCATCTCGAGCAGCGCTGCTGGTGCCCGCGTTCAGCCCGTCCTTGTGCTCTCTGCTTGTGGGGACAGAGCTCCCACCAGGTGAGACCGGGGAGAGAGGAGCCCTGGGAGGGAAGAAAGCTGGTAAAACTTGCCGGCTGACTTTATTAGCGATCAGCCCTCCACCACCTCTCGAGTTGTTTGTTAACAAAGGTGCTCTGAGCTTGGGGAGCGCGCTGTAATCCTTACAAGTCATTTAAAGCGGTGTAGGCAGTTAAAGATTAATTTTGCATGCAGTGACCTCTTTATTTTTAACTGCTTTGCCTCCTGCATCTTTAGAAATAACAAACAAATGCTCCAAACGTACCAACCCCCTTGGAAGACAGTGATTTCATTGTGGCTGTGAACATGACATACATTACATAAATATTGGTGCTTACACGCCTGCTGATTCTTTGTCCTTGGATGCTGAGTCTTCCAGCCCCGCTGGTTGTGTTTTGTAAGAGCTTGGGGAGGAAGCACAAGCAACAATTTAAGAACTGACGTTACTGATTGGCCAAGACTGCTTTTCCAGCTCGGTCTGCTTAGCAAGGTGGATATTTTTTCATTAACGTGATGGGACTGGTTTGTCTGTCGCTGCAGTTTCACAGACCGCAGCTGTTGTTGCACTTCTGTGCGTTTGTTTTCAGCTTTTAGATGCAAAAGAGCTTTACAAGCACAGTTCAAGCCTTGTGTCATCTCTGGAAGAAAAGTAACAAAGCGTTATCCTTTTGAAGGCGGAGGGAGGCCGAGGAACGATGCACAGAGAACGTCCTTGCAGCACACTCGTGAAGTGTTGCTTTGTGCCCCTTCCTCCCACGTGGCTTCTGTACGCGGACAGCAGGTGCTCCCGCAGCCGCGCCGTCGTGCTGCTCTTTTAGCTCCAGTGATGGGTATTGTGGTAAGGAGCTGCTGGTCCCAGTTTGCAGACTCTGCTGGTGACTGGTGCTGGAGGAAGTTTTAATTTCCTGAAGGCTCCACGTAGCTCCAGTGGAGCTGAGGGTTGTTTCTGGAGCTGGAGCACGCTTCCTTGCAGAGCATGAAATCTAAATCTCTACATGATCTAACAGTTGTTTCCTAAAATATGGACAAAAATCAAAGAATGAAGAATGTGTGTTGTTCAGAGCAGCTTGAGAAGCTGAAATATTGACTGAAGTAGCTGAGAGAAAAGAAAGTAGGGTTTTTTTTTTTATTGGGGTATTTCTATATTGTTTAGGGCATTAATCTAGCAAAACCTTTTAGATGAAGTCAGATTAATTGTGTTTGCGTGCTCCTGTCATTGTAAGGTCACTGCCCAGGTACAGGCACCAGAGAGGATAGTTTTTGGTGCAGTCCCTCAGTCCTGGGCTCAAAGATGTTTTATAAGACGGGGATGCGGGTGCGAGAGAGGACTGAGGTGCGTGGGGCTGGGGGCGAGCCTGATAGACTCACTTAACCTCTGACTGCCCCTGGCTCCGTGGCCCCAGGATACTGCCACTTCATGGAAAAAGTTCTAAATATAGTCCTCGTTTGTTGTTGAATAATAACTTCAGAGAGTGGATGGTAGAGTTTCCAGCTCCTCGCAGGGCTCTATACTGTACACGAGACCCTTAATGAGACCCTTAACGAGCGTTCGCTCCAGTGACACCGCTGAGCACCGACACCATTTGCTTGTTATTTGTAAATATTCTGCTGGAAGTCTTGTCTGTTGTAAAAAGCTCCCTAAGATGAAACCTGAGGCTCATTTTTGCCCCTAAGAGGTGTTGCCTTTCCGTTGCCTTTTTGCCTGGGGGTGTCAGCTGCCAGGCATGGCACCTCGCTGTCCCTGTGTCTGCTCGTGCGGCTGAAGAGATGCTGAAGGTAAGCGGAGCGGGCAGGAGATGTTTTGGGGAAAGGGATGGACAAGCTCATCTTTCCCTAGAAAAGGGAGAGATGAAGTTGAGGGAAAGGTGAAGAAATTTGCTTGAGGTCATCCAGCAGGTCTGTGATGAAGCTGGGGTCTGAAATTTGTTTTCCAGAGTCGAGTCCTTGAACCGAGGTGCCGCCCCTTACTGGAAGTTCAGAAACCCTCTCGGTTTTAACCACCCAGTGAGTGAATCTGCTGCCTTTGTTGCTCTGTTCTCCCAGAGCTTTTACCTTAGGAGACCCTGCCATCCTGAACAATTTCCCCGTATAATGCCTGCTTCGTCGCTCTTTCCTTTCGCTTGAAGATCAGATGCTTCCCTGTCTTTTCTTTTTACTTCCTTATACAGCTCTTCCCCGGTGCTGTTGCTCATTAAGCTGTGCAGCTGTGTGTTATTTAACATCATAAAGCATTTAGAGATATCATTCATATAAAGGATACGAAATGAATGTGCATTGTGATTCCGGGCTCGAGATAGCAAACTTCCTCGTGGAGTTGAGGCTTAACTTTTATGGCTTTGTGAAAGCTTTCACTTCTTTATTTAGCGCTTTTCTGATTCCTAATGACTTGTGTGTAGGTAAATACGTTTATAATGCAGTTATTAAGTAATCTGTGCAATTATGTACATTAATATAGGTATGAAGTTGCATTGAAAGCCCCAATTATTGCCGTGCCCCGGGTTGCTCAGCGTGCTGAGCTGGGCTGCTACCCCCCCCGGGTGCCCCGAGCTGTGGCCGCAGGGTTCCTGCTCTGCTGAAAGCTGATGCAAACAGACCCACGCACCAAACCCCGACCCTCCGGGGGGGCAGGCGTGCTGCTGCCAAGGGCTAACCTCGGAGAAAGAGGAGGCGATGGCAAAGCTTTGTTTTTCCATTATTGGGTAATAATCTTGCTGGAGTTCTGGGCAGAGGTCTGCAGCCGTGCCGGCTCCTCGGAGTACCCAACGCGTGACTCGCCGTTGAGATGTGTCTGCCTGTGGCCTCTGCTTGATTTTTATTTTTCCTTTTTTTTTTTTTAAGCAGGTTACTTAGCATTTGTGTGTCCAGGTTGTCTCTTCTGAGGCACTCAGGTTGTGTCTTTCCGGGAACGTGATCGGTGGCGCTCACGTGTGAAGGGGGCTGATGTGATCAGCTCCTTCTCCCCGTGGGTTTTGGGTTTTTTTTGGTGTGTGCACGTGTGTGGTGTGTTGTGCGGGCTGCTGTGTTTGTTTGTTTTTAAATTCAAATACTCATTCTGGGGCCTGATTGCCATTGTTAGTTCCTGTGTTCTGGATCAGGAGTTTGCCGGTAGCTCTGCAGAGGGGAGCAGCAGGATGGGAGCAGCAGGATGCTGCGGTGGCGAGGGACCCAAACCCTCCTCCGCCTTCACTGGTGCTCAGCCCCCGGGTCACGGGTGAACTTGGCCATTTGGCTCGTCCGTAGGTATGTGCGTGCGAGCTTGTGCACATCTTCCAGGGCAGCAGAAACTGTGGGTGGTGTGTTGTTTTTTTTTTTTTAATAATCCTGGCTAAAGCAAATATAAAGAATTAGAGCAAGCTGGGGCTGGTATAATATAAACCATGACTTTAACAGCAATTAACGCAAAGGAATGAAGGTTTTACAGTGCCCTGCAGTTATCCTTAGTTCTCCGTGGTAAGCTGCAAGCAGCCTGGTATCTGTGCTCACTAGACTAGCTGCCGTTTTTATTACATTACATGGTTTATTGCTCATTTTTTCTGCCGTTGTCAGGCTTCTCTCAGGCTGCTCTCCTTCCCCTTTCATCGTGACCCCCAAAGAAGAATTTTATAGTTGGTGCAGCTGATCTATGGCACGGTTGGGTTCTGATACCTGTACGCAGTCTGCACAACTCAACGTTTGACCGTATGATTGGAAAGAAGGGGGAAGGCATGGCTTGCCTGGATCCACTGGCTCAGGAGTGTTTTAAGTGGTTGAAGCCCAGGGTAGTTGTAATTTTTGATAAGAAAATGGCTTTCTTGGTACTTGTGTCGGGTAAGAGCATCGGTGTCGGTGTGGTTCCCTTCCCGTTGAACAGGTGCCGATGGTCCCTCGCTGCTCCCCCGGGTGCTGTATCTCGCGGTGTTTGGGGTGGAAGCAGCCCGGAGCACGCTGCGGAGCTCCTCTTGGTAACGGGTGAGAGCAGAGCTGGGAGCGCTTCCCGCGTCGAGGCCACCGCGTCTTGTCCCGGAGCTTTGCCACTTGTTGGTGTGGAAGGGAGAGAGCCTGAGCTCTAGCAACCCGCTGCCTGTGCTTGGTATTGGTGTATGAAGGACATCTGGGTGAAAACTTGAAGAAATAGAGTCTTCAGGCAAGAAAAAGACTGTGTAATGTAAGAGAACAGTGTTACTCAATAAATACATTTTTTGCTTGGGAGCTGTAGTCGACACATGCTGTAGTACTTCTCGCTCGTGTGATGCAGTAGCAGCGTGACACTCCAGATTTATTGCTTTTGGTTTCCCTTTAAAGAAATCCTGAATCTGGAATCAGAAGAATGCTTTTTTTCTCTTAAGCTACAGAAGGGAAAAAAAAAATTCAAAATGACATAAATCAAAAATATATTAAAGGCTAACAAAACAGATGAAAACTTTTTTGGAAGATTGTCTATAATGTTTGGCAGAAGAGAGTAATGTGCTGTGGTTTTTGGCTGGGTTTATAAATGTGAAATACTCTAGGGTCCATCTCCTTGAAATGAGCTATTTTTGCGTATTTTATCTCTGTATTAAAAGCAGAGATGTTGTCTGTACGTGTATATAATGTATGTATTAGCATATATATGATTTATGTTAAGATATATACTGCGTTCTATAAATTAAATTACAACATTACATAGAATATTCAATTACAGAATTATTTTTGTAGTGCAAACCCTCCCTAGATATCTTGATCTTAGCCAAGGAATTCTGTATCCTCTCGTTGAGTACAGGGCTGGGAGAACTTATTTTTTGTGTAGATTCATTTGTCTCCAGTACATGTACACACACCTATAGATGCTCTTTATTACGCGTCTGTTCTGTGTGTGTGTGCTCAGCCTTTTTCTGATGAACTGCACCGTCTGGAACTCGGAGAGGTGCGCTGGGGGCTCGAGGAAAGCCCGGTTTGGGGCTCGCAGCAGCCGGATGGAAGCAATCAGGCCAAGTGGCTCCCAGGGAGCTGGCTTCGGGTGTGTTTGCTCTTCGGTGAACGTCTTCATGCCGTGTTTCTTCCCCTTTTAATGCATTTTCAACTTGAGCTGTGTGGTTGTGTTGCACCACAAAGGCCGTGGTGTGGGGTAATCAGTTACAGCCACCGCTTCCTCCTCGGATGCTCTGTCCTTCTCCCCCTGCCCTCTAGGACGTTTCTGACATTTTGAATAAGAGCCGTCACCCTCTAGACCGCTCGTGCTCTTTAACTCTTGGTCCAGGGAGGTGGTTTTGATTCAGAAGTTTCTCTAACCCTCCCTCCTAGCCTGGAACCTGATCACTGCCCTGTGACGTGACGCTGCACACTGCGCTGTACAAGGTGGATTCTCTTTTTCCCTTTTCCCCTTTTTTTCCCCTTTTCTCCCTAAATGGAGACAGTGAAGTTTTGCAGGGGAGGAGATTTGAGCCCTCGTGATGCTAACTGGCGCCGCTTTCACTCCTGAACCCAACTGCAACCTTGGGGCTGAGGTCATCTTACCAACACCTACAAATTTCTGTTTTTATAACAACATCTTCCCGCATGGAGGTGCCTGTGTGTGTGACAGTCCCGAAGTTACTGCTGACACTGCTGAAAGCGTTCACAAAGAGAGGGCAACACTTACAAACTATCAGCTAGAAATGACTGGAGCAATGACAGAAGATGGGAAAACAGCTATTGGTGTGGTTTCCAAAATAAATCTTCATGCTGACCCTCCGGGCATGGCTGATGGGTTTGGAAGAAGAGGAAACCTCCCATCTGCTGCCAGCACTATCGGCGCTCGCTGCAAACTCCGCTGAAGCCAACAAGCGTGGAAAAAGAACGGACTCCAAATAGCAGAGACATCACAAAACTTCCATGGCAGGACGCAGGCAGAGCGGTCAGTACCGGCGAGGCCAGGCGCTGTGATGAGGAGGTGGTGGAGCCAAGGCTGGGGTTGAGCCGACAGCCTGGCCAAGAAGGATGTTCCTTACCGGGGCTCTTGGTGCGGCATCTTCCCCGATGCTCGGGGTCGTACGCAGCAATCTGTTGCAAAGCTGGGCTCCGACTCTTCATGCTGCTCCAACTCTTTCCCTAGGTGTGGTAACGCTCATAACGCTTCCGAGTTGCGCTGTTTGCAGCGGGGAGGTAACAAAGCCACATGTAAACAGCTGTGTTGGCTACTTTTACTTTCCTTGCTTATATTGTACACCTTAAATGTGCTGTTTCTTTTGGCATAATGGCAAAATCGCTGCTTATGGGAACTGCCATAGATAATACAAAAAGCTCTTTGAAAAGAGCTTTATCAGAGTACAAAGTACTTGGAATTGAAAGCCCCTAGAGGGTTGCTTTATTTTCCCCCTTCATTCAAACTTGTAGTGGTGCAGGATCGAGATACATCGTGCCCTATTTTCAGCTGATTTGCATGTTAGAGAGAACGGAGTAATTGGTGTTTAACCAGAACAAAAGAGGATCTGTTTGCTAAAAGAAAAAGAATTCTTGAAGTAGACCCTAATACATATACTGCCTTTGTCTCTCCTCTCATTAAGAATTGAATAGGATGGCCTGGTAATTAGAATGTGGAAGGCATTGCTTTGGTGTTGATGCTTTTTGAGCTAATTGGTTTGAAAATTATATTTGATGTCGCTCTAAGGGATGTTGGCACAACACCTTCTTGGGACATGGACATCCTGTACTCCCGTGTAACGGCAGAAATTGGCACTTTGAGGCAGGGATTTGTTTTTTGGGGTTTTTTATTTATATATTAAAGCCATACTTTGCTTCTCCATTGGAATGCACAGGATACCTTGGCACGTGTAAATAATTCTTCTCTCGCTGGTATGAAAACCTTGAAATGACCTTGGAAAGAGAGGAGCCCCTCCTTTCCCAAATGAGTACTTGGTTCGGACCTTAGTAGAGATTTGAGCTAAACCGTTTGGATATCTGCCCTTCCGCATTCTGGGAAAGGTTGTTTTGTTGTTGGCTGGGGTTTGGTTTTGTTTTAACAAAAACATTTAAACGAACGTGGTTCTTGAGCAGACTGGTCTAAAAGGTTTGGAAACATGCGGGAGACCTACTCTGGTCAGACTTTGCTCATCCTCAGTCCCGTCTGTGGGGGCGAAGGCATTGGGGAGATGCTGGTTGCCTTGGTGCATCCTTCCCTTGGATTCTGGGAAGGGGTCACTTTAATTTGAAAACTGAAACTTCAGAAACTTGTTGTTTGTTTGCTTTTCTTTACTTTTCAGGTACGTCTTTTCTCCTTGCGGTTGTTGCCTGCGTACAAGCGCGTGTCAAGGCGCTATTGACGTTGTGATCCTGCTTTGGGGTCTGTGTGCTTGTTCTGCTACAGCTTCAATGCCCTTGGGCGTCTTGAGGCTTTATCTCAGATGCTGTGTATAGATGAGATGTCTGAGGATATCCTTGGGTGTCCGTAGGGGACAGGTCTGAAAACGCTGGGCAAGGACTGATGGCCTCTGAGGTCTGCCTCCATCTGCGTCCCAGCGCGGTCCATGGCCAGGCATTGCTCAGAGCAATATTTCACTGGTGTCCCCTGGACCTGGGCTGCTCAGCGTTCCCATCTGCCCTCACCCTTGCTGAGGGATCGGTCTGGATGGGAGCTGTCTATTAGTGTGATTTTCCTAACGCAGACACACGAGTGCTGGCTGCACGCCGCTGCCGCAGCACCGACCTCCGCTTCCTCCTCCATCTGTGCACGTCGGCGCGTCGGGCACCCGCCAGCTGGGCAGCAACCATCCCTGGGCTGGCTCAGGCTGTCAGTGTGAGATCCTTCCCAGCTCCTCCTTGTTGCTTTTTCAGTAAACCATTCCCTTCTGCACCGTCAGCCGGGGGCTTTGCAGGCGGCAGCATCGGCTGCGGTGCGTGTCCCGCATGGGCGGCGGTGGTCCTGGGCATCTGCTCAGCTCTGTGCCCGGCGCTAACCCGGACACGATGGAGCGTGGTGGTTAGCTGGCCTGTACCCGGACGCTCTTTCTGTTTTGCATTTATCCAGCACGCTGGCAGCTCAGGGCGCTGTGCTGCGGGGGCACGCGGCTCCTTGCTGGCTGAGGGCTGGATATCCCCAGTGGCACCCGGATCCTGGGACTGGGGCACCCAGCAACACCTGGGGGGAGTTTTTTTTCATTAAATAGTATCTCCATAAGATGGAGCTTGGAGGAGAAGGGTAGGAGGAGAAACTGGAAAGACCAGATGTAAATTGGAGGCTACCATGTTGATATTTTCTAAACCAAACTCTTCTTTTCTTATGGCTTCTCTTTATTTAGAAACGGGTCTAAAAGACAATAACCTTTAAAGGAGTTAAATAAACTGAAAAAAACCCACAGTGTATTTCCGTTCAGAGTTAAAACAAGATGTTGCGGATTGACTCAAAATGAAATTTTTCTTTTTTTTTTTTTGTTTTCTTTTAAGTTTTGCCAACAAACTGCAAACATGTTTGTTTAATCACAGGCAAATTTATCCTCCTGTATTTTTTGGTTCTGTTTTGTTCTCGGTGTAGCCAGCAAATTGAAAAATGAAGCTGCCAGTGCTACTGCCAGTTCGGATTGCTCCGAGGGAGCCACGTGCATCTCCCCTTTCTGCGCTTTATGGAACCATCGGCATTTGTCTGCTGATTAATACCTTGGAAATTATAAATTAACCATATGGAGCTACTTCAGCTTAAGTAACTTGTGTGTTCTGATGATAGCTAATCCCCTTAAAATGTGTCTTTAATGACCAGTTTGTTTTCACCTGAGGTCATTAATGCTCTGAAAACGGCTGTTAACTGCACCTAAGCCATTTTTTTTTTTTGCCCAAGGAGGAATGCTGCTGTGCACCATATTTAATGGTCCGATACGTTTTATTTCTGCCTTACCGTCCGGATATGCTGGCGTTTTTTAATGGCTGTGTTGGAAAAAATCTGTTTGTTTTCTGACTGCTAACGACTGATCTTCCAGCCGGCCGGAGCGAGGGGTGTGAGGTATGCAGCGCGCTGGAGCCGCTGGGCTGGGGCTCGGCATGTGCCCGCGAATGGTAAAGTCGTTGGGAATACTCAAACTTCAGACAATGGGCTGTGGTAACTCTCCTGCCTCCTTCTGCTTAATTTTTTGTGCTCATTTATTGCTCCTCTCTATTCCTACTTCTGTCACCTCCACACAAAGGCGCTGGCAGCCTGGTTTATGGATAACACTTAAAAAATAATGGTGCGGCAACGAGCGGTGAATTGCGGTGGAGATCTTGCTGAAGTGCTCGTGATATTCTCATTAATTCCAAATGAATTAATTGCAGTTAATGCTATTGTATTTAAAACCTGTCAGAAGCCGTAACGATGATTAGGGTGTAAGTGTAAAATGTTATTTCAGAGCGGTATCAACATGTTCTGTAATAGCGGGAGGTGGTGTTAAAGTGTGTCTGACCTAACGGCTTTCTGTGCTGAGCCAGGCACAGAATGAATCGAAAGTATCTGAGAAGAAGAGGGGCCACAAACCCGTTCGTTTTTCCCCTTGATCAGAGGCGAACAGGTTCTTTACCCCGGTGCCGTAGGGAAGAGCCGTGGCGGGGTGAAGGGGGGGTTTATCCAGCAGGGCTTTGGGTCCCATCCATCCCCGGTGCTGGGCTTGCGCACGCTGCTGCTAAACCTCAGCTGGCACCAGTGGGTGGTTCCAGCACGGGGGAAGTGAAAACAGACTCGTGTAGCTATGGAAGAAAACATTTCTTTAATATTTTTTTTTTCCAGTCCTCTAGAACAAATTGATGCTATGGCAAATAGATTTATTACCGAGAAGTTCATGCTCTAAAGCAGAGATGTCCCGGTGCCTTGCCTTTCACTCCAGCATCCGCAGCAGGTCCTTGAATTTCCCCCTTGGGAAATTTGCTGGAGAAGTAAATCGGGTGGTTGGTACCTGGGTAAGCCAGGGCTTTGGGGGGATGAACTGACACTGTGCTGACCGAAATTTCAGAGCCTGTAGCACTGCGGGGCTCCAGGGGGGAGCTGCATCCTCAGTGCCGTGCGGGAGGCTGAGCTGCTATTCAACACCTGGGAATGAGACAGTCGCCTGTGTTGGTGCAGGCTGGGAGCTGTGCGAAGGTGCTGAGCAGTTAACAGCGCTCGGTGATTCACCCTCCAAAGTGGGTGAAAGCGGGACGTGGGCTCTGCGCTCTGCTCCCCCCCTCCAGCGAGGCGGCATGGCCCAGTTTGGGAACGCGCCTGCGGTAAAGGAACCCGCAGGGATGCTGCGGGGAGGTTGCGCGGTGACGGGGCCGGTGCCACTGGGTCATCTTCCTGATTACCTATTTAAATAGTTGTTGACGATTGCAGCAGAAGCGCGAACCTCCTGTGCGTCAGCTCCTACCGCTGTGCCCCCGGCCCCCCGCAGCCTCTGCTCTGCTGGCGTTGCTCCGTGAGCCTGGCCGCTGCTCCAGTTGCATCTTCCCTGCTGCTGCCTGCAGTGGGAGTCAGGCTGAACCCCCCCAGGCATTTGGGGGGGGGATCAGGGGTCCTTGGAGTTGGGCAGTTAAGGTCGAAAAATAAACGTCTCCTATTTTAAGGTGAGGCAACTTTATTTAGCGTTTCCCCCAGGGTCAGAGCTGCCCAAGGGCAGAAGACCTCCTCCGCTCTGCGGCAGCTTCGGGAAGCCGGGAGGAGGCTGAGCAAGCTGCCTCTGATGTTTCACAGCCGTGCTCCTGCCATGCCGTCAGAGAGGCTCCCGGATCTTCACACCTGGCCTAGAGAAACAGGCACGGAACTTTTTTTTTCGGTTGAACCACTAGAATTTCTATTTTAGTTCTTAGCGTCTGGCTTTGAAGAGCGCTACACCTGCAGTTTGTCTCCCGATAGTGGAAAGCCCAGAATATAATCTAACAGATTAGGGCAGCTGCACATTGTTTGTCTCGAGCATGAGCTCCGCTCGACGTTGTAGATATAGTTTCCATCTGACTCAAAGGAAGGACTAATTCTGGCATGTGTGGGACTGATAAGATTTCAAGACAGATCTCTTTCTTTAAAAAAAAAAACACAACCTCTATGATGTGTTGCATAGTTCAGTAATCAGTTTCCAGGTGCTTTAATTAGATCTGTGCTTCAGCTGCATGTCTCAATACACAGATGATGTATAAAGGGGAAAAAAAGTGTGTGTTAATCCCCGGTGAGTGATGCTCCGGGCTGAAGTCACTCTGGATGTGCCGCAGTGCTCAGCCTGGCCTTTAGCGAGGAATTTCGCTGCATTTTCTAAAAGGAATGACAGGGCTTTACGGTTAGATTGTTAAAAGGTTTTTATTGATGTGGGTTTGTATGTATGTTTACATTTATATGTAAATGTAATTATTTAGTGAAGATTAGCCGGCAATTGAGGCCCTATCTTCCCATTCCCTGTGTTATTTGCAAATCCATTTTAGTGTAGGTCAGAAGTTATGGTTACTGTTAATGCACGAAGCATTTCCCATTCCCGGTTTCCTTGGACAGCCCTTCTGCTGCTGCGGATTTTGTCTGATTTCTTTCCAAAGCAGCAGAGAGTTCATCGTGGTCTCTCCTTTATCCACCTCTACCCGCAGGGTCGGTAGCCACCTCCTGATGGAGAAACCCGGGCTGTGGGACCTCTAGAAACCATGGATAACTCTCCGCTTAATCGGGTAGCGGAGACATCCGTGCGTCTGAGCTCTGCCTGCCCACGCGGTGCTGGGCTGCGCTGCGGGGATCGATGGGGTCTGCTCCTGCTGGCGGAGTTTCTTCATGATCTGAGAGCACGACCGCCCTTTCCTGTTCACTCTCACCTTCCGCGGGTGCTGGCGTTGGTCGTTCACCTTCCGCGGGTGCTGGCGTCGTTCACCTTCTGCTCCGCGCCGAAAGGCCGGGCGGCTGCTGGGCTCGGTCCCCGCGGTGTTCCAGGAATGAGCAGAACCATTCTGCTTCCTCCCTTCTCTGTAGTTAGGAGAGGATGTGAGGCCTGGGGATATCCTGCCTCCTTCTAGTAATTGCATAATGCACGCTGTTAACTAAAGAGAGCAGATTATTATTATTTTTTTTTTATAAAGCTTCCTCATGTGCGTTCTTAAGCGTTGTTTCAGTTTGCAACTGCTGAGATTTGAATGCACCCGGATACCAGGTCCCTGTGTTTCCTTCACGTCCCCGAGCTCTGGTCTGGGTGATCTGTTTCGGCGCTGTGCTGGGTGCGAGGGAGGGAAGGTCCGTGCGGGAGCGTGTGCTGGTTGGCGTGTGTTGCTGGCACTAGCTCGTTGTAATGTGGATGCTTTGCTTCCTTCAGGCAACCAAACCGGGATGTTTTTGTTGTAATATTCTGTTGGTTTAAGGTGAGAGGTAAATCGGAGCTTGCTCTGCTTGATGCACCGCTGGAATCTCGGTCTGAGGTTTGGGGGAAAGATCTGAGCCGCTTGGAGGACAAGATCAAAAACCGGTGAGCTGAAGGTATTGCTTTAGAGTTGTTGCAAGAACTTAGGAAAATAAACTTTGGGGTTTGCTAAGTGAAAATGATAAAGGAAGGGAAGAAGCACTCCAGGGCACTGCTGAGCAGCAGCACGACGGGTCGTTTGATGTTCAGCCTTTAGCGAACCCTGCGACGTCTGAACTCCACTGCGTAGCCGCCGGTGCCTGGAGAGGTGTGCCGTCAGATCCCAGGGGTTTGGTTTCTTGAAAATAAACAAATTTCCAGGTATCAGCTCCTGCTGATTACTAGTCTTCCGTGTTTTTTAACACAATCAAGATTGGAGGGGGGACTATATTGGGAGGGGAGACTTAAATTCCAGTCTGCTGTTTGCCAGCTGCTAGTTGGTGGACAGTGGAGTCCCGTCTAAACTTCGAGGATTTTTTTTTTTTTGGTCATTTTTGCAGCAGAGCTGATCCCGTCGTGGGCTGGTGTGTGCAACAACCGCGTGCAAGCAGGGCACCGCACCGAAGCAGTGTCCGGGCAGTACCGGTATAAAGCTTTCTTGCTTTGCACTGGTTTTGCACTTGCTCAAGGTTCTTGGAGTTTGTCAAATGGAGACCTGCCCGAGGAGCCAGCCCAGGGGCGAGGTTTCTGCTCCTGACCCGTGGCTGTGTTAAATGCAAATATTTCTGAAACCTCCCCTGAAAAAGCCCTCCCTGGTCACTTTCTGAACTGGGGCTTTCCCCTCCAGCGCTGGTGGGGTATCCCGGTTGCTGTTCCCCGTGTGTTTTGTAGCTACGGTGTGGCTTAACGGCGGAAAAGAAAGTCCCGCTGGGACAGAGCGAGCCTCTGAACAGTCCTAAAGTGGCTCCGGGTGCTGCCTGCAGCATCCTTCCCCAGCGCTCTCGGCGGTTTTGCAGGGCTGCGTTCTAACTTTGGTAACAGCGAACGCTCTGTGTTTTGAAACAGTCGTAATTTGTGCTGTTAGGAAATGGACGTAAAAATAAAATGGGGCAAGCAAAGAGGCGTCAGATGGAGCTGTGACTGCGTGCGGGCTGCTGGAGATGGAGCAGAGCAGCAGGTGGGGTCCTGGTTAATGCTCCCCTCCCTGGGAGCTCTGGGCTGCTTCCCTTACCTACCTGCTTAGTTTGAATGTGGTTGTTATTATTGTTGTTAATTATTATTTGCAGCCAGGTGCTACCTGGAGGCTGAGCTCTGCTCCCAGCGCCCGGCACAGCCGCAGCCACGCTGTGCTGCATCCAGAACCCAGCGGCAGGGCTCAGGAGGAGGTGAACAGGGGCTTGGTGACTGCCCTGAGCTTTCCAGCTCGTTTGAGGGTTTGGGTTTTGTATCTGTGTCCTTGCTGTTGGTGGGGAAAGGCTTTGACCGGGTCTGGGAGCTTGCTTTTAGCAGGGAGCACCTTCCTCTGAGCTGGCAAATGCAGCAGAAGAGCCTGTGCCGTGGTGTCTCTGATAATTGCCACGTTAGCCTCAACAAACAAACCGGGTGCGATGCCGGCTGGGTTTGAATACAGGATCCTCATAGCGGCAAAAAGATTCCCGCGTGTCCTGACTCAGGAAGCTGGTTCTAAAGAAAATGGGTATTTTTAAAATCCTATTTTCCTTCTGTTTTCACCCTCCTTTGGTGAGAAAGCTTGAAACACCTTTTTAACTCTACATTTTAAATGCTTTTTTATAGCCATGAAATATACCCTTGTGTGGTTTTCAGGTCTTTTTAATTTTTAAAAGCCTTCCTTATTGCTGCTGCATAAGGAGAAATTTTTAGATAATGGGGAGAAGCAAATGTGACATTCTGTTCCATATTAAAAGTTAATTTAGGGCAGAGCTGCAGACCAAGAAAAGTGTCTTTTCCTTTACCTCCTTGTAATGGAATTGACCCTGGTACCTCTGCAAGATCCGGCGCTCGGGCGGTGGCAGCCAACTGCCCAGGGACACGGTGCCGGTGCCGCTGAAGGGATTTGCCCAGTGGGATGAAACTTTTGTATTCAGGGGTTTTAAGCAGGTCTGCTGAAGTGTGTTCCTGTCTGGAACAAAGCTTGTGGTGCTTGGGCAGAGGTGGGGTGCTGGGGAGGGCAGAGCAGATGCGTGCAGGCAGCTTCGCGGGGGTCTGGGGGCGAGTCTCAGCCCTGGGTGGGTTTGTGTGCTCGTCTCGTAGAGGAATACTTTGGTCTCGTGCTGACTTTGGGCACAGCAGACTATTAAAAATGGCAAATGAATTCCGATTGTGGTCATGGAAACGAGGTTTTTCCCTAGGACAGCTCTTGTCACTGCGGAGATTGATAAAAGCGTTTTATACCATGGAGCGGGAGAGAAGAACATGTTTGTGTAAACGTACAGGTAGGGGAGATCCAGGATGGTCTCAGCCTTGTGGGAGACAAAATACAACTTCGTCATAATCCTCGTGGTTCCCCTCCTCCCCGGGAGCATCAGCTGGAACCTCTCTCCAAAGGCTTTTGGAAGCCCTGGACCAAAGGAGTCGCAGGCATCCTCCATCCCTGGGAGGAAGGCTCTGGAGCCCGGCCGCGTCCCTCGGCGCTCTGTGGTCTTCATCAGAGGTAGCAACTGGAGGTTGCTGCTGAGACTTAATTGTGCAATTGTAATTTTCTATAAAATGCATCATAAAACCTACTCATGCCTTATATTGGCTTGAAGGAGTTATTCCAGCCTCTCCGGTTGTAGAATGCGCACTTTAGGAAATTGCCTGGATCTGTATTTTTCTTGGAGCAGCCCCACAGGTTGCTAATAAATATTCCATAACCTTCTATGAAGGATTGTTAAAATAATTTAAATATTGAAATGACTGGCTCTCCTTGGCCCAGGCAAAGCCCAGGAGCAGGCTGTGGTTCATTTCTGTGACCTCTCTTGGCATGCCGGTAAAATGCTCTGAATTGTAGACCCTACATAAACACTGCCTTGTTCTCATTGGCCTTGAATTTCCTCTGCCATTCAATCTGTTTTTTTTTTTTTATATAAAAATATATTTTTGTACTTCCACAATATTCACAGCGAAGGATTTAAAAATATCTAACATGCATTAATTTAGCCTGAACGCCTTCATCAGGGCTGAGGAAAGGCTTTTTCCGTTCCAGGGTGGGAGGACAACCCGTGTCCCCACCTGCCGCGGTTCCTGCGTTGTGATTAATCCCTGCCCCTGATACCACAAACAGGGAATTAGAGAGGGGCTGACACGGCGCTCATCGTAGCTGAGAAGATGCCCAAGCATACCATTAGTTCCTATAATTTTTAAATTTTTTTTTCCCTTCACTGGAGTTCTGTTTCCCGGACGATGCTGTGGGTTGGGGGGAGACTGGCAGCTTGGTGGTGGTTTGTGTGTGCGGTGTTCATGGAGATGCTGGTGTGCTTGCCTTTCTCTCCGGATAGAAATACAAGAGATGTAGACAAATACAACGAGGTGGCACAGGAAGCTGGTTTTGTCGAAGCAAAACGCAGCCCATTAAGCCGTCATACCCTGACACTTGTTCCGCAGCGGAAAACAAAAAGGGAAGCGTCTGGCTTTTGTTGGGAGACGTGAAAGTTGCTGCTCCTGTACGTCCTGGTGTTGGGGCTTTAGCCTGCTGGAGTCATTGGAGTTTTATTTTTTTTCCTTTTGGTGAAGACTGAAAAAAAGACAAAGACTAAAAATAAAACCCGTAATTTTTGATAGAACTGTGGAAACGTGGTTAGATCTAACCCAGCAGGTGGCCGAGGGACTCGGTCGGCAGAAACCAGCGGTGCTTTCGCTGCAATCAAAGTGAAGTGCAGAAATTTAATTAAATGGTAGTAAGGCTGGCAGAAACTTTGTAGAGCAGCAGTGCATTGTCAGATTCAACAATTATTTCAAGGAACACAATCCACAGATGGTGTCTAATTGATAAATTAAGGTTCTGGTGCCCGATTCCAGTTACATTTGAAGGTTCTCTTTTCTTAAACAAAACCTTAAAATTTTAAGGCTGCTTCACTGTTCTGAAAACACAGCAAGCTGGCGTGTGTTTTGGACTGGGCGACGCACCCTTTTCGTGTTAAATGCAGAAGGTGTTTGTTTAGGTTTCCCTTGTCCGTGTTTCATGCCGGAAAGGATGTGCCGCGTGGATGGGGAGGCACTTAGCTGGAATCTCGGATCTTTAGAGCTCAGCTCCTGGGGACCTCTCCTGTGTGCTGGGGCAGGTAGTCAAATAATCCCTCGAAGCTTTTAAAAGCTTTTCAGCTTGCCTGACTCTACCTTAAAAGCTGTCTGTTGACTTTCGGACCTCGTTATCAGCAAATGCAAACCCTTCGGAGCTTGATACCTGCTTTGGGAGCAGGGGGACGGCCAGCCTGGGGACCAAGCCTGGAGGGACACTGACTCACGTCTTATTGCCGCTGTCACTTGCGTGTGTTGCTTTTTTTTGGGGGGGTTCTGGGCTGGTTTTTGTTTCCCCCCTTGCTTGGGTGTTGCTGAGAGCTCCCCACGGCTTTGTGCGGGTGGGAGGGAGCCCAGAGCGCATCCCTGCAGCAGAGCTGGGGAGAGCTTCGTGTGCCGGTCTGGGTGCCTGGGGAGCTCAGCAAAACAAACAAGCAGGCTCTGTTTTCCCTCTTTTTCAAGGGAAGATGTATCAAGGGTGTTCTGTCCCTGTGTGTTTCTGATTTCCGTGTGTAAACACAGTCCAGGGTTTAGGGTAGCACTTCAGAGGAGGGGCGGAGGAGATTGAATCCAGCTCTTCAGACACACTCTGTGTCTTGTCCTTTGGTGCTGGAGAGGGTCTTTCCCCTGTGCTGGTGGCACTGTCCTCGCAGGGTGAGGGCGTTGGACGAGGCTGGGAGCTGAGAGAGCGAGCATCAGCCTGTATACAGCTATACGTACTACACATGTATATACACACCTGTATGCACAATATTGGTTTGACCGTTGGTAAAAAAAAAAAGAAAAATTTTAACCTTGCAGTTTCATCCTTTTTTTTTTTTATTTAGGCAGCGTCAGAAGATGGATGCAGGAGGGAAATGGCCGTTTCGTTGTGCTGTGAACCCAGGGCGCAGATCCCCCAATTGCTCTTGTGTGTCGCCTTGGGCATCGCCCTTGTGGTAGCAAATCCTCCGTTAGCCGGATTCGGTGCGGTGGAGCTGAGGCTGTCCTGAGCGATGGAGCTGGATCAGTGCTGGTTATTTTTGGTTACTAACAGTATACTTGACTTCAGGAACTCGGCTGCTCCCTTCCCCCTTTCTCCTCTCCTGTGCCTAAATATATCCCACCAGTCAATCAGCGCTGGCAGGCATCAGTGCTGCGGCTGTCAGATCGAGTTAGCTGCCGAGAGCTGGAACCACTGGCTTGTTTTTTGGGCTTGGAAATGTATTCAAATAGTGGCATGGTAATTTGACTTGCAAATAAGTACAGTCTGGTAATGGGGCCCTTGTATCGAAAGAATGATGCAGCACTTTAGACAAATATATGTCTCCTTCCCGTGGAGCAGATTAGAAAGAATACAATCCGTGCTGATGTTTATGGCTGCACGCTTAGCGAGCAGAGACGATTTTGAATTTTCATTAATGGTGGATTTTGCAGTTCTTAATGGAACAAAGAAAAAAAACGCTGGAAATTAAAGGAATGCTAATGCCTTCCTGGGAAACTTTGAAAACATTTGCTTTAGAGGCAGATCGACTCCGGTCATCATTTTGTCTCTTCATTTTTTTCCCCTTATCTGGGCTCGTTGGCTGGCTGGTTGGTTAACAGCAACACTTAAGCGAACACATTATCTCTGTTATTGCTCCTTCCCAAAGTGAAGGAACTGGCCTTTGCCGGTGACGGCACAGCTATTGCCACAGCAACCAGGCAGGATGTCACAAATTCAGAAGTGAGACTTTACATGCGGAACAGCAGCGGGAGCAGATGGATATTGGAAACAAACCCCCCACCCCCTCCCGTCGCCTCCTTGCGCTTCTTCCGAAAGAAATAAAAACACTTCTCACAGAGTCTCTCCTCCAGCCTGGGGCGTGCCGCGCGCGGGTTGTTTCTGCAGTTGGAAGGCGTTAGGTGCTGGGGCTGCCCGGGCGGTGTCGGGTGCTGGAGCCAGGATTGGAGCCTCTTGTGACCTCGGGGTTGATACAGGGAAACGGAGCTCGCTTGGGAATTGGGGTTCGGATTTCGCCTGGAAGTTATTTCAGTAACTTTGGTGTTGGCCTAATTCTGTTAATTCTGAATTTAACAAAACAAGCAAACAAACCCTCACCCTCAATGTTTAGAGATGCTTGGTGACCATGTTGCAGAGATGTTCATCGTAGCGCCCAGTGGCCGTGTGGGCAGGAGCCTCAGGAGCGGGTGCTCGGGCTGTTTTCTCAAAATATATAATATTGGAAACAGACACAGAAAGGGGTTTGTGCTTAATAAAATTTGAGATGGTTTGAAAACCAGGGAATTGGTTCAGCGTCCCAGTGGAAGGCTCTCTGGGCAGCCTGCGGAGGTCACCGTGGGATGGACGCACCAACAGAGCTGGGCTGCAGGAGGGTGCCAAAGGGGTTCTTTGTGCTCCTGGTGGAGCCGGGTCACTTGTATCGACCTGGCCGTGGGTCCTCGGAGGGTCCTTGTCGTGGTGGGAATTGTCGGCTCTGGGTTGAGGCGCTCTGGAGTTGTGCTCAGGTTTAAAGCTCCGAAGGAGGTCGGTGTCAGTCTTGCGCCGACTTGAGTTTCAGCAGGGGCTGGGTGTCTATTTTTGTCTTGCAGCAGTAGGGTTGCAGCCCAAGATCCCCTTGTATTTGTGTTTTGTTACTGGACTTCGAAAACACCAGCTGTGATCCTCTGTGCTATTACTGGTACGGATCACATGAAATTTTAATTAGCTTGGGTGAAGGGAAGTTCTGGTAATTGATTTGATACACAAATGCCCCTCTGCTTTCCTTGGTTTATGTGCTGGAAAGATTGTATTAGAAATTTTCTATTATAAGGGAGATTAAAATGCATCTTTAGGATTTTCTTGAAATCAGAAAGTTAAGTGCCTCTAAACTATTCACATGAAAGGTACTATTGATATTTCTCTATTTCAAATAAAAGGAGAAATTATTATCTTTATTATTATTATTATTGTCTTAGTGGAACCAGTTGCTGGTGGTGGGATTTATGCAGTCAGAGGTGACTCAACACATCCAAGTGCTCTGGTTCAGACAGCCATGAAGGACAGTCCCGTTGCCTTTTGAAGAGGACTTGGCTTTAGCTGTCTCCTTCATCTCCTTCATCTTGTTTGTGTTGTCCTCCTTCGGATGGTGCCCCGTGAGATGCTGCTCGGTTGTCGTCTGCACGGAAGATCCCAAAGCTGAACTGTGTGTAACCTGCAGCTGCCTGCAGAAGTTACTCACCCTCTTCTCTTTTTCTTCTTTGAAAACATTATGGGCTTTTCTTTTACTTTTTCCCAAAGTTTCATGTAAAGAATGTCATTTTTTTTCTTGGAAAAAAGAAAACATCAAAACCCAAAAACCCCCCAAGTCCACAGGGCTGTGACCTGCTCTGGTCCAGACCTTTCTGCAAAGGGCCGTTAACTCAGCCGCTTGTCATCCCGCGTGCCCAGCAGTGCCCTTTGGGGATGGGCAGATGGTGGCTGTGATGCTGTAGGAGGTGCAGCGTTGGTTTTTCACTTGGGAGACGCCCCGACAGATAACGTCAGGAGGCTGCTGCAGTCGGGGGGCTGCTCTCTGAAATCAGGACCTGGCGGATACAAGTTTCTATTTCAGGAAAATTATCCTTCCCCTTCCCCTTT
>WKFP01014359.1:592913-607559 GCA_011057875.1 Pterocles orientalis
TTTTTTTTTTTTTTTTTTTTTTCCCTTTCTCTCTTACTGAATGGAATGCTTTTTTTTTTTTTCCCCTTCTCTGTGACAAGGTATTTTAAAAGTGCTCTTTTGCAAAATATGTGCACATTAGATAATCCGGTGTTGCATAAAAGCTCTTTCCTATTTTGGGGGCTTCGTGCACGTATAAAGTAGAGCTAATTGAAGACAGAGGCTGTTTGTCACAAATGTGAATATAAGGATGGGGGACGGAGGGGAAGAATTACGTTAAGCGCCAGGGTGATGGAGGGTTTTTTTTTCTCCCTTATTAGTTATTTGCAGAAATGTATCAAAAAGTCATTTTGATGCAGTGTACAATAGTATCACAAACTTGTGCTTTGCATCCTAAGTGCCTGGTTAGAGCACAGTTAGAAGCTGAAATCATTCCTCGATTAGTCCCCGGAGTCCTATATAAGTCTTTAACTCTCGGCATGTGGTCTGTGATTTAACAATGGATGAAGGATTGCCGAACTTGAGCTGAATGTATAACCTGAAATTTTCAAACCTCCAGCCCCTTTGCTTTCTCCTCTCCCCTTCTTCCTGGAGAAGATCCATCAAAACCTTGCTACCGCTGGCAGCGGGTTTGCCTTCAGGGCAGAGCTTTGGAGCTGGAAAGTCTGGCAGCCCGCGGTTAGTAAAAATGGATCGTGAACCGCTATCAAAAAGAGGCAGGAAAGGCGCCTGGGTGCCGTGCCGTCCTTGCGTGTCGCGTTAGGGCTGGGAGTTCTCGTGGGCACGGGAGAGGGTTGGACCTGACTTGCTGCCAGCTTCCCGTGGCTCTGGGTGCAGCTTGGGATGACTCCTGGCTTTGGTGATGATGGTCTGGAAACATTTCCCGTGCCTTCGTTCAGTCTGGACGGCTCGTTTGCACACCTTATATCACTTTAAAGACGCAAGGCTGGGGAGGTGGGGTGTAAACCTCTACGGGAGGTTCTGTTGTACGAACGGTTCTGGTGTATGGCACCGTGCGTGCAGCTGAGAGATGCTCACGCGGTTCCTAGATCATGTCTTGCACGCGTTGGAGTGGTCGTTAGCCCTGTGTCTGACTACCCCAGTTGAAGCACGGAGCTTCTAGCCTTGGTTTAAAATTTCCAGCGTAGATACAGACCTTGTGATTCCATGGGAGGGGTGAAATCTCCCACCACCCTGCGGGTAGCCAGGCGGTGGCGTGCAGTGTGTGTGCGGTTTGAGGCAGGTTTCTCCGGTGCCCACGGCACATCTGCCTCTCGTCGGCTGACCTGCTGGCAGGGGTGTTGCTGCTTTCCTCTCGGTGCTGTATCCTCTGAACATCTCTTCTCGGTGATAAAGCTCCAATTGCAGGAGCCGGCTTTAGAGGTCTTCAGCTCGGTCCCCGCACGTCGGGCAGGAGGCAGAGGTTAGTGGTGCTCAGGTTTGGCTCGAGTTAAACTGCACGTTCGTGGGAAGGTGTCCCAGCTTTTCATGTCCTGCCAGACCTGGAAATCCAGTCATCTCGGTGGCGTGGCCTTTTGATGTGAGATTTTTGGCGGTGGGGCAATTATCTAGGTGCTGTCAAGTCTGTAAGTGTGTTGAGCTGCGATAGTCTTTGATACTGGCAGAGTTCTTGTGCCGGGGAAGATGGGGAAGGAGTGAATTTGCAGCCAAATGCTTATTTTCGGTAACTTAATTATTATTGGAGACCTGTTGGTGTTACAGATCAGGTAGGAATGAGTTCCTGCATTGTAGCAGGTCTTGCTGAGAGATGATCTCGTTAGAGTCTGGGTGCTGAGTCACGCTGTGTGTTCTGCCATCCACATGCCAATGTATAAACACATCCGTTTTCGCAGAATCTCTTGCCAAGTACTCGGGTTTACAATGCTAACAGCTTTAAATAAATTCTTCCTGGAGATAACTGATTTATTGGGCTCCTACCCTTCTGAAGGCAAAGCCAGTCGCAATTAACAAACAAAGCAGCATGAGGCAGTTGTCATTCTGGGTAATAAATCTTGCAGTGTTGGGTCCCACTTGCTGATGGGCTTTGAAAGTAAAACTACACGTCAGCCGAAGCGTGCCGTCGGCCCGGGCAGGCGGCGTGCGTGCGTGTCATGTCATCGCTATTGACGTGGCGCGCTGATGGTTTCCATTTGCCTGCCCAGGCATGGAGGTGGGTGGTGGGTTTGTGTTCGGCAGGAGGCAGCTATCCCACGCAGCCGCGCCGAAGCCCGTCCTCGCGTGGGTGCTGGTGGGCGCTGGTGTGGTTTCGCGCCGTGTCTGCACACCTTGGGTGCAGTGGGGCTTACGGGTGTGGAAACCAGTGATGGGTTTGCTTTGGTGGTGATGGGAGTAGAAGGGCAGTGGGTCGTTGGTTTCCTTACTCTGATGAATGGAAGAAGTACGTTAGCTCCAGGGTTCAACGTGCTGCGGATAAACGAGCCAGTTGGGTTTTGCTGCCGTCGTACAGCTACGTGAAGTTTGAGGCGGATCAAGCCGTCCCTCATTTTTCTTTGGTTGTGCTTGGCAGCAGCTAGAGTTGGACCTACTTCCTTACTCCCGGAAAAAGACGTTATTTTTGTATCTAGCTCTCCAGAAGCTTCAGGGCAGCCTGGCCATGGGGTCCATCCCTGTGCAGGAGATGGGGGTCCTGCCGAGGGGAGCAGCGGGAGCTTTGGTGCCAGGTGAGGCTCTTTGGACACACCGGCGATTCTGTATTTGTCACCGAATGAGGTGCGGTTGGCACCTGGAAGCGTTGGGAGTCTTGCAGGGTGGTCTCAGGCAGAGGTGTGTCTGGTGCTGAGCCTCCTCTCCCAGCCTGGCGTCCTTCTCTGGCTCTCGGACGTGACGGTACACGGCTGAGGAGTGAGCCCTCCCGGGTTTGGTCAGTAGTCATTGTTGTTCCCTGGTGGCATCGTTTGGATAAACAATTGGTCCAAGACCTGTTTGCATGGTTTCCAGCGTCAGGGAGATATTTCTTGCCGGGTTTGTAAAAATGATCTAAATGGATCCGACATCCTGGCTATAAAACATCTGTAACATTACACATTTAGTTATGTTACTAGAGACTTGAGTTCATTTTGATGGGCAGTATTTTATCTGCTACTTTTCCCCTTCTGAAAGCAAAGCTTTCTGTAGAGGAGGATTTATAGAAATATATTTCCAGCACAAGAAAAGTCATGCACATTAAGATGTTGGAGTAAAAGAGAAATAATGTCTTTTTTTGGAGACCTTGGCTGATTTATCTCGTGCTTGGTAGTTTGCTATGACCTTCCCAGCTAGGAATAATATTTTTTATTTTTGCTTTAATAACAACAATGTCAGTAACAATGTCTTGTGCTATTCCAGCATCTTCAAATCAGCCTTTCAGCGGGTTAGACATTTAATGAGTGAAACCTCACAGGCTCCAGTGAGCCGTGGGGATATATTTTTGTTCTTCTTTTCGTGGAAATCAAGGTACATAGCACTCAATTGTGCGACGTACTCAACCTAATGAGGCTTCCACAAATGCTGCGAGTTAAAACGTGTGCTTAAATGCTGAGCCCTGCAGTCGAGCTTCTCCCGAGACTCTTTGATACGTCGGCCCTATGGAGACTGGAGTGACTTGCCCCGTGGCCACCAAGTGAGTAAACGTCCCACAAGGGAGACGAGCTCTTGTAGCTGCGAGGTGCTGCCTTCCTTTGGAAAAAGTATGAATGTTGTCTCTTGTCTTGCTTCCACTCTTCACTCCTGATGCTGCTCCTCAGGGGCCCTTTTATTCCTAGTCAAGGGTTATTTGATCCGCTTTAGAGCGACAACTCTGCTGCTTTCCTGATGGCTGGTGGGCTCCCTCCCTGGAAGGGAAACATCTTTCTCTTGCGAGATGAAGGTGGGAGCACCGCAGTTCTTGCATTCACCAGCCCGTTCGTGCGGAGGGAAGAGGTTAAAAGAAAATGCGGCATTTCATAAAATCGTGGGAGTATTTCTCCAGGAGTAACAGGTAGATCTGGATGTTTTGGAAGATTGCGGTGGCATCAGCGGAGCAGCCCGGCAGCGTGTTGCATAGACATCAGCTTGACTCAGCAGATGAAGTAAAACTTGCTCATCAGTAACTGATTGCCACGTGCATCTATATTATGTAGATGAAATTAATCAAGGCTAAGGGTTAAAGTTTTCCATTTGTTCTTTTCAGAGAAATCAACTGGAGTACGTTGGGAGGGAGGTAAATTGCTTTACGCGTTTCTTTTCCCTTCCTGTGCGTTTTTCTTGTTTTAGCAGAACATTAGCTGGAATCTTAACAGAGAGCTCTCATCGCTGATTTGACAGGGTTATCAAAAAAATTAGTTGATACTAACTTAGAAGTATTTAAATTATGTCTGCTTTCTGCACTGTAGAGGCAATAACTTTTTTTTGGAGTGACATCAGGGAGAATTTATAAACTCCTGCAGAACGTGTGCTTTTCCTGGTCTCCAGGTTGGACTGTGCCGTTGGATTTTTGTTAAGCACTGTGTTCAACCTCCAAATACATTTCTTCCTTCTCCTTTTTCTAAGTGCATGCTAAGGAAAGGTTCATGGGCAGCACCGCAAAAGCCGTTCCAGCGGCAGAACCACGTGCAGCTGCTGCCTGGACGCGTGGCTGCCCGCGCCCGCACTCTGAGCCTCACAGGTGAGTGTGGAGCAGCCAGAGGACAGGGGATAGATTTTTGCCCGTGGGATGAGCGCACATCCCCTGCAAATGGGTTGGCACCTTGCCCCGTGAAGGTTTGTACAGCAGCGATGCCTGATGATGGATGAAGCTGGTGCAGGATCCGTGTTCGGGCTCCTGGCTGGTGGCCGTGACTTCATGGGCTTGGGCAACCCACCTGGTTAGTAGGCAGCAGCTTTTGGTCGAATGTGACTCTGGCTGAGCTTCCAGCGGCCGTTTGGCTGGAGCTGGCTGCTGGGAACGTCTGCCCTCGTGCCGGCAGCGCCCGGGAGCTGGCGACGCTTCGTGCAGCAGCTGTATGCAAATACGGCGACAGTCGAAGGTACTTACTCAATTTTGCCTGCTGCTTTTGCTCTAACGGATTTATAGATTTTAATTTGGGTTGATAGGACAAAAGTATTGTGAGGACTCTTGGATGAGGGTTTTGAGTCAATGGGAGCTGCAGGACTTGGAAAAATGAGGCCACTTAAGTGCCTCAGTATGGATTTCGGCATCCCACTCCGGGCACGCAGCTGGTGAAGTTGTTGGCCTTTGTGATCAGCTGGCCTCTCAGCCCCTCTTCATTGTGGAAGCCCCCTCCCAAGTCTCTGCTCTTGGCAGATCTGCAACCCTGCAGCCTGAACCGGGGAGCCAGCCCGCTCTTCGGCAGGAGGAGATGCTGCTCGCGCTGTATCCAGGCTCCGTGCAGGGTCTGGCTCTCTGTGTGCCCCTCCTGGGTTGGGAAGGCAGGGATGGCTGGCTGGCTTCTCCTTCGGTTGCTCCAGATTAAAAAGCCAGGACGTGGGTGCGTTTGGGAAGCTGCTTAGCTTGTTTTCCCACCCACTGTCGTCCCCCCTGCTTCACCTGCAGAGCCTGGCTCCAGGTCGACCTTGACCGTGCCCTTGTGAAGATGTTCTCCCACCGTGGTGTGTCCTGTTGGAGGAGACAAGTTTTCTTGGGTATGGCACATGGTGATTCTCTCCAGAGGACAGCATCATATAAATAGAGGAATTGATGGAGGTTGTAGTGGTCAGTTAGTGCTGAGTTCCCATCCAGTACTGCTGCCGTGCCTTTGACTGCGGGGTCCCTGGGCAGGACACCGTCTCTCCCCGTCCCTCTGTACAAGGCGAGGTTTTGCCTGTAGATGGAGGAACGGTCTGAACTGCTTCCCACGGGGACCTCTGCCCTGCATTACGTGGGCATTGCAAAAATCCCCCCAGTACGTGGTCGTATTGGGCAGTGATCTCATCTGTGGTCCTGAGATGTATTCCTTTAAAAATAATTATCCTCATTTCAAGGTGTTAGTGCAGTTTTTAAGCAGTGCTGCGCAGTCATCAGGCAGCACGGTGGATAAGTTCTCTGCACTCTGTGAATATTTAGTGACCTTCCTTACTGTGCTGTGCATGAGAAGCTAAAGCAACCCGGAGGATTTACATCGATTTTCCCTCTGCTCCCCAATTCCTGCCTCTGTACCTGGCTTCTGTGGCCCATCAGAGTTAACTGGGGCACGGCAGCGGGGAGCCGCCCCGAGGGATGTGATAGAACCTCGCGGGGCTGTGATCTGTTCCTGTTCTCTGGAGGGTGTCGAGCCTGGCTCTGCTGAATTTTACTGCACCTTTGAAGCTTGAAGCCAGATTTTGCTCAGAAAAAAAAAAAAAAAAAAAAGAGCTGAGCTCTGACAGCTGGGGCTAATTTCCAGGAGACTGGATCTGCCATGAAGGGAGCTCTTCGTGGTGGGGCATGTCGGCGCGATGCTGAGCCTGGGGAGTGGGGGGGTTGCAGGATGCTCCTGCCCAGGCAGCGAGCCCTTCTCCTGGGGAGGGGGGACCCTCCTGGGGGGTGGCTGCAGCCTGGGGGGCTGCTCCTCCCAGGGGGGCACGCGAGACGTTACTGTGGTCGTAGGAAGATGACCAGGGAGGGTTCTGCTGGCCCCAGGCCAGGTTGGCTTGTGAAACCCCAGGGATGGCTTCGGCGACCGCTGCCGGTTCGATCTGTCGTACAAACATCCCTGTGTGCGTTCTGCCTCCTGCTGATCCCGTGGTCATCAAGGGAGAAAAGGAGAACACCAGCCAAACCCCGACCCTCCCAAAGTTAACCGAGGGCAGCCGGAACCGGGGAGTACAGCAGGGACTAGTTCACAGTTCAGTTGGGGAAGGGATGGGGAGAACGCAATCCAGCTGTATTTTCCCCAGAAATCAAGGGAACTGGTTTACCCCGCTGCTGGTTCAGGTTAAAGAGCTCTTTCGTTCCCGTATACCTTGCTGTAGCGCGAGTTGCTTCTCACAGGATGATATCAGCTTGCTCAGGGGTCAGGCACAAGGTGTTTGCACCGTTAAGTCTCGCTGAAATCCCATTTTGGATACTTAAGCGTGTTGTACGTGGCACGTAAAGCTGTGCTGCCTTTGCACAGGGTCGGGTTCCTCTTGCTCTTGTGGAGTCGAGGGTCCAGCCGATGGTACACGGTGCTCAGCAAAATGTCTCCATTGCTTGTCACCCGTGCAGTGGGACTGGGGACAGTTCTGGGGTCTTCTCTTGCTTGGGGAATGGGGAAGGGTTGGCAGCTTTCGATCAATGTTCCCTTTTCCAGGGTGGGCTTTGCATCGTGTTTCGGTTTGGTTTTTAATAGGTTTTTGGAACTTGCTGTGAGGATCCCGGAGGCATAAAATAACCCAAAAAACTGGAGAATTCTTGCTTATGGTTTGTGCTCTGCCAAAGAAGCCAGCAATTGAGTTAACAAGATCGCTTCCCCTTTTACATGAGTTATTGTTGGTTTTAATTAGAGGTAATGCTGTAGTTTGAATGTACAACACAACGGGGTATAAAATGCAGTTCAGCTTATATACCAGAGATGATTTTTCCAATTATAAACCTATTTAGAAGGCGGATACATTAGAAATGGTGAAATGTCAAACTGCAGATGAGGTGAGCAGGCTGGAGTACGCATGCACCCACGCACACATCCCGTCGTACAAGGAGGAGGAAAGTGCTCTGGAAAACCGTTACAGGCGCATAATTAGTTTAATCTGAAATTAATGCTAATTTCAGCAATTTGTGATGCAGATTCACAATTAGTACTCTAGTCCACTTCCACCGTGTTGAGAAGTTAAGGATGCAAAGTCTTAATGAATTCCACACCGGCGTGCCCCCGGGCTGAGCTCACGCACCGGTTTCCAGGGTGTTCTCCGAGCCCCCTGTGCGTTGGTTTGGTTCAGCGCCCGCCTCTGCCTCGCTTTCCGGGAGCCGCTGCTGGTTTAGAAGGTAGTCCTGTGCTCGGGTGGTTTCAGCTCATGGAGGGTATTGATGTGTTTGGGTGGGACGGGATTATTTGGGTGGTGAGACACTGGAACAGGTTGCCCAGAGAAGCTGTGGATGCCCCATCCCTGGAGGGGTTCAAGGCCAGGCTGGATGAGGCTTTGGGCAACCTGGTCTAGTGGAGGGTGTCCCTGCCCATGGCAGGGGGTTGGAACTTGATGATCTTTAAGGTCCTTTCCAACCCAAACCATTCTGGGATTCTATTGTTTCCAGAAACAACCTCTTCAGCCTGTTTAGAGCAGATCTACCTGATGTGCCCCAAACTGATCTGATGGCAGCTCTAACCTTGCCAAAAGCAGCGTAAAATCAGAAGACTTGCTTCCTAGAGCAGGGTGGTTTTCTCCTGCCTCTGCGCCGCCTGGGCTGTTTGCTCAGTGTCGGAACACAGAGGCGAATGTATTTTTCGAAAGCCAGTAAAGAGGTTGTAACCTTGAGTGGCTCCTCGCAGTAGCAGTCGCGTGTGTTTGGATGAAGTGCGGCGCTGCCGCAGTGTACAAACAGCAATTCTGCCGGTACGAGCAATTAACGGACTTTGCAACCAGCGTTCGGTCTGGCTCTCCCCCGTCGGTTGCTTCTGCACCAAGAGATACCTTGGGTATAAAAAAGCTCCAAACCCATCCAATATCTGCATTTTGCAGAGCCCTGTGATAGCGAGTGGTGCATCTATTCTGCTGCAAACTCCGAACGAGCACGTGGAGCTGAAGGAGGTGTTGGTGGGTTTGCGAGGGACCTGGACCCCATCAGACATGGGTTTGTGATCAATTCCCAGTCGCCCTTCCCGCCCCGGGCGAGGAGCAGGTGGAGCTGCTGGCCAAGGGGCTGAACCCCGAATCACAACGGGGGACTCCCTTTGTGGGCGTGCCCCCACTGCGAGCAGATTCTGAATTTACTTGCAGGAAAAGATAAAGATCCTCAGTGACTTTCATGGGAGGGACTTCAGGCTGGGGACTCCTAGGTTTTGGGCTTTTTATCATTTTTTTTTTTATGATGAGTGTTTTTCTTAGATATATACATAAACATTTTTATAAAGCTGTAGATTTTGTTCTTGTTAAAGATATGCTAATCTATCTTCCCCAGCCCAATGAGAAATTTTGATTTTAAAAAAATCTTTAATTTTGGAAAGAGAAACTTCAGCCGGCTCCCTTCTGATCGTTTAGCATCTTTGACGTTTGCTAACCAGCGCTAAGTGTACTTCATTAAATACTGTTTAACCCCTTGTTTTGCCGCCCTGAAGCCAGCACAGGAGTGGGGAGGGTGAAACCGTCGCTCCCCGGGATGCACCATCGGGGTCGGTGCCCTGCCTCTCCCTGCCGTCAGCGGGGGGTGTTCGGTGAGGTTAAGGTGGGCTCCTCGAGTGCCCTCGCTCCCATTAGCAATGAGAATTTGGGACTTTCTGGTTAACGTGAGTTTTCCTGGAACTCACGTGTGGATGTGCCTGTTCCTGGCCGTTTCATGTGCTTTAAAATGTGTTTTATTGGTGGTGCAGTGTGTGAGCTGCACCAAAGGTGTCAAGGTGCAGTAAAACCTCTGAATTAGTGAATATTTTTTTTTAATGCCTTGTTGTCTGCTCCATGTGTGGCTGGCATGTTTGCAAACCTCTGGCTGTTAGCTGTGGGACTGACAGCCTGTGTTTGCATCTCCGGACTGCGGGTCCGCAGCAAAGCTGGGCTCTGTCCCCTGGGAGCTCCGAGCAGAGCCGTCACCGCGCTCCGGGGTTGCTCACCCTGCTGAGGTCTTGCCTCGTAACTCATCTGCTTGGCTGACGAGGGAGGGTTGGCGGGTTGGAGCAGGAGCTGGAGGCTTCGTTTCCAGTCGGTCCAAATCCCGCCGCAGTTATCTAACGAATGGAAATTGGTGAGGCTGTGTCGGTGCTGACAAGTCGGCTGCGTACAGCGGTTTGCCTGGCATTGATGCTTGGGAGAGAAGTAGCTGCTTCCAGCACAGATGGACGGGTTCTCGGTTCTCGCCTGCTGGGGCTCTCCGCGATGCCCCGGGCTCCATCCGAGCCGAGCGCGGTGCTGGCCCCATCGCCCATTGTGGTTCCCGTCTGCCCCGGGAAAGGGCTGGTTCCCAGCCCCTCACCTCTGTCCTGCCCGTGTCCCCCAGGCTGCTGGTGGGGGTGAGAAGGGGGCTCCTGGGGAGCCCGTGGCCAGCTGGGGGGATGCGGGCGCCTCGCGCCACGGTGAAGGGAAGGCAGCAGCATCCCCGGCGGAGGCACGGCGGGTTCAGAGGAATCGCCGGGGCTGCGCGTTCCTGCTGCTCTTTTGCTGGGGGGGGTGTGTGTAATAAAGCGATTGAACAGTCTCGTCAGGAAAAATGGTAAAAGCAGACTTAATTTTGTGCTGCGCTTTTGTACCAAAGAGCTGATTTCTGAAACCATTTCCCAGCTCGCAACCCATCTCTAGGCGTTAGAATGTTGTGAATTTGCTTGTCATTACCAATATTTTCTTTGACTGGAGCTATTGAAACAAAGTGGTCTTTTTTTTCTTTAACCTTCAATCTCGCTTCTGAAAGAAGTAGCTATCTTTTTCTTTTCTTTCTTGGTCAAATATAAAAATGATGATAATTTCAAATATTACTTTAGGATAATTGCTTTCCTCTCTCTTTTGTATGACAACAGAAGCTTGGCCTGATCTTAAATCAGATGCTGGCAGGCAGAGGGCTCTTGACAGCCCTGCAAAATCCTTTAGTTACAAGTTGGCTTTAGCCAATTCTTTATTTGTAAATGACAATTTTCTACAGAAAAATATATGCTTGGGCTTCAATTTCGGAGTCCTAGATTGCAGCCAGGAAAAAATAATTGAATTTTTTACACTTTTTTTTCTCTCTTTTCTTCCTAACTTAAAAAAAAAGAAAAAAGTGAAGCTCTGTAAAGCATGGGTAGGGGCTGGCTGAGGGAAATACGGAGCGTGTTCGTAACGTTGTCCTGGGTCTGCCTGGGTTCAAGGTGGTCCCCAAGGCTCCAGGGGTTTGGGATGAGCCCACGAAAGCCGCCAGCATCTCCCGCCAGATAACCCATCAGGGGCTGTCTGATGGGACGTTCTCTGGAGGGTGTCCATCGTCCCTCACCCTGTATGGACCAAACCTGGGTGCACCTGGGTCAGCAAGCGGAGCCGGGTGCTCAGCTGGGGTCCGGGGGAGCACGAAGGGGTTTCTGAAGGGCCCGATCCAGCCCTGATGGGTGGAGGTGCTGTGAGCATTGCAGCTGGGATGTGGCTTGTGGCAGCCGGGGGACTGCGTTGGTAGCTCTTGATGATTATTTTTAAAATAACTGTGCAAGTTCCTTTTAAACTGCCCCATCGAAAGTTAATAACACATCACTCCAGTGGGGTGTAGTTATCTTTTGTCTGAAAAAGAAAAGAGGGGGAACGTCTTGAGACGGTGGCTATGAGGATACGACACTTGGACTCCTCTTCCACTTATATTTGCATTGAGAAGCACAATAAAAATCATTTATTAAAAAAAAATATCCGGGGGCTAGAGCTGTTATTGAGTGCCTTTACTCAGCCATTTCTCAAATAAAAACAAAACAAGACAGAGAAAAAAAATAACTATCTAATCAAATAGAGAATCTGAATTGCTTTTGTAAAGAAATATTCTCATTAACTGGGTTAGGGATGGCATCTGAAGAATATTTCTTTTTTCCACATATTGTCTGAAATAATTGGTTAAACCGTGTGCTTGTCTTGTAATTTCTTACAGATGGTCACAAGAACAAAGAAAATATTTGTAGGTGGATTATCGGCTAATACAGTAGTGGAAGACGTAAAGCAATACTTTGAACAGTTTGGCAAGGTAAGTTCCTGCCCAAGTGAGCACTGCATATTTTAAATTCTTTTTTTTTTTTTTCCCTTCTTTTCTTTTTGAAGTGTGTTTTGAACAACAGAAGTGTAAGGAGCCTATGCTCAGAGGAGGGCCACATTTTTTGCCTTTCAGTGTAATTTCTCGAAGCCTCTGGAATCACTTATAAAATTCCTTTTCTGTTATTTTTTTTTTTTGCATGTGTATGTGGACATCATTGCCAGCACTGTTTACCTTCATTAAATAAAAAAAGAATAATTGGGAGGTGAATGTGTGTGTGTTCAGGAAGAATTTGACCCTTAGCTGAATGATTACACAGTTGTCTACGCCATAAAATCAGCCTTCTGTTTACCGCCGGTTCCAGTGGCGAGAGGAGCAGGTCGGCGTGTTGGAGAGAGCTCATGAGGTTGTGGAAATGCCTGAAGGAGCCCCGTGAATAGTGAGATTAATACAGAAGTTGCTAGAATGTCTATTTAATTTCTTGTTAAAAAAATCCTTATGCGAGGTCCTGTGGAAATAAATGTAGAAAACTGACATTAAAAAAAAAAATAATGCAAGGAAGGAAACCTGCACCTTGCTGGAATAGTCTCCACAGGGATGGAGCAGCTTGGACCCCCCAATCCAGGCTGTGCCGGGCTGGTGCTCAGTGCCACCGGCTCCCCTGGAGCTCACTGGATCCCCAAGGCTTCTGGATGCTTGGGCGGGGGTCCCGGGGGGTGGAGAGCATGCAGAGCCGTCTGCTGTGACAGCAGTTCCCGTACCACCTTCCCCGGAGACTCCCGGCAGCCCCATCCGCGGGGCTCCGTGCACCTCGGTTCCTCTCCTTCGGAATGTGCCGGCTGCTGGTCGAGATGCGCGATTACGTGAGGACGCAGCAGGATATCCCAAAGCAAAGCGGCTCCCATTCCTTGCAGTTAGTTTATGTTTCTTTTATCTGCCCTGAAAAGCCTTGGCCAGGCACTATTTTGTTGAGGGCTGAGGAGGGGAGTTTATAAATTGTTCCCGTGCTGGATTGATAGTTGTTTTGCAAACCATTCATTTTATTTTCAATAATAATCTTCGATTCCAGCAGGATGTTTACAGCCTGCTGAGCCTTTTATTAAAGGATTACATGAGCTTTTGGATGTTTCTCCTGTAGTTACTTCTAATTGCAGAACTCCTCTAACCTGTATTTTTGAAGTTAATAATAGTTTCAATAGAAGTGCTTTGCATATTGTCTGGCTGCTGTCTTAATATAGTCTTTTTAATTTCACCATCTGGTAGTTTCATGCTTGCAATTTTACAGTCCCTGAGAAGGCAGACGGCTCGGTTGGGTTTTTCAGCAGTGGCTGGTGACTCGGGATGCTTCAGTTCCTGCTTTCGCGCTTTGCCTTTCTTGAGAGAGCTCGAAAGAGGTCTGCCTTTCCAAAGGCAATACTTTTGGAAAATCAAATATTATTTTTTTTTTTCCAAGTGTCTTAATTTGAAGGCGCTGAAAATTAATTGTGCAAGTTGTGGTCAAGGCTGGAGCCCATCCCTCCGGCGGTGTAGCTGGGGTACGTCCTGCTGGGGCTGCACCGTCCGGTCGCTGGAGCTCGGCTCCGGGGGGGCTCGGGCTCTGGGTGCTCGGCCCCTCTGCTGCCGGGTGACCGTGTCCGGTTCCATCCCTGTTTCATGCTTCCCTATTCTAGCTTGTGGAAAGATGAGCTGGGTGCAGTCAGTGGCGTTTGGAGGAGAGCCTCTTGGCTGTGCCACCGTCACTCGACCTCAGGTTCTCTCTGCTGCGCTTTGCTTTCTATCGGCTGAGGCAGTTTGGTGTGGGGGGTGTTTGGGGTGATTCTCCCCGAGGCTGCAGTTGTGAGAAGATGCAGAGCTAGGTAATGACTCTAGGAAATGAGGACTCGGGGTCCAGCTAGATTAGGAGACTCGTTAACGCGCTGCAGTGGGTGGGATGCTGCATCCAGATGTAATGACCCAGGACTGGCCCTGGGGGACCTTGCAGGAGCTGTGTCCTTGTCCCTGTCCACTCCACTCCCCTGCCTTGCCGAGATGGCACAAGCTCTTTGTGGCAGGGATGGTGACAGGTCTGTGCACCGCTCAGCCCCCCAAGCCTCGCTTTCCACTTGCAATGCCAACGATGCATCGCGAGAGACTGGCAGGGTTTGCATTTGCTCAGTGCTTCCTGAAAATAAAGAAAATTGCATTGCATAATTAACGTGCCAGGGAGCCGCCCGTATTTGATAAGAGCATCTCAGGTGACTTGCTCTTTGAAATGCTGAGCTTATTTGTTGGTGTGGAAAAAAACCTGCTTACCTACTGCTGTGATTCTGGAAATCCTGTTTGTACTTGCTGCAGAGAGGAGCTTTGCAGCCAGGGGAGGTGGTTCTGGTGACCGGCTGATGCCCGCGGTGGTTGGAACAGCCCAGCTCTGGGGCCAGGCGGCTCCTTGTTTAACGGGAGCTGGTAGGAAGGGGCCTCAAGTGTTGGTTCTGAAACTGCAGCTTTCTGAAAAGTAAATGCCGGAACCTTTATCTCCAATAAAAAGAAAACTGCTTTAGCAAACCCTCTTCCCTGGCTTCACTGGTGAAAACGCCCGTTAGAGCACCACAATACCCGGTGACGGTAACTCCTGAGACTTTGTGACGTTTCTGGTTATTTTCTCAGGATGGGTCTGTAGGTGTCCCAGCTTCCGTTTTGCCAAGGCGAGCATCCCGAGCTGCTGTAGGCTGTGCAGGAAGGCTGGGAAAAATGACCCGAGTGAAGCCGAAAGGCTTAACAGAGGGAGCTCGGAGCAGTGTGATTAACAGCCTCGTGACTGCTGGGTGCTTAGAGCTGGGGACCTGAACCTGAGCACGGACCGTCCTCCTGGGGCTGCCCAGAGAGGCTGGGCGGGGGCCGGGGTGCTGAGGAGGGGT
>WKFP01014359.1:607579-619113 GCA_011057875.1 Pterocles orientalis
GGGGTCTGGCTGCGGGGTCCGTGGGGGTGCAGGGGGAGGGAGCTGGTCAGGGTGGCCCGTGGGAGGTGTTTCTGGGCGAGAGTTTGGAGCTGAGGCTTGTTGGGGAGCAGGATCCACAGGAGGATGGGAGGAGGCTGAGCCGGGAAAACAAAACTCCAAACTAAGCCCTAACCTTTTACAATCAGAAGGAAAAAAAAAAAAAAGAAAAGCCATTGTCTTGCTGCCTAATCCTGATGGTCTGATGCAGTTGTTGCTGCGATCTGCTGTTATTTCAGTCAAAGATGTTTTAAACAATCCTGCAAACAAAATAAATTCACCGGCCGTGTTAACCCATCGCGGGTCAGCCGCGGCGCCCGTGTGGGCAGCTGGACCAGGTTTTAAAAGAATTTCAATGAGAAAGTGCTGGAAGCCAGGGGATCCAAGGGGGAGCCAAGGGGGCTCCGGAGGGGCCCCAGGTGTGGCTGTGCCTGCCCCTCTGCCTGCTTTGAGGTTTTCTGAACGCGCCACGGTGCTCTCTGACAGCAGGACGTGCTGGAGCGTTTAAGGCGTCCATCACTGGAAAAAGGAAAAAGCAAAGCAACAGCAGCCTGGTGGAGCCTCGCCCGGAGGACTGTGCCCAGCGGCAGAAAGCCCCGGAGGCTGATGGATCGCACCTCTCCCAGGACCTGCCTGCTCTGCACCTTTTGAGCCGCGAGTGAGTGATGATAAGGGACTCGTTAGGGTTCATTTTTTACTAGGTGACGCTCCCTTTGTAGAGCTCCGGTGAAAGCGGCGTAGTCCTTATTTTGCGACTTGCAATTATACTTCACATGGCGAACTGTGTAATTAGTTTGGAAGACTTATGCCTAGTCATTGGTTTATCCTAATCGGCTTTGGCTTTTCCCAACAACAAAGTGAGCTTATTTTCCTAAGCTGAAACAACTCTGCTCCCTTTGTTCCTCTCTTTTATTGTCTCATTCCTTTCATTCTGTTCCACTGCCAAAGTTTTGTTTCATTAGTCCTACAAGTCATTTCCAATCCAGTGGGCTGCTACAATAAAGCCTTTATAACTCGGCTGCCCTGGTTCCCATGTCCCTTCTGGTCTGGAGCCAGCACTTGCTGTTTGACATGGGATTTTAACCCTTTTGGTGCCCCAGCCGCTGGTCCCCCCCCCTGCGTTGAGGTTACTCCGGTGCGGTGGAGCCGGGGGGGATGCGGGCTGGAGGCACGACCCGCTGAGCTGGGGGATGCTCAAGGGTTGCGTGCGGCCGTTAGTTGAGGGGTTCATGCGGTAGGGCTCCACGTACGCTTCTTGGCCCAATTATCAAACCAGAATTCAGTGTAAAAATCTCGGTGAAATACCACAATCAGTCCTGGTGGGAACAGTGCTTTGGATGAAAGGGCAGCTGTGTCCCTCCAGCCCCTGTTTCCCGCAGGATGGGAACAGAGTTGGGTTGGAGGTGTGTTTGAGTTGTCTTGGCTGTTAGATCAGCCCCTGTATGACTGTTCCAGTAGAAAATTCATGTTTTCTTGTGGAGGAGAGAATACATTTAAATTTATACTTCTTTGGAAAAAAAAAGGTGATTTTTAAGGGAGATGTGTGAAATGAGTTTTGTGGATAAACAATATTTTTACATGTTGTTATCTCAAACCGCTAGAGAAGCAGTGCTGGTGTTGGTGGCCCCAGCTGTTTCGCTTCTAAAAATCTTGAAATGGTCTCTATGTTTTTTTTTTTTCTTGCATAGCAATCTAAAATGACTTTTGGGGAAGGGAGCTGTGGCATTCGCTGTTTATTTTAAATTTTCGGATGGAATTGGAGCAGACCAGTATGCATTAATTTTGTTTTCTGTTCTGGCTTGCCGTGAGGTCCCTCAGACAAATCGTAGGCATGTCTCAACTTTGCTTGGAATATGTTGTTTCCTCAAGACTGGGTTTTAAGATTTGGAAATTTTGAAACAAGACAGGATTTCTGAATTACCTCTCTGGACCCAAAACGTTTGTTTTTTTTACAGTCACTTGTTGTTTCCTGTGAGACTCAAAACAGACCGGTGGAATAATAATAATAATAATAATATCTAGCTTCTGATGTTGGGGGTTTTTCTGTGTGAAGCTGTTGAGCTTTTGAAAGCTTGTGATTTTCTCACCTCTCCCTTCTGTAGCCATGACTTAGTGCCTGGTGGCAGCTCAGGGGAGAGGAGAGTCCCTTCTCGACCCGTCCCTGCCCCAGGCACACCTCGGTAGAGCCGTGCTGCGGGGAAACTAAAGCCGAAAGCAGCAAAACGTGAGAATTTCCTCCTTTGGTTGTGCAATGTCCCCCATAGTAGCGTGGACAGCAGTGCACGTAATGGCCGGTTTAACCTTTGAAAAAAATAATCTTTGGTAATAAAGTCCCTCTGCTCTCTCTGGGTGAGTGTGCCGGCGCGGGAAGGTGTGATCCACGCCGAGGATTTCAGCCTCATCGGGTGGTTTACATAACTGGCTTCCTACATGCTTTCCTCTGGCAGCTGTGAAAACAGAAATGAAGGAAACAGGAGAGCAGACTCCTCCTTGCTTGGCAGCTTGGGTGTGAACGAGTTAATGTTGAGCACTCCCGTGGTTTGCTTTTCCCTGAGACCTTGAGCTGGCCTCTGGAGGTGTCATTACAATGGAGCTGTTAGCATGAGAAAAGGTGGCTTTCTTGCCCTGGGTTGGTTTTGGGGGGGTTTGGAAGGCTGTGAGGAGCTGGGGCTACCAGGCAGGAGGTGCAAGGAAGTTCCCTTGTATGAAAGCGAAAGCTTGGTTCAGACTTGGCGTGGGGCTCGAGCTGTTGCCTGTTGGACAGGGATGTGTTGAGTTCATGGTCAATGGGGTGCAGGGATGGGCTGCTCTTAATGTGTGCTCTTTGCAGAAAAGTCGTTTTTTTGGTTTGACAGGTTGTTAGCCTTTCGGCTCTGCGTTTCCCGATGCGATATTTGTGGGTTGGTTACATGTCATGAAATGAAGGGACAGATCTGGGCTCTTATTTACATTCTGGTCTCTCACAGCTGGAGTTCCCAAAACGTGTGTAATGTGCAGTAAAAGAGGGAGTGTGGTGGCGTTTTTTAAGCTGTTGCTGACCTCGCCGTTCCTTTCCAAAGTGATTCTGAGCTCTCGACCCGGTGTGAAAGAGCTTGTGGCTCATTATATTCTTCCTTCTATCCAAGTTCCCTGGATGCACCTTGGGAGAAGTTGCTTCACTTGGATCATTGCACCTCCTTAAAACAGAACGAGCTCGATAGCAGCTTCTGGGGAGCTTGGGAGGATGAAACCCACAGTTCGTGGGGGTGTTGTGTTGTAGTGCCATGAACAGAGTTCAGCCTTCGTGCTCAGCCTCTGCCCTGTGCTTGTGCTCCAGAGTTCCCGTATTTCTGCATTTCCTTATTTGAACAAGTCCATGGTACTCCGAAGGATAGTGGACATTCCTTTAAATTTTGGCTTTAGCCTGTGACGAAGGGATCAGGGACGTGTGGTCCCTCATGGCCTAAAGCACTTGTGATTATTTCTTCTCCCTCCCACACATCTGCTTTTTTTTTTTAAAAAAAAAAACAAATTGAGAAACTGGATCGTTGCTTAAAAAGCCGCCAGTGTTTTCATTCCGTGTGTGCAGGAAGTCAGTTTTTAGGTGGTCTGTTAGAAGACACACGCTTTGTGGAAGTGGTTTTGTTATAAATTAGACGTTGGTTTCTACCTGGCTTTTATGAGAAGAGGAAGCGTTAAGGCAGGATTTGTGGGCGAGGAGGCTGTATCAGAGCTCAGCAGAAGCTCGAACTACAATTCTAGTTCCCTTTAGGGCAAGGCGGCTTTGTGCCGCAGCGCCGTAACCGGGGTGAGGTTGGGTGGCTGTGGTGGAGCGCCGGGCTCCGAGCATCTGTCCCCTGGTCCCCGCCGTGCCCCCCGCCCGCTCTGTGGCTGGGGGCAAGCGGCTTTATCTCGCCGCACGCTTCCTCGCCTTTCTTCCTCAGCAGGCTGTGAAGGGCGGCGGAGATGCGAATGCCCAGCGTCCCCGTCCCTTGCAGCTGGACACGGGGCACCCTGCAGAACCCCGGCAGCAGGGAAGGTGCCGGGTACAAATACCAGGAGGAGATTGATGAACGCGGGCGCTGCTCCTCCCGTCCATCAGAGCGGTAACCTGGGTCCAGAACGTGACTTCTGTTCTTCGAGGAGCTGCAAGTGAGGGTGACAAAGCTTTGCCGTGGGAAAACTCTTGGTTTAACGTTGGTTCTCGAATAAAAAAAGAGCAGCAATGTCGTGGGTTAAGCAGAGGAGAGTTAATTTTTTTTTTTTCCTTCTCCCTTCTCTTCATAAATAGCTACCAAGAAGCTATGTTTTGGATTCCTGCTCAGGAGAAAATTGATAAGAAAAGAACGTTTATACTTATCGCTAGGATATTCTCAAGGAGAAAATACATTCAGCCTCTCTCCCCTCCATAGACAGAGCCGGGGGGGGGAGAGACAGTCCGGCTTCTAGCTTGGGATTTGCTTTTAGGTCAAGATTGAGAAGCAGACTGACCAATTATTCCGTCCCATGCACGTCATACCCAGTATATAGGTGAGGACCCTTCTGGGAGAGCTCTTTTTTCGCTTCCCTCGGGGTCCAGATTCAGGATTGTGGCGGGTTGGCCCTTGGTTGGGGGCCAAACCACACACAAGCAATTATCATCAAAACTTTGTGTGGCACCATTGGAGCTTGCACATGCTGTAGGCTCATCAGCTAAAGTGAGTTAGCTAAGAGGTGATTGATGGGAGGGTGGTTGATTGTTGTCATCGTGCTACATAATAAATACCCAAGTATGGAGCAATGGGCTGTGAGATGTGGGGATTTTTTAAATGCAGGTCCGTTAGGAAAAGGGCTTTTAAACGTATCCACGAGGCACTTGACGTAGATTGTTCCAGATGTGGAAAAAGAGCACGCATCACAGGAAGGAGGTGGAGTACCGTTTTTTTCCGCATGGAAACGAGTGGCCCTGCTGGGTCCCTGGTAGCCCGTTGAGCCGGTGCTGCGCAGTGAAGCCCGTCAGCCCGCCTCGGAGCGGTCATCCCGGCCGTGCCCGCCTTTCCCCCTGCTGTGCGGCGTTCAGGGAACGCGCCGTTTGCGCCTGGTGGAAAATCCATTTTTAAAGTGGAGGGTTCTGCGCAGAGCCTGGTGGCTCTCAATTTGTTTGTGTTCTTGTTCTTTTTCATTTATTTCTGTGGTTTTTCCATCAGGATGCTAAAAATCACCAAGATGGTTTTTAGTCAGTCCTAGAGGTGGGGTTAACCGGGCTTTGCTCGCAATGAGGTGCGACGGGTTTAATTAAACTGACGCTAATTGTGCAGAGGTGGAACGTGAAATTCGTTTGACATCCATCTGACACTTGTGTGTCTCTGTTCGAAGAATTCAGTGGTTTATTTTCTGGGGGGAAAAAGGACGCACCTGAGCGTATTTTTGGTGGAAGCGGAGTGGTAGCCAAGTGCGTTGGGTTGGTCAACGTTGGTCCAGTCGATGGTGGTCCGGTGCTGGGTGGTACGTGCCAGCCCTGAGAGGGAGGGCGGCGTGTGCGGCGCCGTGGCTGCGTTTACAGATACAACTTCAGAAATGGGGACAAGGGCGAAGTAGCTCAAATGAAGAGCCAGTTAAGATAATCTCAGCAGAGTGAGGATTAGCTGCCTGTTAATCTGAAGGATACCCAAAATGTGTGCGGCCGGTTCGGATCAATGTCTCTGACAGGGATGCTCCCAAGGGGTTTGGGGTGAGCAGGAATTACCAGGGGTGTTTTCAGCTCCCTGTCCTGGGCAAAATGGTGTTGGAATAGTGCTCCGGGCTCTGGTGGGTCCTACTAGCAGAATATGTTTCTCTGCTGTAGTGTCATCGCTGTGGAAGTTTGGAGAAGTGAGCGTGTTGGATATACCGTAAAGGAATGGTTGCTCGTGTAAAAGGAGTTCACGTTGTGCAGTTTTTCTTTTGGCAGAAAGTTTTACGCTAGCCAGTCTGTCAGAGGAGAGGCTGCTGTGTGTTTTATTTTTTTAAACGAGTTGCAGTGCTCGCCCCGACCCGTACTGCTGCTCCTGACACCGAGAGGCTGGTCTGAACCGGACCGGTAAGGCACGCTCGGTGGTGACCGTGGGACCATATTTGCACCCCAGTTCCCGGACGTTCACTGGCAATCTGAGCAAATACAAACGTGTCCAAGATTCCGTTTCCAGCATCTCTGTATTTTAGCCCTGGCGTTGCGAAGCATCGTGGGTCTGCGTTGCCCGAAGGTGCTGGGCTGTAGGCTCGTTCCCGGGGCTGGGGAAGAGGGCGTGCGGCAGAGCGGCGGCGGCGATGCTCTCCCTGGGGAAGGTGCTGCGCCAGCGGTGGCTTTTCAGGAGAAGGTCCCTGCGTTGACTCCGTTGCTCTGATGAGTGGTTTAGCGAGTTCAGATTGGTGCCATGTTAATTGTCAGGACTGGGAGGGTGGGAGCAGATTTCACCGGGGGCAATGGAAGCGATCCAAGGCATTTCCACTCTGTTTCCCTGCTTGGCAAACCAGCACTTACTGTCACTTTGCATAAATAGGTTTATTTCAGAGGGTCAGCCGTCACCACTCCCCCCTCTTCCCCTCCCGGCCCACCCTCCCCTGAAGGATAGGAGGCCGACGAGCATTTAATTTCCCCAACAGCAGGTGCTTGTCATCCATCTGAAGATAGCTGCCAACATCTGGTGCAATTGCCTGAGCAAACGCAGTAACAAGGCGGCCCGCAGTTCAAACGCGGGGAGAGCATTGCCTCTTTAATGATAACAAGCTGTTGGCTTCCCCTCGGAGATGAATTCATCTCACAGATGTTTGTCTAGTTTTGGCAATCTTATCACTATAGCTTTGGTGATTATGCTCAACTGGAGACTATTACTATAAAAGAAGTTTGAACTGGTTCCATTTTTTGCAATATTTATTTATTTGTGCATTTATTTCTTTGCTTTCTGGATATAATTTGTGTGAACAACTGTAATGTTGGTCCCATTACCCAAGTACCCTTAAGTTTGTCTTTTTTTTTTATTTTTTATTGCATCTGCTGAACAGTAGCGCGCTACTTGACATTCCCCACTGGCGAATGTCTTTCAGCCACGCTGACGTTCTGAACATTCCCCATCAGCAGCTTTGTGGTTTGAACCCTCTCTTTGACTCTACATTTTCTGGGATTGCTTGGCGCTCGCTCTGCCCGTTCTCTCTAATAACTGCCGTGCGCTTACGATTTCTGCAAGGCGCCGCTCGCCAGGAATGTTCTGGATATTTCCATTTGGACAGCGGTACCCTGGTGACCTTGGCAGGGGTTTGCAATGACGACGTACGACCATCTTCATTGTTATCCCTTCAATGTTTCCAGCCTCGGCGCGATCGTACGAACATGGAGACCTGCGGGCTGGAGACTTCAGCGCCTGGCTGCGGTTCGGTTTTCTGACATCCTTTTTGCTGCTGTTGTTGTTTTGTTTTTAAGGAGACGTTTTCTCCTGAGCGTGTGGAATTTAATTCTGGTAAATAGGATTTATTTTTGGAAACGTGCTTGTGAATAGGTGACTCATGCCTGAATGAAGATGTGTCACTGGTGGTGGGGACACCACGTATATAATTTCTTAGGCTATAAATAGACGGCAGTCCAAGTCTTGGTGGCACGGTGATGCTTTGCACCGACTCGTTAGCTGCAGAGCGCCTTCTGAGGAAAGTGTTTGGAGTGTCAGTGTCTCCTGGTGGAGCAGTAATTTCTGCTGATGCTTAAGGAATAGACATCAATAGCTTCATAAAATACTGGGAGCTCTTTAATTGGCACCACGGAAATCAGAATTCAGGCACGTTCCCGTGCTGCCGTCGCGGGGCACGCTGCGTTGCTTCTCTCCCTTGCAGAGGTGGAGGAGCTGAGCTGGGGAGTTGGGGTGGGTGTCAAAGGCTGAGGGTATCGCCGGCATGGTCCTGAAATTCAGAGATTTGCGTTTGCTTATTTCTGGTGCTGGGGGAGATTTGAAGCTGAACGTTCAGGATTAGAGATCACTGCGATTTTCAGCTGCTGGCAGTAGCCGTTCCTTTTTCCCATCGCGGATGCTGAACTGGTTGTGTGTTGATGTTCGCTCAACACCGTTTACCCACCAACACAGCACATATGGTTTAATGTCTTGTCTTTTTTTTCAGCTTCTGCGGTAGTTACAGTATTATTAAAAATCCATTAAATGTTGATGTACATCATAAAGTATGTGCTCCTGTGAGTGCGACTACAGATAATTATTTCTGATGAATAAACCAAAAGGACAAGTATGTAAGAAGTTCATCCTGCAGCTTTCAATTTCCATTATATACATCTCCTGCAGGGGCAATCGGCGCGGCGTTGCAGCTGGTTATTTCTGTGGCCAGGCTCTCCCTGGAGATGGATGATGACAACGCAAACTTGAGCTAGCAGCAGTGCCGGTGTCGTTACGGACGTGTTTGCAGATCAATGGTTAACCAGGGGAGGCACCCCTCTGGAAGGCAGAGGATGTGAAGAGTTTTTGTTCGTTGCTTGTGGCCTTTGTGGGATCTTGGAAATTATTTCTCATTAAAGTAACTCCGAAATCTAGCAACAAGCGAGGTGTCACTGCACCAGGAGGGTAGGCAAGCTCTTCTTGGTTTGCAGGGCCTGAAGCTGGCAAGGGAATCATTAAAAATAATACATTGCAGCGTCCATGAAGTTTCATGCGGTATATAATGGTCCATAGGGGCCTCACCTACTTTTCCATATATGATCCATACAGAACGGTTGCAGCTCCTCGTTAACTTTCCCCAACGCTGGCTGTGCCTCCTCCTTAACACCCCCGTCAGGCTTCGTGTTATTTGCCAAGCGTTTCCTAATAAGCAGGAACTTAAATATTTATCATGCTTGCCTCCTGTCCCCACCAGGCTAAAGGCATTGTTGGCCCCTCTCCTGGCTGTTTAATTTCCTATGAACGGATGCTCCGCACGAATCCTGGCTCGGGCAGAGTCCAGGGCTCTCCTGCTTGGCTCTGAAGAGTCATCCCTCCGGAATTTCTGGTGTTTAGGAGCATTAGCCTTGGTGCAGCACGTAAACTCTTGCAGAAATCTTGGTCCTAGCAGCAGCACGAAGCCCTTGGCTATCCCAAATAAGACAGCCAGATTATCCCAGGAAGGCCTCGAGATCCCAGCACATCCTTTGTACCTCTGGGTTCATTGCACTTAGGGCTGGAACAGCTGAGGACTGGATGCTTTCTCCGTGGTGACTTGGTTGCTCTTTGCCCCGGGGAGACGTCTTCCCGGGCTTTGTGCTGCTGGCGGTGTGAGGTTTGGATAGACCGTACCGGGGCAAGGCGATGCTTCGGGCTGGTGCGATCTGCCTGGGAGCGGAGAGGAGGAGGATGGAGTTACGGGCGGGCAGGACCGCGGTTCAGGAGCGGAGCTTTGCGGACGTGGCGCTGGTTTGCTGTTCTCTTTTGGTCTCTATTCAGGTCCCCACCCAAAATCTGGGACTAATAGCGTGGCTTTCCTATCGCTGCCGTAACAGCGGGCTGTTCTGGGGGGGTGAGCCTGCCTGCACGCAGCACCTTGCCCTGACCTTGACCAAAGTCGTCGTGCTCCCGGAATAGCAAACGGTGACAAATAAATTCACCTTCCCGCAGTTCAGTCTGGCCGGCTCTGTTCCTTCATCCCTCATCCTCCCTGCGAGGGGTTTTGTTTACTTTTCCTGCAATGGAAGAGGCCCTGTTAGATAGTCCTCTTTCAAAAATAAACCTCGGAAAAGGAAAACAAAAGAGAAGGAACAAGAATCGGGCTTTGTCTGATAATCCAGAGCAGATACTGATCTTGAGTTCAAGGCAACTTGAGCCAGAGGTTTGTTAAAGTGTAACGCGAATTCTGCCGGTTTTGGGTGGCTTCAAACCCTCTCCTCTTCCTCCTGTACTTTTCTGACAACAATCAAAAAAGAGAGCTGCAGTAAAATTCTAAAGTAACAACTATTGATTTGTTTTCCTTTTTTTTTTATTTCCCCCCATCTTCTTCACTTAGATTTATTCTCTGAAGTTCACGAGGTCAGTTAGGTGCCTCGGAAAAGCTGTATTTCCTTTGACCTTCTGACTTTTAAGAAAGTAAAAATATCTGGTAAAGACCAGGTCGCACGACTTCCAAGCCCAGCGACAGATTCTTGAACCGAGAGAAAGGACGGGTGCGAGGAAGAGAGGAGCCCCTTGGCTGCTGGGCTCCCCACGCGCCGTGGCCCCGCCAGCGCCAGGGCTGTGCTCTGGGTGTGCTGCTGGGGTTGACCAGCTTTCGGGGTGTTTATTTACTTACTGGCCACTTGAAATGTCTTATCCTTGCCTGGAGCTCGGAAGGGCTGCCTGTGAAAAGGGAAGGGAGCTCTCGGTAGTCGGCGATGCTGGCGGTTCGTGAATTCGGGATGCATTGGTGTGATGGACTCTGGGCTGGGATGACTCCGGAGGAGCTCGTCGTGTCCAAAGAGCTGCAGGGGTTGAATACCCAGTGATTGCGAAAGCAAGTGAATCAACCCAACCATCGCTCCGTCTTTGTGCCCTGCCTGCCTGGAATGTGACCTTGGGTGCTGCGGGGGTCCCAGCGCCAGCCGGGGTGGGCACGTGGGGAGGAGCGTCCCATGCTGCTGTGACCTTGTGTCACCGCTCCCCGAAAACAGCCCGTCCCGGGGCTGGGGGCCTGTGTCTGCAGGGGAGGGAGAAGGGGGCGAGTGCTGGGATGGCTGGAGGGGCTTTGGGTGGCTTTGGGCTGGAGGGGTTTTGGGTGGCTTTGGGCTCCCTTCCCCACCTCCGCAGCTGCTGGCAGTGGCTGATACAGGGCGTGAGCTCCATGGCTTGGCTTGGCTGGCAAACAAGGCTCTTGGGGGCCACTGACTTAGACACCGTAGTGGCATCAGCAGGTGCATCTTTAGCAGTTTGTGGTGGCTTTTCTGAAGTAAAGAAGTATTAAGTGTTGGCTGTTCCCACCCCCAAAAACAGCTGAGGAGGGTGAATGGAAACCTTTGTGATGCCTGAACGGCACCTTGTTCGTCAATGGCTCGGATACGGGTTCCTGGTGAACCAGGCTTTGTGCTTGGTTGACTCGTAGGTTGTATTTTCTGTTCCTGCTTTTCTGTTGGAGCAGGAAGGTTTATATGCTATGTATTGACCTAAAAATTTGCTCCATAAAATGTACAGAAGGTGTAGTCTGAAATAATTCATCTTTTGGGACTGGAGGCTTGCTTTTGACCTCTATTTACATGATATAAATCCGACTGGAGTGGAGCTGTGGAAATAGGACAGGCCAGCTCTTGCGTCAGGGGCTGCTCGGCCGTGTCGGGGTGATAACGCTGCGTCAAACGCTCGTGCCTCGTGCGGTTTTGTCGTGGCCTTTGGTGATCAGGGAAACGCTCTAAAAATAGAAGAGTTGGAGGTAGTTGATTATTTCAGCCGGATCGTTTGTGGATGTGAACTGACAAAACTCCTCCTGGGATGAGCGGAGCTGTGCTGATTTACACCCCGGGGCGCGAGTGGATGTGATGAGACGTCAGCAGCCCGTGGGCTGTGCGGGTTACACGA
>WKFP01014359.1:638315-659250 GCA_011057875.1 Pterocles orientalis
AGGTGTATGTATACGTGCCCACGGGTCCCTCTGGGCTTGCCCTGAGCCGAGGCTCGGAGCCGAGCCCTGGGCACACGTGGGGCGGTGGGTGGGTGGGTTGTGTTGTGCCCATCTGGCTGCGGGGAACTGGAGAAGTACCTTTGTTTGGAAATAGGAAAATACGTGTTTTGGTGCTGGCAGGGTTTGGTCAGGGCAGCTGCGGAGCGGGCTGAGCTTCCCGGGGCTGAGCAGTTTGGGGAATTGGGTTTTGTTCGGTTTTTGGTGATGCGGGCTGGTGGGTTGGTTTGTTTGTTTGTTTCTTCATCTGTCTTAGCTCAAGGGAGTGCAGATCAAACTGGAGTCTCCTGGGTAGCTGTGTCCTTCTCATGCAAACCTGTTTTTTTTTCCTCCTCCCTTTGGGCACGGGAAGAGCTCGCTGCGGTTTCCCTTCCGCGCTCCTCCCTGCGCAGCGCCTGCAGCCCCTGCGTTTGCTCCCAGCGTCGCGTGCCAGAGGAGGGGGAGAACTGAAGAAGTCCTTCCTCAATCTGCCAGATGCTGTTTTCTGCTCTCACTGATCTTGGGCAAAGCCAGGTGCTCCCGGGAAGAGCCCAGCCCCAGTCTGTCCCCATGCAGTGCCCTGGAGGTGACCCTGCGCCAGGACCGGGCTGGCCAAGGGCTGCCAAGGAGCAAGGGAAGGTCGAGGAGACCCTCCCCAGGTTTGGGAATTGCCAATCTGCCAGAAGCTCAGTGCTGGACACCTTGTCTCTGCTGCTGCTTCTCCCTACCCCCCCTTTTTTTTAAATTTTTTTTTTTTTTTAAATTCAGAATGACATATTGAGGGTTTTGATTTGTTTTTATTCTAGCTTGGTTTTTTCCAAAGCCGTGAATGTGTTTGAAACAAACATAATGAAACAATTTAAAAAAAAAATAAAAGGAATGGAAATAACCTCATATAAAGTGGCAGAAAAAAAAAACAAACCCTGCTATCGGCATCATCAGCTGTGCTCATGGCAAGGCACACGCTATCCCGGTGCGGCAAAGAGACTTAAATTTGCTTCAGCTGCAAGCCCCTGTGTGGGGGCAAGGTGGCGGCGCGATGTTCTGGGTCTCGGGCTGGGTGTTTGTGCAGGTTTGTGTCATTCCAGTGATGATTTTGTGATTGTTTCAAATCTGTCAAGCTCTCGATACAGCATCTTAAACAGAGTAGTGTGCAAAGCAGTAATAATGAAAAACCCCAACCCCACCTCCTCCCACCTCCCTTGGGGTAGAGTTTTTCCTCCGTTAAGCGGCTGGAAGCCTTGGGCTGCGTGGGTTGCTTTGGTGTCCAGTGTATGAGCAGCTCCCCTGCCGGCAGCGCTGCTTTTGGGAAACCTTGTCTGTTGGGAGAGGGTTACCGTGTGGGTTCTGCTCTCCTGAAAGGAGGATCGTTCTCTGAGCCGCCTGGAGGAGCAGCTTTTATCATGGTGGTTGTTTGAGAGTGTTAGTGAACTAGAAACCATCCTGCCAGAAGAATCCTCAGCCAGACCCTTGTATTTATTTTTTTTTTTTTAAAGGGAAGCAAAATTGTTTCTTTCTTTTTTTTTATTAAACACTAGTGCAGGTTGGGGCTCTGGTGAGTCTCTAATTGGCACAAAAGGGCAGTTTGGCCTCGTCTGGAGCAGGGTTGTCAAGCAGGCTGGATTGTTTGCTGCACGGAAACACGCAGAGCTAGAGACGGTGATTTGCATCTTCCCTGCCCGTCCATCGCACGGCAAGTCGCTTCACTGGCACGAAATGAGCATCTGATGAGGACACTCCTCCGTCTGTGATGCTATCCCTGTAAGAAATAAGAGTTCTTAACAGAAATCCCCTTTCTGGGCTGGAGGAGGCGGGTTTAACGCCCCGTGGGCTGTGTCTGTGCTCGGGTAGAGCTCCACGGAGCGAGGACGTCACGAGCCGGGCTGTACGTGCTCCGTGGCGAATACAGCCCCGGCCCGTGGCGTGTCCTTCCCCATCCCCATCCCCTGCGTCTCTGAAGATCGTAGATCTTGTTCTGATCAGCGTGTGAGTGTTCTGGAGCATCTTGAGTTGAATCGAAGCAGCAAGAAATGGATTTTTGCAGAGAAGCTTCTTAAATGAAAGAATTCCATTAGGCAATTTGTTGGGTTTTTTTTTTAAATCTGTGCAGTAATTCACAGTAATTCCTCTAAATTCTGCTGTGCATCTCTTGTATAACAGTGTTTTGGACCGTTACTGGAGGATATTTCAGTAGAATTGTTTTCTAGTTCCTGAGTGTGTTCTGGGGTTGTTTCTCCTGGTTGGGGAGCTGGTGCCATCCCGTGCTGCAGCCGCCGGCGTGGTTCCGTTGGTGTTCGGGAGGGGTGGGTGTGGTGGTTGCATGGTGGAGGATGCACGCAGGCAGCTCTAGACCTACCGGTGGCGTGGAGCTTCCCCAGATGCAGCTGAGTGCTGGTGGCTGCGGGCGCTCTGCTCCGCGGGCTGGGCGCTGCTGGTTTTAACGCGGGGTTTGCTTTTTGCCTCTGCTTTGGAAACAGGTTGTGATCAAATACACCAGTAATTGGACTGGAAACCCCTTTTTCAAATTCTGTTTATTTGCTAAGAGAAAAGGAACACCGATAAGAAGCCTTGTGCTGCAGCAGCTGGAGGTTCTCCTCCAGGAAAGCTCTCGGAGGGGCAGAAGGAAGCCACGAGAGGGGTCCTGCCCTGTCCTCCTCCCCAAAGAGAACAGAGCGCCCGGGGGAGGCTCTGCCGCTGGCCAGCACTGCCACGGGGACAGTGCACACGTCAGCCTGGGTGATGGCACGTTGGATGCATGTGCTAGTACATCCCAGGGATTTCTTTCCTGTTCTGGTCGGTGGAACGGGGGCTACGGGAGCCTCGTTAGAGCAGCGCTGTCAGCACGGGTCCGTGTTTGGTAACTGGCACCGTGCAGCCCCTTCGGCAGCCTGGCCTCTCGCGGGCGGTGCGTGTTCTCCTTGGCAGGACGGCACCAGCCGCCCCGTCCCGGCGTGTGTGCTCCAGCGTGGCATTAAGCAGAGGGAAAGCTGGCAGGCAGCAGCTCCTGGAAGAAGCTGTAAAACCTGAGCAGTTGGCCATTGACTGCAAACAATGCACCAGCGTGTCTTAACCTTTCTGTGAGCCGGTAGCCGCAGAGATCTGTCCTTTGGCTCCATTGAAGTGCGCAGCAGCCTGGAGGAGCGGCGGCGGCTGGTCCAGAGCGGGTGTCCGACGCCGCAGATTGATTCGGGGGGATGGAGGCACCCACTGTGAGTTCAGCTTCTGTGGCTTTGTAGCACAGAATTCAAACTTCCCAACAGGATAACGATGGGTTCGACCTGAGCCCTCCCGCCGCCGTGCTCGAGGCTTCAGAGTGTGTCCCCAGGCGCTGCCCTCCTCCGGGGACATCCCCGTGCAGGGTCCTGGGGAGCAGCACCACGGTCCCGACTGTGCTTGCTGCTGCTGCTGTCCCCTGGTGAGACCCCTGTTAAACACTCACCAAAGCCACCAGCAGAAATAACCTCTCTAGAGGAGCAGGTGTTTTAATGCCAGCGGGTGGGAATTTTGCTTGGAGGCTCTCGGTGGCTGTGTGATGGTGACGGTGCTTGGTGGGCTCCAGGCTGGTGGGCGTGGGGCTGCTCTGGGTGATGGACCATCAGCGTGTCCTGTGCCGGGAGCAAACCGTTCGTTCAGATTTAAGCCAGACATTGGGAGGGGTAACGTTTGTTGTTCCTGCGTTATTTTCTTAGAGAAATAATTAAGCAAAGATCCGTTTTATTTTATGGTCTATGGAAGGTGTGAAACCTTTCCTAAAGAAACTGCGTTGGTCCTGGATAACCCTGGACCTTCCTGGGCTGTGGTTAATGCCGGGGGATCGGGGCTGGGGCTGGGGGGAGCACCAGGCGATTCGGTGCCAGTCTCCAGCCATAAAACATCCCGAGGAGCTGCCAGCGTGGCAGGAGCGTGGGGTAACGTGATGAACGTCCGCACAGGCGTGTCAGGGGCGAATGCTCTGGTCCCATTACCCCGCAGATTTCCTCCGACTATATATTTTTTTGCTGGCAGCGGGGTGTCTCTGCCAGCCTGAGCCCCGGTTCCTGATGCCAGCAGAGCGCCGTGATGCCCGCAGCGCCGTCCAGCGGGATCGCAGCGCGGCGAGGAGCTTGCTTTGGATTGAGACAGCTTTTAGGTCTTGGGTTTCATTTTGTTGTTGTTATTGTTGTTTTCCAAATTCCCTTCCAATCCATCTGCTCTCCTGACATCCTTTTTATGTTGTTCAGAAGCCGGGGAAGCGGTTGCATCGCGAGTGTGGTCAGGTCAAACTCCTGGCTTTTATCTTTGCTCTCCTGCAGGTGATGGGCGTTTGGGGAATACATCGCTGCGAGCCGGGTTGAACAGGCTTTTGTTCGCTATTGTCCAGCTGCGCTGGAGACAGCAGCAGAGATGGGGAACAATAAACAGAGAAAGGAAGTGCAGGTTTTAAACAGAACTGTTTATTTTCTTTCTGTTCCGGTGTTCTTGAGATCTGACACATTTTGCTTCTCAGCCACATTAGCAAAGATAACGAGGCGAGGTGCGTTCGGAGCGGTCGTGGGTTTGGCTGTTGCTTGGTTTTGTGATGCCTGTATCTCCACCTGTGTGTGTGTATGGTCTCTGTGCTGGAAAAGCACTAATTATATCTAATGACTAGCCCTCCTCACGTCGGTGTATTTCCCACCTAATCCCCCTGGTCCCCTGGGCTGCAGTGGGTTCGTCTGGGCTTTGGGGAGCACCGGCTGAAGGGCTTCCTGAGCCGCGCTTCTTGCCATCGCAGGCAGACTCGTCGTGTGCAGCCTTCCCGAAACTCCTGGAGTACTGCCCCGGGGGGTGCTGGCTTTTCTTACCCCCTCCAGGACTGTCCCGAGCTTTTTTGGACACCTCGTCTCTCACAGGTTTTCTCCGTCCCTCCTCCAGCCCCGTTCTTTTCCCCATGGCACGTGGTCAGCAGACGGAGGAGCCTGGCAGAGAGCGGCACTGCGGGGCTGGTTTTGTTGTGCCAGCCTGCTTTCAGCCGTATTGCACACCGAGGTAAATCCTTCCCACTTCAACCCTTCTCCGTGGAAGCTCTGGTCTCTTGTTTTGCTGCGTGAGCATCCCCAGGTGTGAGCAGCCGAGCGGGGACAGCAGCCACTGGGTCTTGCCTCCTTTGCTCCATCTCGCATTCGAAAGCCCAGGGCTCTGGTGTAATAAAAGGAAATTTCCTTTTTTTTTTTTTTCTTTTTTTTCCCCCCCGATCATAAATACCAAGCAAGTAATATCATGCTATCCCTTTCTTTCATCTTTTTTTAAAATTTAATCTCAGAGTGATTTGCCTTGTAGATAACTGCGGACCCATGGGAGATGGTGTTTGTGGCCGGGCTGTGCCGCCACCGAGCCCCCCGGCTGTGCCGTACGGAAGGGCTCCGCCTTGGCTGCGCTGTGCTCTGGGGCACCCGGCGCTTAGGTTTTAAAGAGGTGCAGGGGAGCCCGTGCGTGCCTCCCCCCGTCCTCTGGGCTTCGTACCCACCCTCCTGGCGGGGAGTCGTCTGAACCTCCCTTTGAAAATCTCCACCTACTCCAGCAGCGCTGTTTCTAATAGCTGCGCTGTTCTTAATTTTTAAACCCCGAGAGGAGCTCTCCGGTAGGAATAGGAACTGAAAAACAAAGCAATCAAAGGAAAGCTGTCCTGCTGGCGGGGCATGTTTGGTTAGCGGCGTCTCAGGGGGACGCTGAATCTGGTTCTTTAAACTGATGCCTCTCCGCGGTGTGGAAGTTACCGCCCGCAGCATCTTCTCGAGCTCATCTGTGGCTTGTAATGTATGTCGAATGGAGATATCCGTTCTGCTGAAGAGCGTATAGCAAAAATCCTCTAACCTATTCCACCCAAATAAATAAGGCTGGAAATAAATCTCTCCTCGTGCTGTCTTTATAAATATCTTTTAAATTGAGGATGAGTGACAAGATGTGGTTGAGTCACTAGCAGAGCATCTCCGATAGCGTTGGAGGAGCCCTTCCAGATCTATTTTATACCCCGACTGTCACTGCGGCCGGACGCGTGCGAGCCGCCTGCGTTGCCCTTCGCTGGCTGCGGGTTTTCAAATGACAATTGGTAGATTGAAGATGGAGATAACTTCTGCTTGGTGCCTCCTTGATTGGACCTGGGGAAGGGAAATCATCCCCCTGCGCGGGAGGGGAAGGGCTGCCGGCACCGCTCCTCGGGGGCCACCTCCCCGCGTCCCCGGCGCAGGCAGCCGGCGGGGGACGGACCCACGGGGAACACGGGAAGAGGCGAATGGGGAGCGGCGAGCCTGGGTGTGCTTATTAGATTTTCAAATGTTATTTAGCTTGATTGCAGCCTTTTTACAGAAGGAGTTAAGACACGGATATAAGAGATAATAGAACTATAAATGGCGAGACAGGTTCTTATGAAATCAGTAAATTATTCATTTAACTGTTCCGTGCGTGCTAATTTCACGTTGCTATGGTACCTCAGAACGGAGGAGGGAGGTCAGCCTGCGAAACACGGGGCTCGCGCAAACCCCGCGGATCTTTGTGGCAGCCAGATAGCGCGTCGCACGCAACCTTCGGCTGGGTGATAAATTGCCTCTTTATCTGGCGTTGTCCGGGGAGAGCCGAGGCAGGCGACTGAAAGAGATGTTTCACGCTAGCTAACGTGTTTTGGAATTAGCCCAAAAATCACCCATTTCAGTCGAGAAGTCTAAGTATTGTCTTAGTGGCGTCTCTTCTCGGTCTGTCTCTGCAGATGGACAAACCGCAGCAGCCCGCGAGCTGACTTTGGGGCTGCTGTCACGCCGTGTGTCCTGCTCCTGCTGGTGGCTGGTGAAAGCGGCTTCAAGAAGGGGATGTTGCTTTCTCTTGGCTTTTGGGATGTCTTGGAATAATTCAGTAACAGACAGAAAAATCTCAGTGTTCCTGCGGGTCCATGGTGCTTGCCCGTGTTGCTTTGTCACCCTTGCTGTGTCCGGGTGGCAGTGGCTGGGGATGGATGCTCGAGTGCTGGGTGAACGTTTGAGCTTTTCCATCCCGCTAAACTTGTTTGTGGGTCTGATGAGCTGTCGTGGGTGCGGCAGCCAGGCAGGGTGAGTTTGAGAGTCTGATGGTGTCTTAGCAAAAATAGAGAAATGGGACATGGGACAGAGCGAATCCACCAGGCTCATAAAACCCAGTTCCGATGCCAGCCCGGCATCGTCCCTCTCCTGCCGTCTCCACGTGCTCCCAGCCACCTCCAAGCTGCTGGAGCAAATCTGGGAGATGTTGGTACAAATGACCCGGAGCCTGGGGGGCTGCGTTGCCCAGAGGGAAACGGCGACTGTTCCACAACAGCGGTGTCTTCTCCACCGTGCTTGGTTAATTGAGCCCGCTGCGAGTGTTCGGGAGCACGGGTAGCTAATTTTTTTTTTTTTTCCCCCCAAGCCACCAACTGCAGAGAGTTACGTGTGTGCGTGTGGGGAAGTGTTTGTGGTCTCTTGCACTCGTCCTGCTGGCACACGTGCTGGCTGCTGCCGCTCTTCAGGTGAGGAGATAATGATCACATCATTAAGACACTCCTCAAGCTGGCATTACTTGTTAGGTCAACATATCGATCTTGACATGACGCTGCAAGATTTTTATTTTTTTTTAGATAATGCCTGTCCGTCCTACCTCTTGCTCAGAGGAGGAGGAAAGGAGAGGGAGAGACGCAGAACTAAAAGCAACTTGACACAGGTCTTTTCCCCCAAATATAAGCACTTTGCTCCTGAAAAGATTTGTTCTGCTGCGGAGGCTCCTGCCTTGTTGCTGCTGATTGGATTACTGGCAGATTTCCTTTAAGTCGATAGAAATCCCAAGGGAGCTGCTGGGCTTGTGGGCAGATAATTCGGTCGTTCTAAAAAAAGACTCTGCTTGGTGCGGGTGCCCTGTGCCTTCCCGCAGCCAGCTGCGGCCCCTCCAGCCCGCGGGGTTCGGCCCCTGTTCCCGCTGCAGACCCCCGCCGCTGGCCCGGGGGCATGGGGGGGGCTCGGAGCTCCCGGGATTTCAGCGGGGGCTGGCTGGCGTTTGCGGGACGGTGCTGGTTTGCACCCGCGGCGGACATCAGCGAGCTCCCGGAATAACCCGTCTGTGGCCGTGCAGCCTTGCTCTGGAGCCTGGCGCGCATTTGCGTCGGATCTGTATTCCGAGCATATTGGAAACCGTGGAGATACCCTTCCTATCTCGCCGCAGAAGAAAACACCTCTCACTTTTTAATAAATTTCTGCTTGTCTTGTTATCTCTCCTGTATTGCAGCTGCCCAAGCCAGTTTTTCTTATTTCACTGGGTTCTTTTTATAGCCTGCTACTTAAGGGCATGTTGTAAAAATAGCAGAGATTTTACTTCGCTTGTATATATGCGCGTGGTTTGTATCACTGAGGCTTTATTTGGTGTTTTAATCCGCGCTTGCTGACTGCTCTTTTAAGGACTTTCAAATCGAAAGTGATAGCTCAAAAAAAAAAAACCCCGCGTGATGGTTTGTAGCGTCTGCCTCCCAGAGCAGCCGCGCTTCCACCAGCGCTGAGCGCGTTCGCCGTCCCTCCCCGAGTGTATTTCGTTAGGGATGGTCCATATGGCGTGTCAGGGAGAAGGGGAACGCAGAGCAGAACCTGTGTCTGCCAAAGAAAACTGTTTTGATCTAACGTTCGGCATAGTACGACTTTGGGGGGAAAAAAAATAAACATTGTCAGATGGGTGCTGCCAAATTTCACAATTTATCAAGAGTTTCAGGCTGCTCAGTGATTTTTTTTTTTTTCTTCTGAATACTCCAGTTTTTGCAGTGATTTACACAAGACTGTTCATTTTCGGTTTTAAAATATGTTGTAGAAAACAGGCTCAGAATATAGAACCGGGAAGCTCTGGTGTCAGCAGGTCAGTAAATCCTCAGCTGCGTTAGATTTACCGGCTGATGGCTTTTCGAGTGCGTCTCCTGATTTGGAGATGGTGGGACGTCAGAGTCCCTGGGAGACGGGAACGGGGAGAAAGGCGACTTCTCAGGGCTATCGAGTACATTTTCTTATTTTGGTCCTTTCCGGGGTAAATCCGTCTGACTTGTTCCATTTGAGCTCCGCTGCCTCTGCTCTCCCAGTAAAGCAGCTGGTGCGCTGCTGGTGCCAGGGGACGCTTGGGGACGGCTGTGGGCGTGCGCTGGTGTCCCCCGAGGGTCTGCGAAGAGCAGAGTTGGGGGTTTTTCTCCGTTTGGCCAAACAAAACCAAGTTGCTGCATCTCTGCGGCCCTTTGCGCTGCCTTGGTGTTCGGACAGACAGGAGCTGGCTGTTCTCCTCCAGGAGCACCCGTTACGTTAGTTACGCGTTATAAATCCAGAACGAGTAAATAATGTAAAATAGTTCTTTCCATTACGGGCGTTAAAGTGCTGGGAAAGCCCTTGGGGGGGCGAACAGGGAGGGCACAGGAAGGAAAACCCTGGTGTTTCCGTGGTTTTGGTGGCGTTTTGGATAATCATTAGAGAAATCCGCTAACGAGTCTCCCCAGGTCCCGCTGAGCAGGGCTGGAGGAAGGGAGCGGCGAGGGGAGTTGTTGTGGGTGTTACGGACAGGACCGAGCAAATCCCTCTCGACTCGCAGCTCTCCCTTTCCTCCTCACGGTGTTTTCTGGTCCTGTCCGTTTGGGTTGGCTTGGGATGGGCTGAGCGGACCGAAATGGGGAAGGTGGGCATGTGGAGGACAGAGCGAGGAGCATCTGGAGGGGCCCATGTCCTACAGCCGAGCACCGAGGTTGGACCCGGCCACTCCAGCCGCTACGGGTTTCGCTGCGAGCTCAGCACCGTCGCCGTCCTTACGGAAGGGGAATAAATCTCATTTCTCAAGGCACTTAAAACTGAGTTGGCGAAAGCAGGAGCACACACGGTAGAGAGCGGTCTGCAGGGGTGGGACAGATCCTTCCACTTCTTCTTTGAAACATTTCCCAGCTTGCAGCCAGCACTTGGAAATACACTGTTATGAATTAGTGAATCTTTTTGTTTCTTGTTTCCAGATTATTTTTCTTTTTATTTTCCTTTTTTTTTTTTTCTTTGCCTATTTTAAGCATTGGCTACAAAATGAACGCTCTGCCTCTTTATCACCCAGTGTCTCCAGCAGACACTCAAGAATTCAGTATGTACAATTTCCCTAACACCGATTATCCCTGTTTAAGTGCTATTTCAGAGGGTATTAATTTCTGTTGCAGTAACACACACGGCACTTAGCACTGCCAGCCCAGTTTTCCCTCTGTGCCCAAGACTCGGGTTCGGCACGAGCCGGGATCCTCCCTGAATTCCCCACCGCGGCTTCTCGCCCCGCTGCCGGGGACGGACGCGCGTCGCTGGGGCGAGGAGCCGGCGCTTGGATCGAGGGAGGCTGCCGCTGTCACTTCGGATATCTTCTGGTTTTTGTATGCGGGAACACAAAGCACAATTAGAATACAGTTATATATCCTCGTAGTTATTAAAGCTTGGATTAACATGACATAAAGTTTTGTCTGGGGAGCCTTTTGCTATGGCTCAGGGAGCATTTCTGTGTGACAGTAATAGGCTCCGGTTAATATACTTGAATGATACCAGAGTCCGTGTAATAAGACAGAACAAAGGGGGTTTATTCGAAGCTGAATTACAAAGGTGGAATTATCATTGTGAACAATCCGCCGAGATCGCAGCTTAATTATTGCATCTTGCATTGTTTCGGCATAATAAGGTGCAGTCAGTGAAGCAAAGTTAAAAAAAAAATATAGATGCGCGTCTCAGAAGGGCATCTTGTCAGTCAGGCGGGATTGATGCGTGGAGCTGTCACCTCGCCCCAGCACCGAGATCCTCGCTTTGCCCCTTTTTGCCGCGTGTTGGATTTACCGAGCCTGTTTGCCGTGGTTCAAGAGTCTCTTGTAACGTCTCTGGGAGAGATTCATCGCTGGGACATCATCCGTTCAGGTGGCTTTTGGGCAAGAAATAAAAAGTGTTTGAAGCCAAGAGGTTTCAGACAAAATGTTCAAAGGCAGCGGTTGGGTCCTGCGGAGGAAGAGGAGGGAGAGCTCGGCGGAGGGACAGGAGGGAGGAGGTGGGAGCTTCCTTTTCAGTCCTGTTTTCCCAGCCCTTCCCTGGGCATTGGGTACTGGGGGATTGGGGAGTGAGGATGAAGGGAGGGTGTCCCCATGCACGTGCCCACGCACGGGTACCGGGCAGGTGGACGTGGCAGCTGGGGAAAACTCCTGCAAATGCACGGGGTGTTGGAAACCTCCTGCAAATGCATGGGATGTGGGAAAACTCCTGCAAATGCACGGGGTGTGGGAAAACTCCTGCAAATACGCGTTGTTTCAGGCAACAGCAAAAATAACCCATCCTTTAAAAAAAATAAATCAGACCGAAGTGTGAAACGTAAGTAGTTCTGTGGTTACGCGTTAAACCCCCATGAAATGCTGTTGCTGTAAAGAGTTATGGGGCTCCCCCTGTTCTGGGGATAGAACAGGGGGTTTTGGTCGAAGCGTTTGGGTTGTTTTTCTGGTTCTAACCCGGTCGGTGCGAGGGGCTGAGCAGCTTCACCTGCACATGGTCAGTCCCCCATCACCCGGAGGGATGCGGTGCGTGGGGGGGACCGTGGAGCATCTCCTGTCCCCTGGGGGAACACGCCACCGAAGTGCACCTTGCGGTAACGGTTCTGTTGGTTTTTGATGAGCGAGGATTGAATGGCGTCAACGTGGTTTTAAACCAAAAAAACCCTCACAACAGAAAACATGTTGTTTGTTTTTTTTCTCTAATAGGCTTTAAAAGAGTAGTAACGTCGTTCCAGAAACCTGGGTACGGCCATTGTGCCCGTGATCCCCGGGCTGTCCAGGGGAATTAAAATTTGAACCTTGGTTCTAAAGGACGGGGTGAGGCTTTGCCAAACTGGTGAGAACTTGCGTTGTTGACACACGTAAAATTCAATTTACCCACAAACAACCGCAGTTGGTGGGCACCGAACCCCTCCCCAAACACCGTGACCCTGGGGCACAGCGGGATGCGGTCGGGGGGCTCGGGGGGGCTGTGCCAGCAGTGGCCAGCCCCGCTGATTGCTTTATTTTTAGTGCTCTATCCAGCCCTAATCTGCTGGATTGCCTTTCCCAGCATCGATCCGCAGCGGAGAGCGGGAAGGGGTGGAGCTGAAGGGAGGAAAATCAAGGTGGTACTTCAAAAATCCATCCCCCAACCCAAACCGGTGTTTTCCCTGATTGAGCTGAGATGAACGGGGCCAGGCGGCAGCGAGAACCTCGAGGTCCAGAGCGATCAGAGCCCCACGCTCCTCGTTTGGTGAAACACGGGTTTAGCAAGGTGCTGGGTGGCGGGTTGGCGATGGGCGATGGGCGGCGGTGGTTACCGCCAAGGTCACTGGTGACGATGCTCTTTGGCCGTGAAAGGACTGGAAAGATGAGTTCCCACAAGGGGCTCTGGGCTTCTGGCTTCTCATCAAGGCTTGCTGGCGTATTTTAGGAGAGGTGAAGGAAGAGTCTAGACTAAAGAACAGGAATTTGAGCTTGGGTTGTGTTATTTCTCCTCTCTCGAAGGCGGGCGATGAGCTGCAGGGATGGAGCGGGGCTGTAGGTCCGGGGAAGCTGGTGCTCCCTGCTCTGGAGGTTGGCTTTTCGAGCAGATTGTGGAACTAAATCCCAGGACTTGGCTTCTGGTTCTATCACTAATTTGTGACAGTGGAAAACATCACTTTTGCGTGGGGTGCTGCGAGCTGCTGGAGCAGGCAGCGTGTCTCTCGGCATGTGTGAGGAGCTGTAAAAAAAAAAACGAGAAATCATCCCGGTAATGAGTTTGGTCGGAGTACAGTTCTCGAGTCCCCACCTTGTCAGCAGCCCGTCAGGAACGCTGCCGTCCCCTGGCTGCTGCCAGGCCTGGGGGTACCGGGGGGGCTTGGACCCCGAGCCGACAATTGGGCACCTTTCCAGCAAGGGGCTGGGTTCTGAGGGGTTTTCCCATAAATTAAAAAATTCCCTAAATGCAGAGATATGATGTGTGTGATTTGGGGTTGAAGGGCAGGAGAGGTGAGAGCTCTGTTTAGAAGAAATACCCCTGGAAGAATATCCTTTAGCATGCAAGTCAGTGTATGAAAAGAACAATAAAAGGAAAAAGCATCTAGCAGGAAATAAAATGAAACTTTTTTTTTTTCCATTGCGGTCAAGGGAAACTTAGATGTGTTTTCCTTTGCTAATAAACTACACTTTCATTTTGCAGCTGAGCCTTTTGCTGGAGCTGACTGTGGCAATTGTTCATACTGTTTGTTGGTGGTTTGTTTTTTTTTTTTAAACTCTGGGCAATAAAAAAGCCCTTCATGCATCAGGAAACCTGGAAATGCAATACTTGTCTTATCTTCACACTTATTCAGCGGGTATTTACAAAAGGGCAGCAGGAAGCTCTTTAAACTCCATCCTGCTACTGTGCCAGGATGTCTCCTGATCAGATCTGTTCACCTGGCTCTGTCCTGCGCTGGGATTGTGCTGCGGTGTCTCGTGGATGGGGGTTTTCTCCATGTCCTGGGTCCCAGGCGGGGCTCTGGGCGGGTTTACTGCGCAGCTGAAGGTGCTGGATGGAAGCCCCGGGGTTGTTGCGACCCGTTCCTGGGTACGACAGAGCGGTGCTTTACACGCTGCGTGTGTGCTCTCGGAGAGGTGCGCGATGAGGTTCCCCCTCCGTAGGCTGTCACTGGGGAAGCAGGAGCATTGCGATGATGCAGGGATGCAGGTGGGCTGGCCAGTGCAGCTCTTGACTCCAGAAAGCGCTCGGAAGGCAAACGTGACGATGCCGTTATCAGAAACCACGAGCTGGAAGGACTTGACCATGTGCTCGGAATTGAGCCAGGCTCAGCAGTGGTTCCCATTTATTGGGGGTTGTTCCTGGAATGGTCCGTGTGTGGCCCGCGGTCCGGCGTGTTGTACCCTGCTGCTCAGAGGGATGGCTTGTGGAGCTCTTCCTGGCACCTGGCTTTTGATGCTCTCTCTGCATCTCGTTATCTGTTGTGTTTGTGCTCAGTACACGGACCCGCTGCTCGCGTTCTGGTTTTGTGTCGATGGGGAAACGCTGGGTTTGGAGAGAAAAGCCTCCACCCCGTGTGGAGCTCGCTTCATCCGAGGGTCTGCGAGTGCTCCACAAATATTTAAAGCTCCTTCTCCGAGAGAGGCTGTAGCCTTGTTTGTTCTGGGTGTCGCTGGGTCCGGCTCTCGGGTGGAGCCCCAGAGGAGGCTGGACCCTGCCCAGAGCCCTGGGGATGCTGGGGCTGGCTCTTGGGCCGGTGTGAGCTGGGTGTCGCGAGCCGTGGGCTAGAGCAGCTCTGGCAGTGGCCAGCAGCCTCATGCCCAGTGTCACCCGCGGAGGGTTGGATTCCAGTTCCCAGGCTTCAGGCGAAGGCTTCTGGCCGGGGGTGTTTGCTGTTGGTGGCCCAGAGCAACCCCTTGTGTAATGTTGATGGGTTGTCACTGGGCACTTTAACGCTTTATTATTTTTTTTTTACCCAGGAAAAGCCCTGATTTCAGACATCCTCCCCCTGCCTGTCTGGAGCGTCCTGGTGGTGGGATGGGGAGGGGGCTGCTGGGTGGCTCAGACCAGAGGCTGACACTGGAGGGCTCCAGGTCCGAGCCAGCTTGGGCTTTAACCGGCTCCACAGCGGGAAAACCGGAGTTTCTGGAACGGAGAATGCCGTGTGCCCTCCCGGCCTGGGAGCTGCTTCCTGTGGCCGCAGCAGAGCGAGCGGACGGGCAGGGTCCGAACTGATGCTGCGGTGACACTGAATGACAGCGTCCCTCTGGCTGCAGCCCGGAGAGGAGCACGGATGTTGAGGTTTGTTGGCTTTTCGGCTGGTGGCATTGCTCAGCGTGGCTTGAAGCCCATCAGGAGAACAAGGGGGATACACATCGGCTGTCTGTGCGTGGGGATGTGTTCAGCCTCTGCTCCGGGGGGGTGTTTTCCCAGTCTCCTGGTTTCCAAAAATCTGGGCTGGCCAGGCGTGGCGGGCAGCACCTCTTCGGTATTGTTTGCAAAAGAAAACAGCTTGCAACTTCGCAGCGCTAATATGCAAACGAGCGCCGCGAAGGGAAGAAGAATTATTTCTGCTGATGGCAGCTAATGTTCCGTGAAAGTAAAATCACAAACTGCCGAGCACCTGGCTGCTGGAGTGCTGAAGGAGCAATGTTCTCCCCGTGGCGGGGGGCGAGGGGGACCGGTCCCTGCCCCGCGGCACTGCGGGGGGAACCCGATGGGGCTGGGCTGGGCTCTCGTGGCTGTGCCCTGGCTCTTGGGGTATTTGCTAAACCTCGTGGCTCCTGTCTGAGCACCCAAAAGAGTGTTTTAGAATTATTGTGTGTTTAAAAATTACAGTTTGTCTTATGTTTTTATGTGGCGATAATCCTCCCGGCAGCCGGTGAGGGGACGGGGCTGGGGGCAGAGCAGCCGGAGCTCGGGTGCTTTGCTCGGTGTGGGTCTCGCAGGAACGTGGGGAAAATACTTGGGAAAAGTTGGATTTGCAGAAAATAACGTGCATATGAGGATGTGCATGTGCACAGCGGGACAGGGCGTCTTGAATAAACAGATAGAGGAGGATGCACATGGGAGACGGTCTCCTGATGCCGGCGGGGAGCCGAAGGCGAGGATTTCCAGGGCTGCGGTTGGCGCTGGGGCCACATACGGGTCATTGAAGCGCCTGGAGCTTCATTTCCCCTCTTCTCCCACCCTCGTCCGTGTCTGGTAGGTGGGTAAAGCACAAAGCTGTTTTGAGGCAGGGTGAATTAAATGTTTGTAAGGGTTTGGAGCCTCTCCAGCAGATGTTTTGAACCAGAGTCTGTTCTTGCCGCTCCGGCGCAGGGCGGCAGCGGGAGCTCCGGGATTTAACGCTGGCTTCAGACTGAGTGAGCTCAGAACCTGCTCCTTCTGCTTTTTGACACTTTCTGAAGTGTGTTTAGCTGTTGGCATGTGTTTTGTTTTATGTTGGCATGTATTTTAAAGTTGCCAGTCGCTCCCTGTCTCATACCGTCGCAAGGACCAGCTTTGATCGCAGAAGGAATTTCAGTGGCACCGATCTCTGGCAGGAGCGTCGATGGGGCTTTCATTGTGCAGCGATGGAGGCGCTGCTCTGGTTCACAGATCGGTTTCGTTAACCCAGCGCTGCGGCTTCGTGTAAACCTGTGTCGTGTGGCATCGCAGCGGTCTGCCTCCAGAAACAAGCGTGGGTGTCTGCGTTCTGTCCCTTGTGGGGTTAGCGTGTGCGTTTTGAAGGACGTGGCGTGTCTAGGATGGAGGATGTGGTGGCAGACATCCGAAATGCTGGAGAGGAAAGAGGGGAGCAGCTCTGCCCCGACAGATGGGTCCCCAGCACATGGGGTCCTCCCGGTGCTGTCCCCCACGTCCCTCTCTTACTCCGTTCCAGAAACTCCACGCTGGAACCGATTTTCCCACCAAGCTAAGGAGACCCAGGGGACAGCCGCCTGTGCGCTGGCGGGCATAAATTGTTCTGGGCAATTAGACCTGGCTGCAGGACTTGATTGCGGAGATCAGCCCAAGGCGCGCTTCGCTCCGACGGAGGCGAGCTCTTCTGTCCGCGTAACCGCGCAGCAAACACGAACGTGCCCTGCGGGCGCGGAGGGGTGGCACTGCGGTGGTTGTGCTGTTGTCTTCAGCTCGATTTCCATCGTGAAAGACATCGTTGAAGTCCCCGTGTTGCAGGGAACGGGGAGATGAGTCCACCTCGTCTGGAGAGAGCAGCTCCCCGTGCCCGGAGGAGCGATGAGCTGTTGATGCTGCCCCAACAGTGGTTTGTTCTCCGTCCCTTTTTCTTGCAGGGACCCCCGTGCCTCTTTCTGGTGGTGGCCCTGGCTTTGTGTTTCAGAATTCTTTGCTGGTTGGGTTTGGGGTTTTTTTTTTTTGTAAGCGTTTTGTCTTGCAGCTCGGTGATGTTAGCTAACACGTGCTGGAATCTGGTGGGGACGGGGGAAGTTCTCAACCAAGACGACAGGTCGAAGGAAAGCACCAAGAGTCCTTGAATAGTTTACAGCTTGATCTGGGAGTGGCGAAGAGCCTTGCTTTCATCAGTACTTCGTATTATTCCTGCCAGAGGAATCGTCTGTGGAGTCATCTTTAATTTGTCCTGCTGTGGAAAGCTGTTTTTTCTGGAGAGCGTTAGTCATTCTTACGTCCCCCTTGGTAGAGTAAGCATTGAGTAACGTGTTGGTGTTTTGCGGGAGTGTTTTGAAGTCCAAGAGTAGCCAGTGTGCTTTTTGGCAAGCGCTGGGGATGCTCTTTGCCATGTCACAGCTGGTGAGCAAGCCCCGAGATCAACGTGATTGAGTGACTGTTTTAATTTCAGCCCTGATGGAGCAAAATTAGTTACAATGATATGTGTGTGTTGAATAAAATTGTAGTTTTATTAGCTATAATTGCTGAAGAAGACTTTTAAAAGACTTAACTGCTGGGGGGGAAAAATTGCTCGCGCCGGAATTTGTTCCCGCACAGTATGGCGCTGATTGTTGCCGTGGTGGGTAATATGTCAGCCCTCGGTTGGTGGGTCGTCCCTACGAAACACTGGGAAGCGCTCAGCGAGGAACCTCGCCGTGGGTCTCCAGCCCTCCGGGGAGCACCACACAAATTGTGCCGGATCTGTAGAGGACATGAATCTCTCAGCACGCTGCCGGGAGCTGGGGCTACCCGGTGAAGCTGTCACGGTTGGTTCTTGCAGCCCCGGAGGGCTCTGGTTTGCTCCATGGTGCGTTGGCCAAGAGTTGGCCAAGACAGCAGCCGTTGGGTCGAGCCCTTGGGCACAGTGGGGCGTGGAATGGGCACCAGCCACGCTCAGGGGTGGGAGCCCGTGGTCTGTTGTGGTCATTGGTGCTGGGACACGATGCTGCAAACACCGCGGGCCGGCCGGCTGGGGAGGGACCCAGCCCCGCGGCACGGGCAGTGGGTGAGGGTGCCGTGGGACAGGGGAGGGGGCTGCGCCAGGAGCCTTATAGAAAGAGGGGAAAAGGTTAAAGTGTTTGTTTCTTTGTTTAATTCCATTGTAATCAAACCCGGAGGCCTGGTGTGAGGGAACCATTTGTTCTAAGTGTCTGGCATGTGATATGCATTTGTCTTAATTTATGCGGAGGGAGGTTGTAAATCTGCAGGAGCGCGTTGCTGGCGCTTAGATCTCACATGCGCATTTAAAATAATAGCACCTGACAGTTCACTAGCAGCCAAGAGGTTTTTCTGCTTCAGAAAGCAAAATATTGGAGGAGTTGTGCAGTACGTATAAATAATTAGAGGAATTAGACCAGAATATCCAGCACACTTTTCTTGGGAGACCAAAGAAGGGATGGAGCTGCAAAGCCCATGGGTGGGAGGACGGAGCGGGTGGACACGCAGCCCAGCTGTGTGGAGCTGGATGTCATCATCCTTCTGTAATTTCTGCTCTCCTCGGACCCAGTCTGTGTTCAATTACAGCACGTTATTTCGTTTCTCTGCTCTAATTCTTCTTTACCTTGAAAGGATGGAGAACGTGGCACCAAACCTGCTGGGAACAAACAGCCCCCTGTCCCCGGGGGACACGTGAGGGGAGCACACAGACATCTCGACCTGCTCTGGACGTGTCGGAAACTCAGGGTTTGGGTCAGGAAGAGCCTTCATGGGCTGGATGAGGAGGAGCGTGAGGCATACGGGTTGCTGTGTGTCCGTCCGCACGGTCAGGGAAGTCGGTAGTTTCCCCGTGGAGGTTTTACTCGGCGGGCAAACCCGATTCAGATGGGAAGAGGAGAACTTGGAAATGGGAAACAGAGGCGGCTGTTGCTCCTGGGTGCCGCCTTGCAGATGAACGTTGGCTTTGCACGACGCATGTGCATGGACCCTCTTGGGTTTGTTGGTCCGTGCAGTTGTAGCGATACCAGACCAGGTGTGAAATCTTCCAGAACACATCCTGGTTGGGTCATCTCGGCTTTCGGTGGCCGCCCCGTGCTCCCATTTGTGGAGCGTGGTCCCACAGCCGCGCGCTGGGTCGCTGCTGGTCTTTGCCGGGAAGTCGGTCTGTTCGTTAAGGTGTGCGCGGCGACGGGCCGGCGCCAGGTTTGATCATCGCTGACGGCTCAGGACTGGGAACATCCTGAAGAGGGGAGCGGGAGGAATGAATAGAGAATATTGTGCCGGGCTGGATGGGTTGCGTTAGATTCAGAGCCTTTCTGAGCACAATTAATAGTCATCTTATTTAGGTCACCCTGGTTTTGTTGCTTTAAATGTGTGCCTCCATTAAAGTGGAAGAAAATCAAATACATTTATCTCTGTGGAGCCTTTTGTGAACTGGTTGGGCATATTTTAAATAACCCTGGGAACTGTTAGGATTATTAAAGCCTTTGGCTCCTCCAGTTTTTGTTCTTTCCTCCCATTCTCCCCTGTTCCTCCTTCCAGGCAGTGAGTAATGAAGTGGTGTAGCCCTTCCTTTTCTCAGAGCTCCGAGTGGATTGGGAAAAAAAAGTTAAATAAACTAAAGCCCATTAGTTAGGCTTTCTGCAAGAAACTGGGTCTAAATTGGATGTGTGTGTGTGGGGGATGCTGGGACGGAGGAGAAGGCTGTTGGGCTTGAGCATCCGTTTGTAACTGGTGTTATCTGGCAAGTCTTCTTCTCTTCTTTTTTTTTGTATTTACCTGAAGTGCTGAGACTCATCATTTTGCAGCGGGCTCTCATTCCGTGCCCAGAACTCGTTCAGATTGACCAGCTCCTTTCAGCCCTGTGTTGAGCCCCACTACATCTGCAGAGGGGTGGATTTGGGGATCGCTGGTGGCTTTCCGAGCGCGCTGGGCGGGAGGGAGGGGACACTCCGCTTGGTGGCTCGGCGTCTCCCGCCTGGGCTGGGGACATTCCTCTCTTTGCCGGTGGGTCGTTTCTGGCCGTGCCCGGGGTGGCCGCGGTCCTGGCTGCGGTGGATTCAGTGGTGGGTGCCCATCGCATCTTCCAGTCCTGTTCCTAACCCTGGGAAAATCTCCCTTCTCTCCTGTGAGCCAGGTGCTGGTTGCACGGTTTGAGTTGAGACCTGGAAACCTGGCAGCTTGAAGCATCTTTAAAATATTGGGTGAGCAGGGGAGCCTCGGGCTGGAGGAGGGGGTTAAGCTCTGGGCAGTCACAGCTCCTCAATGTACTTGAGTTTGTCTGTGGATAGGTTTTTTTTTTTCCTTCCTCTGAAACAGGGATCAATTTGCTTACTACGGGGTTTACTGCCGGTTACCTTGACTGTGTCCCTTAGTTCTCCTTGATGAAAACTTGAACAAGCCGCTTGTGTTTGATTCACAGAGAACCGTGAGAAACGGGCTGTGTGTGCGAGGCACTGTGGTTTTCTCATTCTATTCAGCCCTTTGTATATTCAAATTCTTCTAGTTTCGGTTCTTGCTGTTCTGCCAGATTTCCATACCATTGATGGGTTTTCTGAATTAATAAGTTTCTTTCTCCCCCTCCCTCCCGTACCCTCGCCACCTTTTTGCAACTGGTGAAAAAGTTTTTCTAAGCGCGCTGCCCTCTCCGTATTGATTTTCTTCTCCTGCTTGTCTAACCAGCTCTTAGATGTTTTATTTTGCAAAGCGTTAATAGAATTTTTTCTTTTGCCCGTTGCACTTTGTCTATTCAGGAGGTTTCAAGAAGTCTCATTGTGTCACCGGGCTATGGAGGAAGGAGGCTATTCTTCTGGTACAATAGCTGCCCTAAAAAATAACGCGGGGTGGGGTAAGCTCAGAAAGGGCAGAGACGGAGATAAAATGTTCTGACCTTAGGAGGCAGAAAAGATAACCAATTAGACATTGTTGAAAGGGCACCAGCTGGCTTAAAGAACACCCCACTGATTATTTTTTCTTACAGGCGTGCTCGGTGCACATCTGAAACCCGTCTGCAGAGCCGCTCCCCCCGTGCAGGGTGTCAGATGTGGGCTGGGGGGGGGGGGGGGCCC
>WKFP01014359.1:668792-679210 GCA_011057875.1 Pterocles orientalis
TAAATCCGACTGGAGTGGAGCTGTGGAAATAGGACAGGCCAGCTCTTGCGTCAGGGGCTGCTCGGCCGTGTCGGGGTGATAACGCTGCGTCAAACGCTCGTGCCTCGTGCGGTTTTGTCGTGGCCTTTGGTGATCAGGGAAACGCTCTAAAAATAGAAGAGTTGGAGGTAGTTGATTATTTCAGCCGGATCGTTTGTGGATGTGAACTGACAAAACTCCTCCTGGGATGAGCGGAGCTGTGCTGATTTACACCCCGGGGCGCGAGTGGATGTGATGAGACGTCAGCAGCCCGTGGGCTGTGCGGGTTACACGAGCTGTGAATCGGGCTTTTTCTTTTGAATGGTGGGAAAAACATTCCTGTTGAATGAAGGGTCAGCGTGCGCTCTTCTACGTCTCTTCTCTGAACTCTCGTGGCCTCGACGTCAGGAGTTTGCGGTTGGGCATCAGACGCAGCCGCACGTGGTGCCTCCCGAATATGTGCTTGTGCGCTCGCAGCCCGGGAGGAAATCCCTTCCAGTGCTGCTGAAATATTAACGCCGAACAAATCATCCGGTTTGAACCGAACGTGGGACCGTGCAGAGAGAGATGGTGTGTGGTGCTCTCTGTGGTTGGCAAGGGGAGACGTGCCTCCGTTCCGATGGGATCCTCTGGGCAGAGTGCCCCGTGCGGGAGCATCTTCGGCAGCCGGCGTGTCCGAGGGGTGAAAGTTTTGGTCTTGAACCAAAAGGTGAAGGTGAAATGGGAAGAGGAGCGTCGCTATTAAGTGTCATCTGTGGCTGATGGGGAGGGTATTTGGAAAATGTTAACTGCTCTTGGGACTTCTTCAGACTGACTGTTTAAAGTCGTTATTTTTCCCAGCTGGTGAATACAGGAGAGGTCTCCAGCAGCCTGCTGGTGATTACAATACTTAAATGGCACTTTGCATTGTCAGAGTGCTGTCCGAGTAGCTGATCTGTCTTGTCTTTTGCAGCGAGGTGCAGTTAAACTTGAAGGATATTGGCCTGAGTTTGTAGCCGTTTATCAGCCCCATCTGTGGGTGAATCTGCTGCTTTGTGCTGGGAGTAAACTGATTCCTCCTGTGCTCCTTGACATCGCTTCCCGTCTTTCATCTTGGTGATGAAGAAGATGATCTTTAAGCAGAATGGAGAAGAGAGATGTCTTTCTGCTTATTGCACTACAAAAAAGATGAGCACAGCTTTACTGAGAGAGGGTGTTCCCGTCAGCCTGTGTAACGTACTCGTGCGCTTGGTCCTTCTCCAGAGGAGCATCCTTTTTCCTGCGTGGGGCAGGGGCGGCCGTTGCGGCTCTGCCGCGTCTCTCTCTTACGTAATCCCTCCGAGGATTTTCTTCCCTTTAAAGAGATTTCCAAAGAGCATTAGGTGCAGGCAGAGGGAATAGGTTTGCACACCTGCCTGCAATTAAATAGTTTGTTTGTGTGCTCCTTAATCTCCTCTGACAGTTGCAAGGACAGTCTGTGTAATGCGAAATTGTTGAGCCGAGAGCGTGATGCTCACGGATGAAACGCTCCGCGCCCAGCCCTGCTCTGGTTGCCGGGCGTCTCCTGCGGCTCCCTGCCTCCTGCAGCTGTGAGCCCAGGGGGGGAACGCCCAGCGGTGCCGGGGGCAGGAACGGGAGAGCGGAGGCAGGCGATGGCTGGTGGGAAGCGGGGAGGGAGGAAGAAAACATCCTGAAGGAAAGGGGCCAGGGGAGAGGGAGCCAAGTTCCTAGAAAGAGAACCTTGCAAGGAATGCGCAGATGACATGAAAAAGTAATTAAAAGGAAAGCCCTAATGGGACGTTAGGGGGAGATGCAGCTGGAACTTGAATAAGCAAATGTAAAGAGGGAATTCAGTTTGTAAGCTGCCCTCTAAGGAACTGATGGGGAAAATACAGCAACAGCTTCTGTTGGTGTAAATCAGCATCGGGTCCGTTGCTGAAGAGCTCCGGCTTGTGAGTCCGGCTCGGTTAGTGTTTGCGAGTCCTAAACCTCGGAAACGCGGAGGGAAGGAGGATGTGGCTTCTGCAGAGGTGACGTGAAGGACACTTGGTTCCAAAGCAAAGCATATTGGCTTCAAAAGTGAAGTGAAACTGTGGGTGATGTGGTTTGCCTGGGGCACGTTGGTCGTTTGCTATAAGTAATATTAATTTAAGTGTATAATGCTTTAAATTATCTGGATAATTGAATCTATGTGATTTTAAAGAAATAATTTATCAGCTCTGATCTTGAATAAAAATAAAACAAATGAAACAAAACCCGTCAATTAATATTAGCCCTTCTCTTTTACTCTGGGGAGCGATATGCAGCAGAGACGTTTATTTTTAGCTGTGAGGAATTTGCATGTGTGTTTCCAGATGTATTCTTAGACTCTCTACTGCTTAAAATTCAGCCACCACAGTATGTAGATCCGAATTTTCTTTTCTGTAGCGTTTTGTCTCTGCCACTGTGGATACCTTTTTTTTTTTTCCCCCCTCCTCCCCTTCTTTTTTTCTCTTTTTTTCCCAGCAGAGGTGGTGAGGGGTTGTGATGATGAAGGCAGCCGGTAAGTCTCTCAGCTTCCTCTGAACTTTCCTCCCCCTGCGAGCAGTGACCTATTTAGATGAGGCCCTTTGATGCAGTTGGGGAGGTCAGGTGAGGGCAGAGCCCTGGCCCTGCCAGAAATCCCACAGATGCAGGAAGCGAGGAACTTCTGGAGGATGCGGGCTGAACAGGCAGTTATTTCAGTTTGTTCTTTCTCTGTGTGTGCGCATTTGTTCTCCCACTAAATTCCTGAGACGGAGAGGGTTGGATCCTCTGCAGTGCAGGGACCGGCCGTGATGCCTCTGTGCTCCGCAGGCGGGCGAAGGGACCCCGGGGTGGTGGCCGGAGGATGGAGAGGGCAGGGGGTGAGGATGCCGTGGCAGGCGCTGGATCTTGCCTGGCTCCGACTCCCCTCCGTGGATCGCTCGGTGCTCACGCAGAGGCGTACAAATTGCACCCCTGCATCCCCAGCTCCTCCTTCCCGGACCGTCGGGTCCGTCTCCCTCCTTACAGCTTGTTCTCTGAAGGAGGGGGCTGCGCAGATGTGTTGGTGGCTCAGCCTTTGTAATTTCTCTAATTGCCGCGTGGAAGAAAGGGAAGGAGGAAGAATGCTCCTCTCGCCTTGGATGTCCCAAAGTACAATCCCAGCTGAGCAGCTTAAAATAGACGGTCAGCTGGTTGCGAGGCCGGAACTAGCCCGGGGAGCATGGCATCTGTCTCCCAGGAACGCTGCCTGGTCATCAGGACGGATAAATTAGGACTGGGACTGGGCTGCGTGTGCGCGAGGATGGGGAGCTGCCCTGAATGTCAGCGAGGCTGGCTTGCTCCGCTCCCCTGTCGTCTGTCTGGGAATCGATATTTCGCTGCTCGCGGGTCTGAACCATCCCTGTGCTGGTGCTGCTGCCGGCACCGCTGCCCTGCCAGCCCACCCTCCTCTTCGGGCTGCCCCAGGAATCTCTGGGAAGCTCCTTTTAATGGTGCATCTAAGAACTGGTCCAGCTTAAAAAGAGGGGGAAAAAAAAAAAGATCGCGCCTGTGATACCAGCACAGTGACCAAGCCTGAATTTTCCCTTCTGTGCCTTTCCTCCGCGCGCTGCCGCCTCCCTCCCTCCCTCGGAGGCCGGGGCTGGATCCAGTGGCAGCGCCGCGCTTCCTCGGATGCAGCACAAAACAGATTTTTCTAGTGGCTGAATTTAATCACTTAGATGCAGAACACTGATAGACTGAATCAATTTAATTCCTATTGCTCGTGACTGGGAGGGGAGAGGGGGGGAGAAGGAAGGTCATAACAATTCAGCAAGCAACAACTTGGCTTAAGAACGTAACCAGTAGGTCAGTCTGGGTTTTTTTTTTTCTTTTTTTCTGGACCAAGAAATACGGCAACCTTAGGAGGTGGGAAACGCTGCGCTCTGCAAGGTGGAGAGAGGTGGTTTTTGAGGTTTGAAATGCTGGGGCTGCTCCAGGGCTGTAGGATCCCCAAAGTTGGAGCTTCCCCTTCTTTTTTTTTCTGCTGGAAAAGGCGCCTCATCGCTGGGCTGTAGAGGTCTGGGATGGTGCGTGGTGTCCGAGCATCACGGCGTCGTGTGCGTCTGCCTCGGAGCAGCTCTGTTCTTGGATGGTGCCAGGTCTCCTTGGGAGATGTCAGTTACCTGCTGCGGCACAGCCTTGCTCGGAGGATAGAGGATTTAATTGGAAACGGAGCAGTCTGTGAGCTGTCTCTTAAAGCAAGGCCCCCGCTTTTCTGACTGTTGGTTGCAGGGACCGTGCCTGTTCCGTACGAAGCCCACAGCGGAGGGTTTGTTGGCTGCACTCTTGTGGTGCCCTTTCCCGGGGTGCTGGCCCTGTGGAGCTGTGCCCCACGCCCGGGATGTGGCCTTTGCTGTGTCACTGCTGCGCTGCGGCGATCCCGGGAGGTGAAACCCCTGTGAAGAGCTCCCCAGGGCTCACCCAGGGGAGCGGCTGATGTTGGGTTCGTCTTTCACGGTCCTCCCAAGAGAAACCGTCAGTGCATCAGCCCCGGGGGGCGTTTCAGAAGGGTCTTGAACAGTTTCTGACACAGTTCTTACCCAGAAGGGTGCTGCGGGGTCTGGGTGTCTGTCCCTTCCTCGGCGGGGTTGGTAACTCAGTGGTGATGCTGCTCTGTCCTCCAGCTCCCGGTGCCTCCCGCGGTGCCATCGGGCTGGACCGGGCGGAGCAGCGCATCCCTCCATCCCACGGCTGCCGTCGCCCGGGGGCTGGCGTTAGAAGCAGCGAGACACGCAGTCGTAGTGAAGTGATAAAAGCAAACTTGGCCAGCTTGACGGCAAACTTGGTAGCCTGCCACAGCCACCCGCCCATATGCACAGTGGTAAATAAAAGCTGGAGTTGAATTTCCTTCAAGTTTTATATAATATTCGTTACAATATGGAATGGAGGGGGAAATCCCTCTTGGGAGTAGCGCTGCTGAAAAATAAACCCCAACCTCTCTTCTGTGCGGTAGTGGCGCGGCAGGGCAGGGATGCTGTCGCGGAGGAGGGAGCTCCCGCCGTCGTTGGCGTCTCTCTGCGGCAGTGCGAGGCTACGGCACCTCCGGACACGGGCCCAGCGCTACCCTGGGCTGGGGCTTTTGCAGGCTGGTGAAAAATTTGGTGGAAAAGGAGAACGCAGCGTTAGTTAGGAGAGGCAAAGCAGACTCGGTGCTCAGCCGGTGTTCACCTGCCTGGCTGGTCTGTGTGCGGCTGAGCAAGGATGTAACCCGGAGCGGTGGGAGCAGGAGGGAGGAAGTTTGACGGCGCTAAGTGATGGTCAAATTAAAAATAGCCTCGTCTAATTATAGCGCTGGCAGCACGCTGCTGCCTCCCTCCAGCGAGCCGGGCAGCCTGGCTGCAGCTGCCCCCGGTGCAAAGCCTGGGCAGGGAGGATGGTGCGTGTGCCTGCGGGGGGACAGCCCTCCCCACGGCGTGGTGACACCGGGGGTGTTGCCCCATCGCTCTGCTCCCAGCCGTTCTCTTATTCCTCTCGAGCACAAGCCCTTCGCGGGGACTTGTGCCTTGTCCCAGCGCTTCACCAGCCGGTGATGGGCACCGGCACCACCCTCCTGCCCGGCACCAGGACATCCTGCAGGGCACGGGGACCTGGGGACGGTGTTTGGCGTGGTGCGGTGGCAGAACACGGGATTGTTTGCGAAGCGGTAGTGCTCCAGCCTTTCCAGGAAATGTTGACTCTCTGCCGAAATGTATTTTTACCTAGAGGACCCTTTGCCTAAATTAGACGTGAAGTTTCAGGAACGTTTCGTGTGGGAGCTTTTTGCGCTTGAAATGGAACCAACTGGTTTTATTCCAGCGAGTGTATTGAGGGGAGATTAATGTCTTTCCATCCGCAATTCCTCTAAGGGCAGCTGTGGGGTTTTGTGTGGTTTTTTTTTAATGCAAGAGTGATTTTTTATTAATGTTTCAACTTTGGGCTGCCAGTTCGGGTTTGAGCGTTGGGCTGCTGTTCACATACACTAGGATAGAATTTCTGCTTTAGTTTTCAATCTCTTGGAGCTTTCGTCATTTATATTTTTAGATCACAACCTTATGTGTTATTTAAACACTTTTTAATTTAATTATTCTTTTAAGTGGGCTTAATTGTATAAAGATTATCGTGCGGAAGAGACTTCTATAGTTGTAAGGGGGGATTGGTGCTGTCAGTGTTTCAGTGGAGAAAATGACAGCGTTCAGAAAGTGTTTGGAGAATGGAGGCAGCGTAGAGCGACGTTCAACAGGTTGTAGGCAATCCCCGCAGAGGGTTGGCTCTTGCTCCCTTGGGCGAGTTTGGGCTGCTCCAGTATTTCCTCTGCAAGCCCTCCAGTCCTCGTCACCGGAGTCCTCCAGGGTGCACGTGCGAAATCAAAATCAACCGGCGATCCGCCCGCAGGTGGGTGATTTCCAGGGGCCGGTTACTCTGCAGATCCGTCGTGAGCGGAAGCGAGCAGAAGATGGTTCTGCCCCGCGGCTCGGCAGCGTGCCTGCGGGACGGGTTGCGTTAGAGTTTCTTCTCCCTCCATCCCCTCCCCGTCCCACTGAAACGGCGTGGCACCGGGGGTCCGTTGATTTCTGCTCTGCACGTTGTTAATGAAAAATTCCTTCTTGGCTCCTGGTTCTCTAAATCCTTTGAGACAGCTGCGGCGGTTCAGATCCTCCAGGAGCAAACGTGCCAGCCGGGGCGATGTGTGAACTTTCGGGGGACGGAAGGGTAAGCTTTTCTTGGCCATGAAAGCACGAGAGGCTCTTACCCTGGTTATTACATTGTCTGTAGCCGGTTTGCCGGGCGCGGTTTGGTGGCTGCATACACGGTTCCCATCTCGGATAGCATACGAGATCGATCATGTTTCTTAATGCTTAATAATTCCATTTGGAAGTTCAGATCCAGCCAAGTGATGATGCTAAATAAACCCTTCTCGTAGATTTCCCAGGACTCCTCATTTTCTCCTTTGCTGCGTTATCTCTTTGCCGAGCCGTTAGTTTTGAGAGAGGGGAGGTGTTCTTTCGCATCACCTTGCGATGCTTTCTTGCTGCATTTTATGTTTCTGGACAGCGTGGCGGTGGGACGCTCTCCGTTTATGAAGTGCAGGGCACAGATGGCAACTCATTAAAACTTTAGCGATAATCACCCTTCCTGTGGAATTACCACCGAAATCTGGTTAGCAGGGGAGGAGGAGGAGCGACACAGAAACACGCTGCTTCTGGGTGATCTAAAAGCATCTGGGATGGAGTGTTTTATGCGTGGTCCCTTGTCAGGAGCCCTCGGAGCAGATTGTCGAGCAGTTCGAGTTTAATGGTGGTACAGGAGCTTTTCCTCCTGATCCCTTTGACAGTTAAGCTGTCGCCTTCAAGTGCTTTTTTTTTAAAAAAAAGTCTTTTAAATACGGGCGCTTTTTTTTTTTTTCAGAATAAATGGAGGCAAGAACAAGTATGTGAGGCAGCTGGTAAGGAGCTTTTTGGTCATTTCAAGGTTGGGAAGCGTTCTTTGGGGAGCGATGCATCATTGTTAGATGGCCTCAAAGAAAAATAAAGGTGCTTGCTTGTTTGTCCTCGCTTGTGCAGATGGTAACAGGAATGGTCCCGAGGGCTCGCTGAGAGCTTGGAAGTGCCTGGGAGGTAGAAAAAATATTTGGCTCCAAGTCTCAGCACTGTTACAGGTTTTTTTGGGGGGACTCTGAGCAAGTCACTTATTTTTTTTCTCTGGCTCAGTTTTGCATCTGTGAAATCTGGCTGAAGTGCTGGAGGTACGTGCGTTAGGGACTAGGAACTAGGAGCGAGCAGGATTGAATGGTAGCTGTGGACGGACAGGGTCTTGCCGTGGATTTTGGGACTTGGAGGTGGTGGGGGTAACTGGTGAACCCCGGTTCCCAGAGGCGGGCGGTGATGTCTCCTCTTCCAGACAGCGGCACTCAGGCCCCCGCTACAGAGGGTACCGAGGAGTGTCTGGAATACACCGAGAAATTTCAGCCGAGAGGTGTCTGGAAAGCTCCCCACATGAATTGCTTTTGTTAAAAATGTCACTGCTTTCTTGTAAAATATCGTTTTAAAAAGGATCCCCAAGGTTTGGGGTTTGCAAGCCTGGAAGAGGCGTTCAGGATTCCTAGGCAGTGACATCCCAGTCCTTCTTCTGCGAAGTGTTTTTCTGAGCATCCTTCGCAATTTGCGTATTTGACTGCTGGGAAGAGGGCTTTTCATCTCCTGCTCGGCTGCTTTGAGTCGGCGGAGGGGATGAGCGATGCTTTCTGGCTTTCCCTGTTCTTTTTTCTCCTCTTTTTTAACACGTGCTGTATCTTCAAAGGTGGCTTGTGCGCGGGAGAGCGGGGGCGAGGGCAGCACGCGGTGCTGTCGCCTTGCAGCAGGGACGTGGAGCAGACACAGCAAATTATCGCTTTTAACCCGATGGGTCTGCCTTCTGCAGCTGTCTGAAGGGCGTGGAGCTTTTTTTCCTGTTCCAAGGACTGGGGCTGGAGTGTTCCCGTGTCCCCAGTCCGCCCAGTTCTGCAGAGCTGCCTTTTCATGGATTTTGCTGGAGGGTGGCCAGCGGCTGACTGCTGCCGCTGTTGGCTGCAGGTTTGCTGGCGGGTGCGTGGGGCGAGCCACCAGCCAGGATTTGGCTACTGTTTCCTCTGAGTCACATCTGTCTAGCCTTCCTAAAGCAAACAGAAAAGCTTTCCTGCTTTCGGTGCTGCGGAGCCAAGAGCTGCTCCCTGCTCCGGCTGCCGTGGCCAGACCTGCCCGGTGGCAGCGCTCGCCAAGAGCGGGGATTTTGTGTGCCGGGTGAGGGGTGGATGCTTGGGAGAAAAAAAAAAAGATTAAAAAAAATGAAGCGTTCTGCTTTCAATCAGTTTTAATGTGGGAAAACCATGCTGCAGGGTGGGACACGGCGGGGTCTGTTCAATGCGGACCTTCCTCCTGGTGAGGAGGATTTGAATTAAAATTGTTCAGTGTGCTTAAATGAAATCCTGGTTCTGTCCTCGCGCCTAGCAGCCTGACTGCTGTTCAGTCTCTGCTCCGTGCTCCGCTGTCACTCCGCCAGTTGCTGGGGACTGGATTTAAGTGCCTTTAGGTGCTTTTTGCTTATCCTGGAGCTTGTGTTTCATCAGCAGTCTCGCTGCAGCCTGAGCCCGTCCTCCTACAGCACTGAAGTGACTCAGAGGTGACCAGGGATCGCTGCTGTCACGTACCCGGGTTTGGAGAGGAGCTCTGGCCCCGTCTGCAGCTCTGCGGGACCTGGAGCACTCCGTTGGCGTGCGGTGGAGATGCTGCCCTGGGACCAGCCTGGTTTGCTTTGGGTTTAAACGTCAGCCAGCCTGCTTTGGATTTTACAGCTCCCTTTTCGAAAGCAGACCGGTAACTTCTTATCTCCCTCATCACCTCTGCAGCAGCCCCTTGAGCTGTGGGTGACTGAGGCCCTTTGCCACGCCTGGACGGGAAAAAGGGGTGAGGGTGGAGGAGAAAGTGGCCGGGGTGATGAGGAGGGTTTCTGCGGGGCAGCTGCAATTTCTCGTGATGACGGGAGATAAAGAGAGCAGCCGTTATTTTTTGGAAGGACTTGAACATAACTCAGCAATTCTGTTTCACCAAAATACTTTTTTCTGGCTGTAACCTCACCTCAGCTCCTCTCCCCCTCACACAACCTCGCTCTTAGCTTCAGCACCCTAAAATTCAAAAGCACGTCACAGATCTGTAAGCTCTTGAGGGACCTGGGACCACAAGCAGCGTTGGTGCGTGTTGTGTGCTCAGCACCGTATGAGCTGGATCCTCGGGAGGACACGGTGGGGACCTGGCGGATGGGCTCGGAGGAGCGTGGAGGTGCAGAGGAGACCTGTGCGCTCTCCCGGGGAGTGCAGCCCACCCACCTCACCAGCCACCATCAGTCCCCGGCCCCTGGAAGGGTCTGACGCCGCAGCCCACCCACCCCACCAGCCACCGGCAGCCCCCAAACCCTGGAAGGGTCTGACACCGCAGCCCACCCACCCCTGCCAGCCACCGGCAGCCCCCGGCCCCTGGAAGGGTCTGACGCCGCAGCCCAGGGGTTGCAGGGTGCTTTGGAGACACGGGCATGCAAAGCAGAGGGGTGCAGGGCTTTTTCCGCCCTGTGTATGTGTGCAGGACAGGGAAGAATAGAAGAATCCACCCTCCTGGAGGGATATCATCTTTTAAACAAGGCGCATTTGAAAAAGCACAATAAAATCTGTGTGCATTTGTTGCAGTGTAAACACACGTGCTCGTCAGCGGCAGATGCGGAGGCTGCGGCTCTGGAGCATCGCGCACGTGTGCGGCCGGGGCAGCGCGAGGAGCGGAGCAGAGCTGCTGCCGTGTGCGCGCGTTGGGAGTACTTAGCTCTGCTTTATTAGCACCACCCCCCTCCAAAAAAAAAAAAAATAAAAGAACATC
>WKFP01014359.1:703949-717568 GCA_011057875.1 Pterocles orientalis
GGGGTCCGAGGCGCTGGCGGACCCCAGACCTGCTGTCGGGTGATTTAATAGCATCTGTGTCCCGCCTAACCCGATCCGTCTCACCTTGCAGAGAAAGAAAAAAAAAAAAATAATCCTGCATCAAAATTACTGCTTTTGGAACTGTCTTGTCTCTTTTGAGTGGGAACTGGAGACAACTAGACAAGCTTCGATGGAAGCGAATAAAGAAACATTACTTTCTGAACACAATCTTCTGTTACCAGTCACTTTTCAACAGACATTCAATCAAAATGCTAATGGCGAAGGCAACAAGGGAGCGAGGTTATTGTCACACTAATTGATAGGCTGCGGGGACGGGTTGGGATAAGTGCTGGTGAAGATGTAGTTTTGAAATATGATTCTCGTTAATTACGATGATGCTAATAAAAAAAAACCGAACAAATGATTTAATGATCATTTTCTAGGTAAGGGCTTGAAGATTTTTGTACAAGTTATTTGGTTAGGGTGTTTTTTTAAACCAGAAATTAGGAAAATCACCTGAAAAATAAAGCCGTAGTGGAAGCAGTGACTTTATCTAGACTTGCGTTGGCTACTTTGCATCAGAATTAATGCTGTCAACTCCAGAGCTCTTGAATAAGAAATCCAGTCGTTTGTTTGTACAATAGACTTTGCTGAAAGCCGGTGGTTGAAGCCACGTTGCGTGTAGGAACGCGTTTAATACGGAGTGCTGATAGTGATGGGGATCAATGATGCCAGCAAGGATTTTCAAATCCATTTTGGGGGGGAGCTGAGGGGTGCTCAGTGAGGGTTTGAAGTGTGGCTGGGGTCCCCGTTAGTGGGGATTATTGACACTGGGTGATGGGAGGCTGCAAACTAAGACCCTCTCCCGGTGCAGCAGATTCTCTGTGTCCCCTGATGGAGGGGACAGCATGGAGGGGACAGCGGTGTTGGTGCTCCTGGGGGCTCCCAGCCGCTCCCGTGGGTGCATGGGAGCATCCCACCTCCTCCTCCTCCTCGGAAAGAGAAGGGGCAGATCTGCCGCTGCCAGGCAGCCTGAGTTTCAGCTAATTGTCGGTGAATTAATTGATAAGGAACCAGAGAAGGTGGTTTTGGGGAGGGGGGGCTGTTTCGGGGGCAGGGAAGGATGATCTCTCCTGCCTTACAATTTGTCAAGCTCTCTCTCAAAGATCTGCCAGGGAAGAAAGGGTAATTAATAGGCTTGAAGTCATTTCCGATGTGTCAGTATTTCTGCCTTGCTTCCAAGTGATAATGTTCGCTGGCTCGAGGCCTCCGGGGAGCCTTCCATCTTATTAACTTGTCTGGGAGAAACAGCGAGTGGGTACAGCTTGGGCCAGTGGGTGACATGAAATAAGGATTTGTGGTGTAGTGAGCTGTAAACACGGGGGCCGACGGAGTAAAAAGTGGAAAGAATTAAAAAAAAGGCAAAAAAAAAAAATTAAAGAGGCCACTGGTCACAAGAACGTGTGATGGAGGGGGGGGAGGATGCGCTTTGTTCAGGGCAGCCTGTACCCGTGGAGTGGGACCTGCTGTGTGCTGTGTCACCCTCTGGCACGTGCCACCGATGGGTCCTGGTGCCGGCAGCTCCCCCGGCACAGCCGCGGGCAGACAAGAAGTCGGGTGTGATCTGTAGGATGCTCGACTCGGTGCAGTGGAAAGGGTGTCTCGACCAAAGGCTGGGTCCTTCTCATGGCTTCGGTCCGTCTGCCAAGGCGCTGGGCAGCGTTCGTGGCTGTTCTTAATTGCGTTTGAAAACTCAAGTGTTGAACTTCGGACCCTTAGGTGTGGAGATGCTTTCACTCTCAGAAGAACCCCAAGGATTCAGTAATCCCACATCCTGTTCAGAGCCCGATGCAGGGTCGCCCCGAGCCCTCCCCTGTCCCAGGATGGAGACGTGCAGCGGTGACAGCGGTGGAGCGCCCGCTCCTGCCCCGGGATGCTGCGCCTCGGAGGGGGAGAGACCCTCTTATCCCTGTACCTCCAAAACGGCTCCTTGGAGCTGCCCTTCTGCATCCTGGCTTCCCATCCTGCCTGCTGCCTGTGGGGAGGTTCTTTACCCCGTTGTTCAGCACAGGACCATCCTGCCGCTCCCTCCGGGCTCTGCAGCGTGCGGGATGTCGTGCGCCGCCTGCCCCAGCCCGGGAAGGGGACGGGAACGGCACCGGCTGGGTTTGGAGGGGACCTCGTGCTGCTGGGCTTGTCCTTGGGCAGCTTTGGCAGAAGCAATACCGGGAGCAGCTGTGTGAGCGTAGTTGGCAAAATAATTTTTGTGTTTTGCCCCGACTGCCCGTTGTTAGAGGTCAAGGTCTGGCATTGGGAGGGGATGCGCAGGGGAGGAGAGCTTCCCCGTCGCTGCGTGTGTGTAATAACTGCACCCACGACGACGGGGCTGTGTCAACGCGGGATTTTGTGCGATTGCTTCCCCCAGTCCTGCTGAGGTTTTGTTAATTAGAACACTTAAAACCAGATTAGTTCTAAACGTGTTTTCCCGATTCTCCTGGGCGATGCGGGAAGGAGGCTGGTTGGGGTCAGAGTTTCCCGGGTGCAGCAGGTGAGCGCTGTGCCCAGGGCTGAGCCCTCGGGGCATCCTGGCATCTAGGGGTGGGGGCTCATCCCTGCATCCGGAGAGGTTTGGACCCCGTGGGGCACATGCAGGGCTGCAGGCTGTGCAGGCGAGAAATCCCGTGGGTCTCGGTGGGTTCTGGCTTTCGGATGTGCTGGGATACCCCCGTGCTTCTGGGCAGAGGGACGAGCGGGTCATGCCCGTAGGGTCGGGGGGTGAAGCGAGGAGGAGGCGATGTCTGGGGCGATGCTCTGCGCAGCTGGGCTGAGCCGTCCCGCGCGGTGTCGGGCATCGCGGCAGTGATGCTCTGTCTGTATTTAACCTTCTTCGCTTTTCTTGGTTTGTTTTTAAATTCTCCTCCGTGGCCCGGGTGCGCGAGCGGTTTCATTAGCTGTGCGGGAAGAACACAATGGAGGCAGCGCTGGTCTCCGCCGCGTACAAGCTGTTCCTCGGAGATTGTTCCTCTTTTATTTTTTAAAGTAGCAAACCTTGGCGTTTTGGGTCGCTGGGAAGGAACAGGATGTCTTTCACATGTTGACAGGTTTTTTTTTTTTCTTCTTTTCTTTTCTTTTCTGATCTCACTCCTGTTTGTCAAGCTCACTTTTCATTTTCCAGAGAAATGATTATGACTAAACATCTCCGACAGCCTCTTTGCAAAGCGTGAGAAGGCTGCGATGAGGAGGAAAAAAAAAAAAAGGAGACACCTCAAAGCTCTTCAATGATTAAGCTACTTAACTGGCAAGTTTTTCTCTTCTGCTGCAGAGCGTGCTTTTGCACAATGGAGTCCCCTTGCAAGCACTTAGGAGGGAGGCACTAGTGTGATCTAATTAAAATTTGTTTTAATATTCTGTGAAAATTAAAACTGAATCCTTCCTGTTGGAATGAATGACCGTGCGTGTATGAGCCCTCTATGTGTTGTTGTTGTTGTTAGCTTATTCCAATATTAGCACTGCCTGCCTGCTCCAAATGATAGTTTGCGTCCATTAGCAGAGCTTAATTCCCGAATTAAGTGATGGATGATATGTAGGAATAGGTGAAAGCTGGTTGCTGGGTGGGTTTTTTAAATGCTAATGTTACTTCCTGGAGGTAAATAAGGGGAGGGGACGCTGTGCAATGTTATCACTGTGAAATTAAAATAGAGTCTCATTATTTGAGGATGGAATTTAGTGGCTGAAGGTTTTACTCTTCATCTGAAGCTTCATTCGGAATTCTTCCCGCTAATTGCCTGCTGATTAGTTGAGAGACAGGCATTGCTAATGTTGGCCTTGAGCGGCAAATTATCTCCTGCAAAGTCTCAGCACCGAGCGGGGGGCTGCGATGGAGTGCGGGGTGGTGCTGCGGGAGGACAAGGTTTTTCCGGACCCCGTGTTCCCGGCACGGCCGGATCCGGATCCCGTGGAGGATGATCCGGATCCCGTGGAGGATGGTCCGGCTGCGGGGCCAGGACGGAGCCGATGGCAGAAGCAGCCCCGCGGTGTCCTCCTGGTGCTCCTGCCTGTCCCCTGCGTGGCGCGGGGCCGTTCTGCTCGCTGCGAGTAGGCGGCAGCAGCACTCGCACACCCCGGCTGCCTGCTTACTTCACTTTATATTTTTTGCATTCATTTGCATTATTTTTTTCTTTTTTTTTCTGAGAGTTTTGGGCTCAGTTGGATGACCTAGATCTGAGGGTAGATGTGACCTCCGGAGAACAGGGGACAGCACCTCCCCTGCTTTTTCTGGTCGGATTTAGTTTTCCTTTGGGGGAAAGCTTTTGGGGAGGAAAAAAAAAATATACAGAACTTCAAGCTACAATTTATTAAAAAAAAAACAACCCCAACCTTTTATTCTTGTGCTGAAGATGGGAAAATGACCAAAATGTCAGAAATCTTCCAAATATCTGAACGTTTCCCCTCCTGCCCTGGCTGTCTTGGTTCGAAACATGCCGGAAATATCTCTGTTCCTCATCTGCTGAAAGTTTCCGTTATTGACCGGCAGAAAGGCTGCTTTTGTGCGTGTCTCGCTCGTGGGCAAGAGATAATTTTAAAAAGCGCTGTGTTTATCTGGAGAGAGCAGCGTGGAGCCGCAGGCTGATGGATCGGAGACTTCTCTGCACGGGGAGCGAGGGCAGGAGCATCTGCCAGGGGACAGGTGATGAAAAACCCCTCGGAGCCGGCGTGGGGCTGGGCAAAGCCCTCGGATGGTGTTGGCGGCGCTTTCCCGACTTGGGCAGGGCAGCAAAAGCCGGCGTGCCCCTTCCTCACCGGGATCAGCGGCTCCAGACCCCCGCTCCCTCCTCCTCCTCCTCCTCCTTGGGGACCGGGCGATGATGGAGCTGTTCCGGGCTGGAGGGGCAACTCGAGAAACAAGAGCTGAGTGAGTATTTGGAAGGAGAGCCCTTATTATCAAGATTTTAAGGGAAGGTGCTTGAAAACGCAGAGGGGCTGGGCAGGACCATTGGAGTCGCCGCTCTCTGGGTGGCTGTACAGCATCACGGGGCGGTACCGGTGCGCTGCGGAAATACAGAACCGAGAAAATACAGACCCACTCGGCGAAAGAGCACATCGGAGCCCGGGCTGGGAGGGTGCCGCGCCGGTGGGTGTCCTGCCCGCCTGTTGCTGGTTTTGCTGCTTTATGCTCTGAACCTGCCAGCCCCCTGCACCGGCGCTCTGCCGTCAGCCGCGGTGGCTGCGTCGCTTCGCTCCCTGGCAAAGGGGAAAGCGCATCCTGGGGTGGATGGGGAATGGTGTCAGGCAGGTGTCAGTCTCGCCAGGCTGAAGTGACAATGGCATCGCGTAGTGGATCAAAGCGTGAAGCCTTTAAAACCATACGTTCGATGTGTCCTATCCCAAGAGGTTTTTATTCTTGGCGATAACAATCGGCAGCGCGTTATCTGGGGTCTCTCGCTTGTACGTTTCTTACAAGCTGATAAACTTTGAGCTGGATGAGAATCAAGCGTGTTTCTTGCTCGTGTCCTCATCGGGGCTGGGAGAGCCCGTTGGGGGCTGTTGACAGAGGAGCCCAGGATCCGCTGTGCGGGGGGATGCTCCGCACCCCTGGCCCAGGACCCCCTCTGACGGTGCTGGGCACCAGGCGTGTCGGTGGCCGTGCCGGTGGTCCTGCCGGTGGTCCTGCCAGCCCTGCCACAGCCAGGGAGCTGCGGTGGCCAGCAGAACTAAGTAAATAACCCCGAGCGTTGGTGTTTCAGAAGAGGGATGCTTCACTTGGCATTTTAATCTCTTCCAGCGCTAGCTCGGAATAAGCACTTTTTCGATGTGTGGTGATTTATTTTGTTAAAAACCAAGGCATTATTCATGATTATGCAGTTTTATGAGAGTATACATAGCAGTATTCTTCCCGCGGTCGGCTGTGGGAGCTGGCATAATATTTAAATAAGAGCCCTGGGGAAAGGACGCCGGGCTGGGCGCAGTCGCGGGCTCAGCGTATTGAACTGCCGGATAATTACCTCTATTCAGCACCGCCGCTCTGGTTATCAGCCCGCCGTCGGGGGGAAGGCCAGCGTTTTAAAGTGACATAGATTGTTGGAGAACATCAAACTTTTTTAATACAGTTAATGATCCGCAGCTATAAATAGTCTGCTCCCATTGACTGGCAGTGAGGCTTTTGTACGGCGCCTCGCAGCTCTTCTTTGTTGGGTTGTCTTTTCTTCCCTCCCTATAGACTGTAGGTCCTTCCATCCCCATGGCACCCCTGTTTTGGGGTCGGTCCGTGAGGGTCCTGCAGAGCAGGAGTTTGCCGGGGTCTGGTGTGGGGTTTATGGATGAACGAGGTGGAGGATGGCAGCTCCATCCTCTGGTCGTTGGACTCTCGTCCTCCCCCAGGGACCAGGATGGGGATGGGCTCCTCCGGGGCTCCCTGCCTCTCCCGTGCCCCAGGATGGTCTCCTGGGAACAGCCAGCCTTGGCTTGGTGAGTGACACTGGCAGCTTTTGTACACGTTGTGCCCCAGGAGTTTCCGTGTTCTCCCTCTGGTTGGAATCAGGCTGTAGGGTGATGGAGGAAGGGGGCTGGAGATGGTGTTTCTGAGCGGCCGCCCAAGAGTCAGAAGCGGCGAGGAGCTGGCCTGCAGCAGCCGTTGGCCTGGCAGTGCCCTGCTCTGACGCAGTAAATCCTCGAGCGAGTGTAAATCCGCGTAGGGAACCGTCTGCGTGAAACCTGCCGGAGCAGCTTGAGCTGCATCGCGAGCGGTTGCTGTTCCCTGTGAGCACACGGATCCCCGTGGAGTGCTTTGCCCTTTACAAAATGGGATTTGAACTAGCCAAGAAGTCAGAGAGCAGCACTTAAAAGCTTCAAGTGCTGTAAAAGCTCCGAGCCGGTTGCTGGAAGCAGCGTGAGACCTGAGCGTGGTGCCTGGCTGAGAGGCTGCGGTGGGCTTCTGCTCCGCAGCACTGGCCGAACGTCCCAGCAAAGTAACGCTGGCGAAAAAACCCTCAAACCGTGAGCCAACCCACCAGCTCCCACCGCGGCGATCAAATGGCTGTGCATCCCATCGCCCAGAAGTTGCGCTGAGATCCTGCGCCAGCTTTGTTCTGGAGTGCCTGCAGACGCAACAGGAAAAGGTCACCGCATAAACACCGCTTCTCCAGAGGCAACCTCTTTGTCTGCCTTGAAAGCCGGGAAGCAAAGGGTATTCTAATGTGAACCGCTCTGCTGGTGTGACAGCGCTGGCGGTGGCTCTCCCTGCACCGTGACACTCTCAGGCACATCGTTGGGTCGAGAGCCGTCGTGGTGGAGGAGCGTGCTCCATCCCAGGGTGCCCCACCCCAGGGTGCTCCATCCCAGCTCACTCCGTCCCAGCTCGCTCCATCCCAGGGTGCTCCATCCCAGGGTGCTCTATCCCAGGGTGCTCATCCTGGCTCACTCCATCCCAGCTCTCTCCGTCCCAGGTCGCTCCGTCCCAGCTCGCTCCATCCCAGCTCGCTCCGTCCCAGCTCTCTCCATCCCAGCTTGCGCCATCACAGCTCACTCCGTCCCAGCTCACTCAGTCCCACAGCTCTCTCCATCCCAGCTCTCTCCATCCCAGCTCGCTCCATCCCAGCTCTCTCCATCCCAGCTCGCTCCATCCCAGCTCACTCCATCCATCGGCGGGGCTCGGCCGCTCCTGGGGGCTGTGTGTTTGCGGGGAAGGCAGCGGGCAGTAGCTCGAGGTCTGGGCTGGTAGCACCCAGGCTGTGAAACCCCCCAGGGAACGATGAGTTCACCTTTTCCTTTGCCTGGGGCCGCTGTTTGTGGTGATTCTGTTTTTAGGAATAAAAATTCCAGCGTTTTCCCCGATGGTTTGAACCAAGGTTGAGCGCGTGGCTCCATAGAACGGTGTCACCGAAAGCGCCGGGAGGAGAAGCAGCGTTTGATGCAGCACCGCTGGGAACGGGCGCGGGTGGGCTGGGGTGGGAGGGGGCTGCTGGGGGAGGTCACCTCCAGAGGTGGCGGATGGAAAAGCAGGAGCTCTTCTCGGGGAGCTTTGGCAGAAGGCCATCGTTCCGCAGGTATTCGGTGTCACCTCGGGGTGACAGAGTGGCCGTCCTCGGGAAGGTACTGGTGCCCGGATGGAGGCAGGGGAGCAGCAGGGGGTGGCTGGGCTGGAGCTGGGCTGGAGCTGTCCCGGGGGGCTGGGAGGTGGCATTAATTCCCCCAGCGGTGACAGAAGCGTGGTTATTGGAGGTTGGATGCTCAGCAGAGAAAGCACCTCTCTTTCGTCTATCCATGCCTGGTCCCGAAAAGCAGCTGCAGAGGAAGAAAAGCATCTGCACACCAGAGCAACCTTAGAGAGCACTGAAATGACAGAGGGGATAGTTAGCAGAGGGAGCTGGAGTTTGTGCCTGCGGTGTGCTGGTCTCGGAGTCTTGTTTTCCTTTTCCGTTGCCGGCCGATGTGTGTTATGGAGCTGGTGGGCTCTGTGTGGTCCCTATTAAAAGTTTTCTTTCCCGGGGTGATTCTGCTCCTCTGCTGCCGCTGGTTCTTGAGCACTTTGTGCCATCAAACAGCAAAACCGCTTTTATTGATGCGCAAAGAGCGACAGGATCTTTCCAGCAGTGCTCCCAAAATACGCTTTGGGCTTTTTTTTTTTTTTTTTTTTTTGTGCCTGGCTTCCAACAGTGGAAAAAATGATTAAGATGTGTTCGGCTTGCTCTGGTCACTTCAGCGGGAGATGGGTAATATCAACAAACAATTCCGGTAAATGGACGAGCTCCTCTTCTGCAGCGAGGCTGGAGCGACGCGGACTCGCCCTCTCCGTGCTCTCTGTGCAGCGGGATGAGCAGAAGGCTGCCACTGTTTAACGGATCGCGGGTGGGCTTGGGCAGAGACCACGGCACCGGGCTGGTGTCGGGGCGCTGAGCGTGATCACGAGCGGGTGGGACGGGCGTGGGCGCTGCTCGGACAGCGGCTGCACCCGCCGGCGCCCGGAGCCTGGCGCTGGGTTCCTCCGAGATGCAATTTCCCGTCTGTGCGGAGATGGGGCAGAACGAGCAGAGACGTAAAACCAGTTCTGCTCTGCGTGTGAACTGGGCTTTCCGCAGCGTCTGGGTACCAGCTTTGGGTTTTCCATACGGACAGTGAGGGTGTCTGCCACGTAAAAATCTATAGACCATATCAAAAATGTGTAATGTGTATATTTTAATGGCCACTGGCAGCCTTTGCCCCCTGGACGTATGTAAAATCAGATCACTCCGGACTATCTGGAGCTGTGATTGTACAAACAAAGCTGTTTGCCCCGGGGCTGAGTGTCCGTGGGGTTAACTGGGAGACACTGGGACCCACCAGCGCTGGGGCTGGGATCCTGCGCTGCGTTAGGTGACGCTCATTCGGGGATCCTTCCTGCGCGACATCATGTGTATCCTCAGGGGGGTATATACTGGGCCAGGGGGGGTCCCCAGGGGAGGGGGCAGCGGGCGCTGGCGGGGGTGTCACATCCCAGTTCTGATGAGCACAGAGCGGTGCGGGGTCTGCGGGGGGTGCCCTGCCCGCTGCTGGGGCGCCTGCAGCAGCGGATGCTCCCGAGCATCCTTTGGTTTGTGACGTTCTTTTAAAAAACCAACAAAACCCCCGAAACGTGAGCATGAAGGTGCGCTGAGGCTGCGCTGGCTTGGCGGAAGAGCGTTTCCAGCCTCGGGGAGCGTACAGGGTTTCGATGCTGCGAGTGCGTGTGCTGTGCGATGTTTTTGTTTGTTTGTCGGTTCTTTCGGAAGGGGTTATTACGTGGCCTTTGTTTTTCTTGGGGTGCCAGGTGCTTGTTACAGCCCTTCGCCCACCTGCCTTCCACTCCTGAACCGAGCGTTTCCCCAGCGGGCTGCGTCTGGCTTCCTGGGAAGGAAAAGAGCCCGTGTGCGGTGATTGAAGATTCCTTCTTTATGTAGTGCCTTTAAAAAAATAAAGTGTAGTGCCATTGAAATCAAAGCCCGGCTCTCTGCGGTGAAGGACCCTGCGAATTGACTGCGGGGTCTCTCGGAGGCCGCTCTCGGCTTTTGAGAGGAGAGGAGAGGAGAGGGGAGAAGTGAGGATGCTGGTGCTGGAGGAGGGAAGAGGTGAGCGGTGCTGAGCAGCGATGAGATGTCACTTGTGGACAGCCGCCCTCCGCACACGTTAAAGGTGCCTTTGGGACCAGTCCCCACCCGTTAAAGCTGGCGGCAGGTCTCAGGTTGTCAAGGAAGAGGTGACGTGACGTTCTGAATGGTGGCAGGGTGATGGGTGAGGGCTTCCCCCCGTGTGCCAACTGGAAATACGTCTGTAAGAAGTGATTATCGTGATATAACTCATCACGAGCTTGCTAAACCCCAACCCGTTCACTCTGACAAGCATTTATGTACCGGAGGAATTGATGTTATCACTCCTCACCTGGGGTCTTGGACAAAAAGCAGACTTTGAGCTTCTAGAAAAGGGTCATTCCCCCCCGTCCCCATTTCTTCTGCTCAGGGCTTTCCTGGGAGCAGCACACTAAAGGGCTCTGAACTTTTTTCCTGTTTTTAACGTGTGCACACGGGGGCAAAACCTGGCTGTTCGGGCACCTGCGGGGATGTCAGGCTGTGTCGTGCCCCCTCGGCCGGACGGCAGCGTGCTGACCCCTCCGCGGGGGTACCTCGGGAAACACTTTGCACAGGAACAAACGGGTGCGTGTATCCAAAGCATCTGCCGCGGCCAGGCACTCGTTCTTTCTCGCAGTGGTTTGCTTAGGCAGTGCTGACACGGTGCCTGAGCAGCGGGACCAGCCCTGGCCGAGGAGATGGATGATGCCCAGGGATGCTGAGTGCTGCCCGGAGCTACACCCGGGGGGTCACACCGCGCAGCTCTGAGCTGTTATTCTAACCCGAGGCTGAGCTGCTCATTTTTGCTGGTATTTCCCTTGACCCTCGCCGGTATTTATTTCAGTTCCTTGAATAGTTTTTATTGTTCGGTGCCTAATTCTTCATTCCTTCGCATTGTGGTTTATAGAGTCAGCAGGGCAGCGCAGAGCCGGCGCTCTCCTTCCCCCCCGGGGCTTGCAGCGCGTCGGGGCGGGTAAAATGTGTGTGCGGGCTGCAGAGCTGCAGGAAGGCGTGCCGCTGCCTGGTTAATTGCAAGAGGTGCCAATGCAGGCAGGTAAACCGTGGCTGCGAAAAAACAATTGGTGGAGACTGGGGACTTTCTTGCAGCCCGGGTCCCTCTGTGACGGTGCAGCCGGGAGCAATGTGCCCTCGCGCGCTCGCTCAGCTGTGTTGGCGGTTCCCGTGGTGGTTTGGGGGAGCACTGCCTGGAGACGGCACAAGCTGACCGTGTTTTTTGGGGGGATGCCCGGACGGTGGTGGGTCTGTCCCCCCCGCCCCGGGCTGTCGGGACGCGGCAGCAGCAGCCGGACAGGCAGGAGTCACCTTGAGAGCAGCCTCGCCGCTGCTTGAAAAATGTCCCCGTGCGAAGCCGATCCTGCAGACATGTCCCAGACTCTCCGGTGATGGAATTTCGGAGGCAGGAGCAAGGAGAAGGTTTGGGTTTGGCTGGTGCCTTGGACGGGAGCCGTGCTGGAGGTGGGTTCTGGCTCCGTTCCTTTGCTGCGGGGCTGCGTCGTGCTTCTCCTCCACTTGCTGCCACCAAGCAGAAACCCCTGGCTTTGAAAATTGTTTTTTTTTCTGGTTGGCTCCAAGGACACGGGAACTGAGCAGAGGCTGCCGGCGGTGAACCGTGGCCCCATCACCAAACCCGGGGTGTGCCCACACCAGGGGATACCCACGTACCGGCGCCTTTTGGTGGCTGGTGGTCTGGTGAAGGAGCCTGAGGACGGACCATCGGTGACGTGGGGCACTCGTGGGTCTTGGTGGGGGCAAGCTGGGGACCCGCAGGTGGGGGTCTCCCTCTTCGTGGGCTCTGCTTTCAGCTCCGTTTCTCAGGGAGCAGAACCACGGCTGTACTGGTGTGGAAACCATCCTGTCAGTCGCTGTTTTCCTGTATTTCCTGCCTACTTCACAGTTTTACGCTCGATTTTTGCAAAGTTGATCAATGATGAAAGTTGGTCGATCGCGGTGGTCTGGGGGGGTCGGGAGCTTTTCTGGGCTCTTTGTAGGAGAAGAAACAACTCTGGGAAAGTATACTTCCATTTTTTTTAATAATCTATTTCTATAATTGAAGGATTTCAGATTTCTTTTGTAAGAGCAAGCGCCTGCTCAAGCACGGAGACAAATACAACCAATAATATGTACTTGAAATCTAATGCGGGCTAATTGGCTTTGGCTCAGCCCCAGCTATGCTGATGAAATGGCCTGTGAAGAGCTACGGTGTCTTGATAACGAACATTCTACATTTGATTATATAATTAATTACGTTGCACCTAATAAAATTTAAAATTAGTGAAAAAATCTGTGAGCAGATTGTATCAGGTGCAGAGTGGGTCTTGGGCAGCTTTGGAGAAACTTCTCCAAAGTTTCTTCTCCAAAGAAGCTTTGGAGAAGCACGGTGAAGGAGCGCACGTGGTGCCGAAGCGCGTCTTCGAAATACCGAGTTTTACCAAACCGGGGGCTCCCGGAGCTTCCCCATCCCTCCCTGGGTTTGCTGCCGGTGGATTTGCTGATGTTTTCTAGCAAGAGGTGTCCTTGCATTGAATTTTTAGAACATATATGTTTAAAAAATATAAACCAGGCATTTTTGGCCGTAATTCTGCGACGGCTGCAGGGGGGCCGTTCTCCTGGAGTCCAGCCCTGCGCGTCGGGGTTCTCCAGCACCCATCAGAGCGGAGCCCCCGTGCGCCGGCGCTTCCTTGGGGGTCTGTCCGTCCGTCCATTCTCCATTGCCTGCGACATCCTCGCTCACATCCTCGCTCACCTCCCATCGCAGCGTGAGCCCCGGGATGCAGCTGGTGATGCTCAGGGTGACGGGGACGTCACCGCCGCCTCGGCCACGCATCGGGGAGCGGCCGCGATCGTTGGGCAAACGTTCCTCCTTCCCGTCCAGGATCGTTAGGGATTTCAGGGGGGTTTGTCCTGGGTTTTATGGCCCCTGCGCTAGGAGAAGGTTGATGGGAAACAAATGCGTTATGGCCCCAGACAAGCTGTTGGTTCATTTTTTTTTGTTTCATTTTAAAGCAGCGCTATCAACCAGTTGGAATATAGTCCTGGAGTATCGCGGGGAGTAATCTAATTAGTATGAAGTCAAATCACTAGTTCCCTTTGTGTCTCGTGATTAAATAAGTGGGAAAATGGCTTGAAAATTAGGTGCTAGAACGACCCAATTACATTTCTGTAGCTTTTTGTATTCAATTTCATAAACAATTTTGCTCTTCGCTGGTTAATCAGTGAATGCCTTTTTCCAGTTTGAAAAGCACTTTTGAAATTATAATGCAATTAAATTGTGTGTGGATGTTCTGGCATAGCGAGTGGAAAGCTGGGGGCCTGGCAGCCCGCCACGCTCTACCTTGACAGTAATGAGTTCCCGGGCTGGCAGCTTGCTGGTGTCGTTCAGAATATTGTCCACGCCGGGGTACTGGGAAGTGCGGCCGCCTCCGCTCCTTTGCAGCCAGGGACACCAGGACCCGGGCAGCAGATCCGCTGCCTCCCTCTGCCGCGCCCGCAGCGCTGGGGACGGTTCTGGGGCAGATCCACCAC
>WKFP01014359.1:724653-745391 GCA_011057875.1 Pterocles orientalis
TTTTTTTTTTTCTTTTTTTTTGATTGCTGCTCCCTTTGCAAATGCCAGGCAGTTGTGGGAGGACGGAGCCGGGAGCCCGAGCCTTGCAGTTTTCCAGAACAAAAGCAGAGGAGGATCATGCTGGTGCCCTTTATCCAGCTGTGCGGCTGACCTCCGCTCCGGGCTCTCCTGCTGCGCTGCTATTGAAACGCTCGCACCTTGGATGGAGGTTTTGATCCGAGGCAGTTGTCCGCTGATTTAATTTGGAGAATTTGCTCTCGTGTCGTGGAGTATATACTGACACTTTAAACAGCAGCGGTGCCTGCCGGGGGCTGCCGGGAGATCTGCCTCTTTCCGTCCCCAGCCCGAGATGCGCATCAACACCCGATGGATGCCGGGCTCACCATCCGTCGTGATGAGCGTGGTTCACAGAAGCGCTGCTCTACAGTTAAACGAGGAGGATGTTTTATGTCCCAGACCGTAGATATTAACCTTCTCCTTCCATCCCCTGGCGCATCCCTCTCCCAGTCCGGTTATCCCAGGGGGGGTGAGAGCTCCTCCCGGCAAACCCCTCCTTGGGGGTAAAATCCTGCAAATGGCCTTTCCTAGAGGCAGGATTAAACCCAGAGGTCCCCGTTCCAGACTCTCAGGGTGGTGACTTTGCAGACAGCGAGACGTTCGAAGCATCCGTGGTCCGCTGTCTGAGCAATTAAACATCCCGGCCCCTCCGCTCGCTTCGTTCTGTTTGGCTGCAAAGACGAGATTTGGTGACGGCGATTACGGGACCTGGCTTTGTGTCCCACTCTTGATTTATTTTTTTTTTTTAATTTTTATTTTTTCAAGGCGGCGTGGCAGCCTGGGCTGCTAAGTAACTTTTTCCCCTCTGATGACAAGGGATGTGTGAATAAAGCCGAACCGTATTGATTCACACCAATCTGTGCATCGACTGCGTGGGAGCCGCTTGCAATTCCCAGCAGCTCCAGAAAGCTTTGCAACAGGGAGAAATACGACCAGGCAAGTTGAGAAAATAAATTAAACTAGTGTCAACTTTTCTTGCTTCTTCCCTCATTATTAATGGATGGAGTGGGGCTCGTTTATCAAGAAGAGGAAAAATTAATTGACACGGGTTTAATGTTATTATGCCTGGCTTGTCTGGTCACATTTCTTCATTTTTAATTTTTTTTATTTTTTGAAAGGCATTTTATTACAGTTTACAGGACCAGCTGCCAGAACTATTGGTATAAACAAGAAGGCAGGTGCGTAAATAATGCCGCAGCGGGGCTGGACCCTGCTCTGCTTCAAAGCTTAAATCCGGGGAGAAGGGACGAGGCGTGAAGCCGACACAAAGGCGCAGCTCAGGTACCGAGACCCAGCACAGAGGGGGAACCGATCTTTCCTCGTGAGGATGCTGGGTGCCGCCGCGGGTGTCGGGCGGGATGCTCCGGCCATCAGCGCCAGGGCCGGTGGCACCACGGGGACCACGCTGGCAGCGTGCGGCTGGGCTGGGAGCCCATCAGAGCCCTCCGGGAGCTCAGCATCAGCCGAGTTTAACTTCTTTTGGTGCAGGATGCCGTCACCTTCTTTTCCTTGTTTTAATGCGTACGTGGGTTTGAAGGAGCAGGACCTTGAACCCGATTTTGTGTAATTTTGCCGGGGAGTGATGTTCTGGGCGTGTGCGAATGCAACTGCGGGATGCGCCGGATAAAACCCCAGCTGGCAGGTAGACGTACTTCACCGCAGTGGTGTCGTCATCTCGGCTGTGTTCCACCAAGGTCGGCATAAAACCTCTCGAGTGCCGACCGAGGTGTGAAATATAGTTGGTTCAAGGGTGAAAAAAAACAAAAGGCAGTAAGAGAGGAGCACGGGCATTTGGTGTCTTCAGCACGGCTTCTTAATATTATTTATGGCTTCTACCAGTTTTTTTGGGATTATTTTGAACGTTTTATGGTTTCCGTCACTGTCTCTGAGCGATGTTTCTCTTGTTCCTGCAATACCGCGGCAGAAGGTGCCGCGCGGAGCCGTGCCCCCGGGCAGCTCTCCTGCCTGAATGAGCCTCTGGACCAAAGCAAATATTTTGGCTTCTGATTATCAGCAAAGTCCCAGCGAGTGAAATAAGTCACCTGCAGAGGTGGGCTGCGGGTCAGTGTCCCCATGGCTGGAGCAGACCCCTGCCCGACCCCCCGGCAAGGGGGTGCTGGGCTGAGCTGGGCTGAGCTGGGCTGAGCCGTCCCCTCGCCCAGACCCGCTGCCCCGGGACGCACGGCCGCGGCGGAGCAGCTCTTTTGGGCGGAGAGCCTCCTCCATCTCCATCCTTCGCCCGGAGCGTTCCCGCTGATGAGCCGGATCCCCGCACGCCTGCACACACCCCCCGGCTCCGCGGCGTTTCGGTGCCGCCGGTGCCCCTTCCCCAGCGGTGAGCGGAGCGCGAGGGCTCCTCTTCCAGAGGAGGGTTTTCACCTGAAGGTCACGGATGCACGTCTCTGCTTCGAGTGATCGCACTTGGCTCGGAGCCTCTCCTCTGGGGGCATGTGTTGGCCTCTTATTTTATTTTTTCCCTCTTCTTTGTCTTTTCTTTTACAGCAAAGATTATTCAAATGAATATTCAGTTTTATTCGTTTGAATAAAAAAAACCCCAACCGTAAACGCTTATCTCTTAAATAGAGCTTGTTAGCTTCCAATAATAGCTTCATTCAGAAGGATGCGGTGTAATTTCAGTGTAAAATGTGTGCTCCTTGACAACCGGGATCCTATTTCTGTCACCATTTTCAACAGCCGCCTTTGTTTCCTGTTAATCTTTCTCATACACTTTCTGAGAACCTTTTTTTTTTTTTTGTTGACTCTTAGTACTTCTCAGAAAAAAATAATTGTCTATTTAGTCCGGGAAGGTTTCTAAGAGTTTTGGTAATTTAAAACTGAGCGTGAATTCATTACGCTAGCTAATAAGGCATGCAGTAATATATTTTTTTTTTGCGTGTGCAGTTATTAAAAGTTGGAATCTGATATTCAGAAAGTTAAGAAAGGATCCATTAAGGGTCATTTTTAGGAAGTTTTTAATTCTGCAGCATTTTGTCTGGTGGGGGTTGTTTGTTTAAGGAGCGGGAGCATCTCCTGGGTAGCATCCCATGGGTTTTAGGTGCCTGGGTGTGTGCGGGGTGAGATCCTCTGGTTGCTTTCCGATCAGTTAAAGCTGTCGGGAACCTGCCGGCTCCGGAGAGGAAGGAGTAGGAGATGCTGTTGGTTTCCTTACCGACCCCATCACGTCTGTCCTTGCCAAGCTGGTCCATGCGAAGGGGCACAGATCTCTTAAAAACCTGCAAACGGGCGTTGCCACCTGTGGATTGTTGGTTTATTCTTGTTATAAAATCTGTAAATACAGAGAGCTGGGCGGCTGCTGGATTTAATCCATTTCTTGATGAAGCTGTGTGGGAGCCGGGTGGGATGGGATGCAATGGGAGAGCTGTTCCCAAGTCGGGATGTGCGATGGCTGCAGCCGGTTTTCTCGCCGCGTTGGGCGCGTTAATTCCTCTGAATTCCCCCGCTCGCCTCCATCCCAGCAGTGAGACCTGACAGAAGTTGAAAGAGAAAAATCCTCAACCGCAGGACCGGCTCGTGGGTTCCTGACGATGAGGACGGTGCTGGTGCTCACACAGTCGGTGACGGGTGGCCCCGCGCTGGCCGTCCCACGGCACGCTGCTCCCAGCTCCGGTAATTGCCGGCGCAGCGCGCTCCGGGATTCCTGGGATGCCGCGTTCAGCCGGTTAACCACAAAAATTTCCAGTTTTAACTGTGGGTCTGTTTAAGGTAGGTTTAAATGGAGTCATTTAGAAGGCAAATGAAAGACTTCAGTAAAACACTTCAAGCGGCTGCAGGCTTTCGGCGCAGAGTCAAAGAGCGTTCTGAGCGCTGGGTTTGAGCGTGATGCGCTGTCGGGTGATGTGTCACGCCTTGGAGGAGATGAAGAAACCATTTCTGGTGGTTTTTCCCCTAAAACGAGTTTCCAAAGAGGGATGGGAGCATCCCCGATGGCTACGTGTTTGTGCGTTCCCAAATCCGCGCGGCTCCGAACCGGCAGCAGAGGGATGGGGAGATCAGAGGTGGTGAACGTAACGGCTCTCGGAGCCCTCAGGATGTCCTGATGGGGTATTAGAGGAAGTCATTCAGGAAGAAAGGGACAAAGAACCACCTCCGGAGTCCGGCTGGCCGCGGGGCCGGCTGCATCCGCGCGGGACGAGCCGCGGTGGCCACGCCGCCGGCCCCGGCACACAGCACAGGGTCCGTTCGGTGTTTGCTCAGAGCGAATGGAAACAAGAAGTGCTGCTGTGGGCTTGGGGAAGCGGTGGTATCTTTTTTTTTTTTTCCTTGCTAAGGGTAGTGAGGAGTAAATGAGGAATCATCTTCTGTCTTCCCGGATTTTTCTTTTTTTGGGTTGTGTAATGAGTCAGCTCTAATGGAGAAGTCCCGTGGAATTAAACAGGAGATGAAATCAATGTGGTTCCATAGGAATATAATTGCGTTTTGTAGAGATTGCTCTTAAAAACCTATAAAGTGTAAAAGAAAATACGGCCTTATTGTGGTTTCTGAGCCATCACGCACCGGGGGTGTAACTATCCGTTAAATTCTGCAGGATGGATCACAAAATCCATAAGGAGGTTTTAATTCTCCGTTCAATCCTGTGGACGAGCTGGGACAGAGCCGTGTCCGTTTTCCCCGGGACAACGCTCCTCAGCCCCGCAGACAGCAGGTGTATTTACACCGGGGGATTGTTACGAAAGTTTTCCAAAGTCCCAATGGCTCAGTGATGCTTTATTTAAATGAACTTGTTTAACTTAACTCATATTTTCCTTCCCCCCCCCTTCCCCTTTTTGTTTCTCTATTAAATAGGATTTGGCTTCGTAACTTTTGAAAATGAAGACGTGGTGGAAAAAGTCTGTGAAATTCATTTCCACGAAATCAATAATAAAATGGTAAGTGGCTTCTGCTCCGCGGTGGCAGCGAGCTCTCCCCCTTTGTCACGGGGTGGTGGCCCTTTGGGACAGTCCTCCTGGGGAGGTGAATGGGGTGCTGAGGGAGGTGACACGGGGACAGGCTGCTGAGCCCCTGCCTCTGCCAGGGCGGGGGTCCAGCCCCCCCAGTCCTGGTGCTGCTGTGCTGCTGCTGGACCCCGTCCCCCCGGGGAAGTCGTGGCTCTCTGCCGTCGAGCCGCAATCATTTTCCAGCCCAACCGCGGAGCCAGACCCGGTGACAGTCAGGTCCCAGGCTGCAGGTTGCCCTGTCAGTGAAGCCACTGAGCCAGATGAAAAAGGGCATTTGTATTTCCGTCATGCAATAACTTTGATATTTTCAGCTAAAATATTCTTTCTCCCTTTGTCAAGACACCCTTCGCTTCTCCAGTATTCAGATCTGCATTGTATGTTGGTCTGATGCGTGTTCACAGACTTTAAATTCAATAATAGAGCTTTTAGTGGGGATAAGATCAAAGCAATCTCCTCGGCATATGCTGGAGGCCTGATTCAATATTTGACTTGCTAATTTTTCCCAGGGCACCGAAATAATATTCTTCATATTGTTCCTCGCTGCAATACGCACCTGAGATAAAAGCCGGGGTCCCCTTGGCGAGCGGAGCGGTGGGATGGGGGCGCAGCCGGGGCGGTGCCCTGTGCCCCGCGGGAACCTCTGGCTCCGTCTCCGATGGGTGCCGGGGGCTTTGCCTCTGCCCCGTCCCAGCGTCCCGCTGCGTCCCCAGCCCCGTCCTGCCTCGGGGGTCCCCAGCCTGAGACACGGGTGGGTTGTGGCTCGTTCCCCTCTATGCTGATTAATTTGCCGTAAAACAAAACAAAACACCGAGCACCCCCACCCCAGCACCCGGACCACAGACCCAGCAACAAGTTAGAAACACTTGGGATGGAAATTTAGGTAAGAATGTCAGGGAATTCCTACAGTGCCGCCCTCCAGGATTTTCCTACGGCTTAATCGCGGGTGGGCGCGTGTTGTGTCGTCCTCCGTGGATTCGTTACTCCACACGAGAGGTTTTGCTCTGGAGCGAGGCTCAGCCGTCGCCGGTGCGCATCGGCGCTGCCCGGGGTGGCCCCGGGGGGGTGGTTGGAAGGAGCAGCGGGGTGGTGGGGTGTCCCGGCAAAACCGGCACCGGCAGCAGGGCTTCCTGGCGGGATCTGCTCTGGAAAAGTCTCCCCCAGCTGTGTGCAGACCCTTGGTGGGTGGGGAGCGGTGGGAGAGCTGCTGGGAGGAATTTTTCCCGGGTGAAAGGCTGCAGGGAAGGTGACAGCAGGGCAGGGAGTGGGACAGGAGGAACATCCTAAAGAAGCAGTGCGGGCTGGTGGTGGTTTGTCGTTGCGGATAATTAAAATATTTTCTTCCCAGCACTCCGTGCCTGCTGGGTGCACGATGCGGGTGCCGGGAGGCTTTGAGCGTTCCCTGCGTGTCACTGCTCTGCAGCACTGATTGTAAAACCAGCCCGCGGGGGAGGCGATGAGCCGTGAGCCTGTCTTGGGGCTGACTCACCGCGTTGCCGGCGTCTGCGGGTGAATTCCCCTTCCCGTGCAGGGGCAGGAGAGCTTGCGCACACGTGCGTGACGGTGAGCTGGTGGCGGTGGCCGGAGGGGACGCACAGCTGGCTGGGGGTCAGCGGTGGGCTCCCAGGTGCTTTCCTCAGCATCCTGGGAGACTGACCACTCCAGATTCATTTTTAACGTGTCCCCCTCTAGCATCGAGCGGCGGACGGGTTCTCGCAGCCCCAGCTCCGGGTGATGGCTTTGCAGCCGCTCGGTGACCCAGGGCAGGGACACCCTGTCCCCATCCCTGTCCCCATCCCCGGGCTGCTCAGCTGGAGCATCCACGGCTCTGTGGGCACCAGCTCGCCCTGAACTCGCGCTTTCTCGTCTCCTGGATGCTGTCGTTCCCCAAAATTCGGGGCAAGCAGAGGGTAGCAGGGCTGCTGTCGTTCATGAGCCCGTTCCTAGCTCCCGTCTCCCCGGCAGGCTATTTTTATCCCGCCCGTTCTGCTGCTGTTGCCATCTATAAAGCTTAGAATGTCAAATGTAATATTAAACGAGCAGCGAGAAAGTGAAAAGAAAATGCCAGCGAGGTATTTAATAAATGAAACTTGGAATTTACGTGGGAGGGCAAAGATGCTCTCCGATCGTTGCGGGGGGAACAATTAAAACCGTACGAGCTGTCCCCAGGATATTGTTGCTTTGACTCAAGCCGGCTGCTTTGCAGAGAGGAACCTGGTGTCCTGGGGGGGTGCAGAAGGCTGGGAAGGAGATGTGATGGGGTGATGTATTTCCCTTTGGGTCCCGCTGTGCAGGACGCTGCAGATCGCTGGCGGGTCGGGTGCGTTCCTGGTGCGTTGTCGTTCCGCGCGGCAGCTCGCGAGCTGTGCCGTGACCCCCCCGTGCCAGGCTCCAGCCGCCCAGGACAGGTCCCAGGAGCTGCCCAGCGCTGGGTGCTCTCGGGGCTTTTGGGAACAAACTGACTCAATGGATCACAAGAAACGCTGGCGGAGTCCTCTGCTCTGGAGCAGCACGAGGTTTGGCACCACCGCCGCGGCGTCCCCCAGGTGATGGCATCTCAACTGTGAATCCGATGGTGCTGGGGAGACAAAGTTGCCTTGTCTTCGGCTGGTAAAATGGGGTTTTGTGCATTGCGAGTGCGTGCACGCTCTGCTTTCCTCCAAACAGCCCTGGGAAGCTGTTGGCCGCGGGGTTTTGGGGCCATCCCGGTGCTGCGAGCTGACGGCGCGGTTTGTGCGCCGGGTATAAGGGGCTTTTCACTCCCCGCCTCAGCCCTCCGGGGTTCGAGCGGCTATGACCCAAGAGTACCCCAGTGTAATGTGAATTCTCCAAACTAGACTAAACAAAAATAGTGAATTTTCGTTGCCCTGCTTTTTTTTTTTTTTTTTTTTTTTTTTTTTAAAAAGCCTTAGAGTTAAAACTTTCTTTGTTAGGCTGCTGAAGGTGAAGCACATCCCTCATGCAGGGGAGGTGGAAAAAAATCTGGAAATTATTAAGATGTACAGAAACGCTGAACTGAGAGTTTGTGCAAGATCCAGATTTATGTACCGAGGACCCGCGTCGGGCGGGCTCCTGGGGGTGGTTGGCTGCAGAGCTGAGCGCTGGCTGTAAATCCAGCCCCAGCCCCTCCTGGAGACATCCCGGCGCACGTCCCCGCTGCCTCCGGGGTTTTACCCTCCCGGTGACGGTGGCTGTGGGATGGTTGTGGCCGTCTCCGTCCCCCTCCCCGGGAAGGAGAGGGCTGGCTTCTTGCAGAAAGCAGCCTGGCCCCTTGTTTTCTGCTTTTTCTGCCTCCAGGGATGGAGAGGCACCGTCCGAGCCCACCGCTGCTCCGCTGGCGTGGTGCTGCACCTCCTGTTGCTACGTTTTCCCCGAGGAGTGTGAAAATCCCCCCCGAGGCGTGCTGCCGGGGTCCCACAGCCCTTCCCGAGGGGTGGCAGAGGGACGGGGCTCCTGGTCCCGTATCCTGCGCATCCTCCCTCCCCGGGGAAAGACTCTCTGCTGGATGATGGAGGATGTTTCTGCCCCCGATATGGGGTATATTTGTTTACAAAGGCTTAGGAATTATTTTTGTTTCCTACTGGTGACTTTTTCTTCTCCTTTAAATCCCAGTTAAAACTCCTTTGCAGCTGGCTGCCGTTCCCTTTATATCCCCGTGTGCTGTGAAAATCGTAAATTACGGCAGCCTTTCCGAGAGCAGCGGTAGGCTGTTGTGTGGTTGCAAAAGCTAATTACGGGGTTATTGTTTCTAACGGTGCTAATCCAAACTTCATTTTCCTGTTAATTGTCCGTCGAGCCAGGCTAGATTGTTTTTATCATCCCGCCTGTCTGCAGCGCCGGCGGCCGCGGGTGTAACCAATGCCGCCGTGACATTTGGAGTGGTGACGAGCCCGAAAAACGCGGGTGCGAAATGAAATGACACAGCGGCGGTGCTCGCCCGCGGTCCTTTGGCTGGAGAAAGGAGATTGGCACACTCCTGTTCAATGCCCTTCGGATTCAAAATCAGCAAAGGACGAGGTTCAGGGACGTCGCGGAGCCGTCGTGCCGGCACTGGGGAGGGAGGCTGGTGCGGCTGCCCGGCGTTTGGGCTCCCGGGGGTGATGGATGGGGATGGGGGGTGACAGCAGGCTTTTGGGGCTTCCTGGGGCACCAAGGTTTCGGGGGGGGACACAGCCCCATTAGGCTGAAACCCACCGCCGAGGCTCAGGCTGGACGGGGGAGCTCTGATGGGGCAGTGATGGGGCTGGGCGCCGGGCACGCGTACCCTGGGGTGTCCTTGTCCCCAGCCCCGCTCCGACGGCAGCACCGGAGCGTGCGGGCGGCTGCTCGAGGAATTCACGGATGGGGAAGTTTTCTGTGTCCTTTTCTTTCTCTCTTTGTCTTAATCTCGGGATCTGGGAGCCCTGCGAGGCTCCGTGGGGCTCTCCATCGCACGCGCAGTGGGTCTGCCCCGCGGGGGGGTCCGGGGGTATGCAGGGGATGGGGACAGGAGGTTGGTGGCCCCAGCTGGAGGACACACACCGGTCCCCACCATAGCCCTGGCTGGGCTGTTTCTCTCCAGGAGGACTTGCTGCCCTGACGGCGCTGAAGGGCAGACGAGGGGAATTGCCGGCCCCGTTGTGGCTGTGCGTGAGTTTCGGGGTGTCCGGAGGGTGGGTCCCTTTACATCTCTCGTGCGCTGGCTGCTGCCCACCCGTTTTCCCCGTTCCCTTTGCCCAGCGGTGGCCAGGCTGTGCACACACCGCTCCCCACTCCAGCCATCCCCGATCCCTCTCTGTCCTTCTCCCACCACCTCCCGCAAAGACCCCAACGCTTCTCGGCAGAAAAGCAGCAAAAGTTGATGTCGGAAAGAATTTCACTCCAAACTTCCCAGGGTTGGGGCAGCTTGTTTGCAAGAAGCGCGTGTTTTGGCAGCATCTGAGCAGCGCAGCTTCGGGAAGTGTTGCAAGCAGGCGGAGTAAATACAGCCCGTGGAGGTTTGCGGCAGAAAGGGGAGGAGTAGGTGGGTTTGTTTAAAATACTCCCATTACAGTCAGTTAACCTTTATGTTACCTAAATGAAAATTGTATAAACCTGAAATTTTCGCTGCTGCGGTTGCCTAGGAACAGGCGGTGGGTTTTCATAAGACAATGAACACGCAGTCACTGATCGGGCTGTTAGGCACCGAGACGTTCGGCTCTTATCCCACATCCCCGGGTCTGCCTGGGGCAGCCGCCCGCCCACCCGCCTCTGCCCGCTTGTGCTGGCAATGGAGGGGATGGAGGGGATGGGGCCGATGGAGGCGATGGGGCCGATGGAGGCAATGGGGCCGATGGAGGCGATGGAGGCGATGGGGCCGAGGGAGGCGATGGGGCTGATGGAGGCGATGGGGCTGATGGAAGCGATGGGGCTGATGGAGGCGATGGGGCCGATGGAGGGGATGGGGCCGATGGAGGCGATGGGGCCGATGTAGGCGATGGGGCCGATGGAAGTGATGGGGCTGATGGAAGCGATGGGGCCGATGGAGGGGATGGGGCCGATGGAGGCGATGGGGCCGATGGGGCCGATGGAGGCGATGGAGCTGATGGAGGTGATGGGGCTGATGGAGGCGATGCGGGACACACAACGATCCTACTGGGAACCAGCCCTCCCAGTCTGCCACGCCAGGCAGCCCCATTCCCGAGCCCGTGCCCATGGGCCGGCAGTGCCACGGCCGGGACGGGAGGGTTGAGGGCGGTGGGACAGCGAGTGGCCTTTAGCTCAGAGCATGGGCTAAGGTGCAGAGCCGTGGAAGTGGGGTGGGATAACTGCATAGCTCCAAATCGGCCGTAAGACCAGTGCCAAGGGGAGCATGGGCGCAGTCCGTGCCAGAGCTAGAAAATGTGGGAAAGTGCTCTATTTCTCCCTTTTTCCATCCCAAAGGAGGCTGGGAAGCAGCTGCTGGGGGTGTCACTGGAGGTCCGATGGTGCTGGTGGGACCTCGTGATGCGGCTGAAGCGGCATTTAGGAACTTGGAAAGGCAGCGGGAGTGACTGGGGGCGAAAGGATGCAGACTGGGTATTAATGGGGTTTCCAGGAATTTTCTGCTGGGTAGAAATATTGATTCTTTATTCCTATTTCAAAAGGAGCTTTCTGTGCTGATCGCTGAGAGTCATTTTCTGTTACCGATGCCGTAGAGCTGAGCTGCAGAGCTCCCCCCATCCATCCCACTCCCGCGGGTCCCATCCAGAGGGAGCGCAGCCCGGGGTTTTCCTTTCAGGCGACTTCTGAAATCAGCATTTCTGTCACCGTTCCCGGGGCGGGGGGATTGCTGCGTGTGTTTAAAGAGACGTACCCGTTTGCTCTTTTAAATGCCTTGACGCTATTCTTAAAGTTCACCTTTGAGGGGGAGGCGGTGCGGGGGAGGCGAACGCTCAAAATCCAGATCCCCCCCCACCCCGTAAGTAGCTCAGTTCTGCGTTTGACATTTACATGGAATTCATTTGCATCTCATTTGTACATGTTTCTGCTCAATAGGTAGAATGTAAGAAAGCACAACCTAAAGAAGTGATGTTTCCACCAGGGACGAGAGGAAGGGCACGTGGATTACCCTATACCATGGACGCGTTTATGCTGGGGATGGGCATGTTGGGTAAGTGCCGGAGCCCCCGCCCGTGCCCCCGCAGCCAGCGGCTCCCGTCTTTTCTCCCCTATTTCCGAACGCTGAAGGCTCAGGGGTGAGCAAATCCCCGCAGCCAAACTTCAGCAGGGGTGGAGTGGGGGAAACAGTCCTGTCTGTGGGAAATGATTAACTCCCCCCCCCCCCAACCCTTCCTGGAATATAAAAATTTGCATTTAAATGGATGTTTTAAATAGCCTGTTTTACCCGCAAAAAATAGAGTGATGAAAGATGCAGTGTGTTCATTCCGACTAAAAATGATCTCTCTCCCCTTTTTTTAGAGGAATTGAGTCACACATTATTCCCCTTCTTTTAAAGGTATCTTTGACAGTTCGGGATAGATAATTGAAAATCTCGCGGGTTCCTCGGTGGCGTGCGAGATGGGGAGAGCGGGGGGATGCGTAACCCTACAGGTCGCAACAATAATTACAGGTTCCAAGGAGATGGAACGGTCTTTGAGTCCAGAGTATTGTGTCCAGAAAATACTAATTAAATGGGATAAATGATATTTAATGACAAAATTCTATTTGTGCACGAGGTCTGTTTAGTTATAATTGGTTCTCATTTGTTTCTGCCTAAACAGTTCTTCTTGCCATAAAACGTGACAGCCTCTTGGTGCTCTGTCCCCAGGTTTTACGAAGCCGAAATGCTGCTAACCCATTGCCAGTGTATTTTTATAAACCCCGTGTGTTTTCAACTTTCTGCTCCCTCTGTATCTCCGGGCTGTCCCTCGGTTGTCACCTGCTGTGTCCCTAGAGCGAGAGGGCGTCCGGAGGGGTTCCCAGGCAGGACTGAGCCTTTCCCGGGCGAGCATCCCTGGCACACGGCCTCTCTGGATGCTTTGAATTTTCTGTCCTGGGTTTCGATGGTCCCGGGAGCTGAGCCTGGAAAGCTGGTGCTGGGCTGAGCCGAGCAGGTCCCCGGGTGGCTGAGGTGCTGGAGACCCCCAGGGCTCCCGGAGCCGGGGTCGGGTCGGGGGATTCGGTCCCTGGGAGTGCCGGGCTGTTGCGCTGAGATGTCGCTGTGACTTCAGGCGCCGCTTGATTTGATAGGGAAAATTTCCCTGCCATGTTTGCTTTGTCTCTGAATTAATAGCACGTGTGTTGGTGTGGCTGGAGCGATCCATTTCTGGGATGTGTAATTCGGTTATTCCAGCTGCTCATCTGTTTTTCTGTCCCCGCACTCCACCACAACCTGCCCCACAGTGTTGGGAAATTACATTTTATGCTTAAAATATTTATCTTCTTCTAGTCAGCCTGCGATTTCATTACCTGGATGTTCCCAGAGTGCTTGAGCACACGTACTTTTATTTCTGTTGTTTCTCTTCCTTGGCCGCTGGCGGTGCCGGAGGTGTCGGGTGGTGGCGGTGGTCCCTGCACCGTGCCGGCCAGTCCTGTGAGGATGCTGGTGGCAAGAGCTGGGGTCACCCCGGCTGGGCTGAGAGCCCCCGGGCAGCACCCCTCTGCTGCTCGCCGCGGGCAGCGTTGCCTGAACCCTTCTGCTTGCAGCCGGGCAAGGCGCGAACGGAGCCGGGGTCCAACCCGCTGACCTGAAGGGACAGCTCAGCCCTCCGGTGCGGCGTCAGTCGTTCCTGCTGGGGCTGCCTCTCTGGAAAAAGAGCATTTCAAGCCGTCAGAAGCCATGGAAGAAGCCCTCAGCGAGCAGATCTTCGCAGAGCAAACACCACGGGCATCCGTTGGCGAGTCTCCGTCCCGCTGCGGTGAGGTGGGTCGGGTCACCCCGACCGGCGCTGCTCCGGCCGCTCTCACGACACTGTTATTAGATTTCAAATCAGGGTGACTCGCTCAGAATGAACGATTGATTCGTGTTGAAGGCCAGATGCTTCATTATCTGCTCTAGCTGGTTTTTTCATCTTCCTGTTGCCTGAGTGGCACCGTGTTAAATAATTAACCGCTCAACAAGGAGATTGCAGCGCCGGAGAGCGAGGCGGGCTGGGTGGCCGTTCCCCATCCCCGTTTCCAAAGGCTGCTCCTAAGAGCTGGTGTCAGGGGGCTGATGGGCAGCGGCTCAGCGGGAGCCCCGGTTTCTCCTTCCCCAGCCCCAGCAGCTGCGTGGCGGCGAGGCCCCGGCCCCGCAGGGAGAGGGGGATAATTAACCCATCACACGGCGAGACACGCAAAGCAACGTACTGCCGGAGGCAGTGTCTGCAGGAGCCGAGGGCTGTGCTGAGGTCCCGGGCGGCCGGTGTCAGCCCTGCCCCATTCCTCCCGTGAGATGCCCGGCTGGACCGAGACGGAGCGACTGGGAGGATTTTTATACCTGTTTCCAGAAGCCCGTGTTCAAGGTCACCTTCTCCAGATGCTGTTCACGGGCAGAGGAGGGAATGAGAGGAGCACGAGACAACCCAAAGGAAGGAGCGGTGAGCGGCTCCCTCCAAAGCTATTAAGGAAGTTGGTCTTTTTCATTAATCACAGCCTCCCCGAGGAGCCTGCCGCAGCCGGGGTCTAAAGGTGCGTAGGCAGCCGCTTCTGCGATGATTTGGTTGATTGGAACAAAATTAAAGTGTTCTTCTGAAAGGAATTTTTGACTGGGAGAGCGTGGGCAGGCTGAGCCTTTCGCCAGGACTGCTCCTGGGCTGTCTCGGGCTCCGTCTGCTGATGGGACGCACACGGAGGAGGGGATGGGGAACGTTAACGAGCCACTCTGCATAAAGAGCGGGCTGGAGCGGGTCTGGTCCCGGTGATCCCAGTCCCTGGCAGCCTACCTGGCAAGAAGAGCCACTCCCCAGCCCCATGGATGCTCGGGAGCGGGCACCGTGTCCCCCCCAGGGCAGGCAACGCACACGTCTGCGCTGAGCGTGAGCGTCAGCATCTCGGGCATCTTGGGCTTGCTGGTGTTTCAGATTGAAGTTGGCTTTTTTTTAACTTGCAAACCCCTCCAGAGACAGGAGTGCTCAGCCCGTAAAGCTTGTACCCCCAGATGGCCGAGGTCTGATGCGAACAGCAGGTTTCAGAGAGTCTCTAGCAGGCTGCTGGCGTCGCTGCAGAAGGCAGAGGAGGGCTCTGCGCTCCTGCGCACGTTCCGTCTAGGTAGGCTGAACTCATGCATAACGGGAGCTTGTGCCCTTCAGAGAAAGTCACTCCTTTTTTCCATCAGACGCGGTTTAATAGAGTAGCAGCTGCCTGCGAGGCAGGGTTCAGGGAGGGGAGCCCTGCTGCCACGACTAGCCAGAACCCCCCGGGCTCCTGCGCGTCCTTCCGTCGCCGATGGACGCGGCCGTGGCCCGCTGGAGCTCAGCTCTACCATTGCCTTGAGGAAGGAGATGGGTCAACCTCGTTGGACCAAGGGAGGAGCTTCTCCAGCAGACGTGTTTCGTCTCCGTAGCTGCTCCCCGGTGTGTGACCACCCGCTGTGTCCGTGGGAGGTGATTTTTGGTTCCCATTCCCTCGTGTCAAGGTCACAGCACGTTTCTTTTGAGAAAGTCCCCGAGCAGGGCTGTGCTGTGGCAGGAAGGACCTGCTGTGCCTTGCTCTGAGCGGCGTTGGGAGACAGTCTTCTTCTTGTGTTTACCAGAACGTCAGCATTAATGTTGAAGGCAGAGGTCCCCCGGCCCCAGTGTGCCCACCATGAGCTTTGTCCATCTCAGATCACCAAATCTAAAAATGAAAAGACATTTCCCTGGCTGGTTCGGTGGCCGTGGACACTCCCCGCCTGGAGGAGAGAAGCCATTTCCCCTCCGGAGGTGCTGGGGGGCTGGAGGGGAGTCGGGAGTCCCACGGTTGCTCACCCGCTGCGGTGGTACCGGACCCCGCGCCCGCATCGGCTGCGTCCTCTCCCCAGAAGTGTGTGACAGTGGGTTGAGCGTGACCACGTGAAAGCCCTTGTGGCTGTTGGTTTGAGTTGTGCTTCCACGGACAGGAGGGTCTCGCTTTGGAGGAGGTGATCCAGGCAAAACTTGGGTTTCTGGTGTAGCGACAAGGGATAATTAGAGAGATGGATCGTTCCCCAGGGCTGCTGAAGCAAATAAACGGTTTGGTGCCCAACGCAGGATGAGAATGGCGTCTAATGGAAATGGTGGGTAGGTCAGCATGGCCATAATTTGGCTTGATGAAGCATCCACATGGGCACGGTGTTAATGCGCTGTTGATATTCAGCCAGGCAATTTCCCCCGCGCGCATCGGGCTCTGACTCGTTAGAGCAGAGCTGGGCACTGCAGCAGTAAATGAAGAGGAAAATTGAAGTAATGTTGTATTATAAATTTATGATTTCATCTGCCTGACCTAGAGAGTGTTGAGTGCTGGCGATGCAGGCGAGAGCCCCCCAGGCAGCTCCGCTGGTGCTGCTGCCGTCGGGCATGGTCGGGGAAAGCCAGGCGGCTGCTGTGCGCTGCCCAAACCAGGGCAGGAGCATCCTGGCCCCGCAGAGCATCCCCGGCCCCGCAGAGCATCCCCGGCCCCGCAGAGCATCCCCGGCCCCGCAGAGCATCCCCGGCCCCGCAGAGCATCCCCGGCCCCGCAGAGCATCCCCGGCCCCGCAGAGCATCCCCGGCCCCGCAGAGCATCCCGGGGCGGGGCAGCAGAATAGACAGCATCCTGCGCTGAGCCACCGGCTCCAAAAACACCGCAGGGGCACAGGCAGCTGCCACCCAGCACCGTGCCGGTCCGGCCATGGGGACTGCACCCCCGGCACACCAGTCCCCTGCAGCCCCAAGAGTCGTGAGCTGACAGATGTGCTTTGGAGTCATTTGAATCAGAATAAAACTTAATTTTTCTGCTCGGCAAGGAGAGCGGCTGCGGCCAGACGCTGCAGAGCGATTTTTCCTGTTGGAGCTTGCAGTGGTGTTAATGGCACCGCTTCCTTAGCAAACAATCCATTTATCAATATTGTTGGTTTAAAAAAAAAAAAAAAAAAGGAAAAAAGGTTTGTAAAGCTTAACTCTGAAAGATCTGATTTAATGACAGAGGTGATTAATTTCTAAGGGAATCCAGCTGTTGAGCTGTGAAATAAATACACCGGGGCTAAGCAGTGTGTACATACCGCCGAAAGCCGCAGCGTGCTGTCCGGGATCGCACGGCTGCCGTCTCCTGGCACCGCTTAATCCCGTAATCAAAATTCATCCAAGCGTTTTTATCTTCCAGTTTTACATTATGATTAATAGTACATTGTATGTATGTATAAATCTAATCAGAAGCGGAGGGGCTTGCTGCGGCAGAGAAATAGCTGTACGATGGGCGGGTGTATTGAAGAATAAATAAAAGCAGCGACAGGAGACCCCCAGAAGGACCATTCGGCTGCTGAACCTGTCCTCAGGGTCCAGCCGGCTGCTGCCATCGCTGCCGAGGTTCCACTGGCTTCAGACAGAGCGCGAGCAAACTTTTCCTGACGGTTATTGAGCTGGAGACTGGAGCAGTCTGGGCTGACCGGGGCGGTCTGCGGGAACGTTGCGCAGCACGAAGGGTAAATCCTGCATTGGAGAAAACCCAGCGAGGCAGTGCTGAGGGTCGGCAGTGAGGTGACGGTTTTAGGAAATCTCCGTGGAGGGCAGCTGGTTGGTGTAACACAAGGTGAAACCCTCGGCCGGGCGCCGGCGGGGACCCCCACCCTCCTGGGGCTCTGCCTTCTCGCTCCAGCCGCTGCCTTGGAGCGGGCAGAGTCGCCGCTTCACGCATTGCTTGGGCATCTTTATTAATAAAATCATCTCAAGTGGTGTTTTTCTCATAATAAAACTTCAAAAGCTGCCCGAGGTTGGATGCGTTGCTGCGCGTGGCAGAAGTTCTCGTGGCTGGGTTTTACTTTCCGGGAAAATGCGAAACTCTTTGACTGTGCAGCTGGTGGCTGTGGCTGCCTCCAGCTCTTTGATGTGTTAACTGTTGTCCTTCACACTCCCGGGATAAAGAATTACTACTGCCTTAATCTCCAACTGTCAATAGCTCTGCAGCAAAGTACATTCATTGTAAGCTCTCCAAATGTCAGAGCAAACCTGTGTTATGTGTTTAGCCTTAGCATTTGGCATTTACTCTTCCCGCTAACAAGTATGCACAGTCCTTGGGCTCCAGGCACCCAAGTGCATGTTAATTACCGAGTGACAGGGCTCGTGCACGGAGCCGGGCGAGCGCGCAGGGGAGCCGGCGGCTCTAGATGGTTCCATTCGAGCTGAAACTCCAACCTTCCTGCGGTTTCGCGTGGGCAGAACAAATCTTGGGGTTTAATACCTGCTGGAAAGTCAAGTCTCGCCCATCCTCCGTGTCATTTTGCGTTTTATTTAAAAACAAAAAGCGTCAAATTAATCTTCACATTTCTTTCTCTCTCTGTTTTTGTTTGTTTGTTTTATTTTTATTTCTGTGGTCAAGGTTACCCGAATTTCGTTGCGACGTATGGCCGAGGATATCCTGGATTTGCCCCAAGTTACAGCTATCAGTTCCCAGGTACGTACGTTTCATTTACAGATTTACTTTTTTCCCCTCTTTCCTTTTTTTTTTTCCCTTTTATTTTTTTTAAATCCATAGCTGCAAGCTGAGACAGGCAAGTCTGCAGGGAGCATCTTCCACGACATCACTATTTTAAACTAGACATTTCTATTTACATATTTTAAATACATTTTTACTAACGTGTAAATTGGTACTGGTTATTTGAAAACAAACTTCTTAAATTAAAACATAAGGCAACAGAGATCATTTAAGAGCTCTTGCGCTCCCTTTGATGGGTTTCTCCTTTCGTGTGTGTTATAGAGCTTTACACAGACAGACACAGGCACACAGAGCCTCGCACACACCTTCCCGTTCTGTCCTGCGGTAAGTGTGTGTTTGTGACCAGCGCAGTCTTGGAGTGACGAGTCCAACCTTCCCGTGTTCTCTCTCGGTGTCTCCGGTTCCTTCACAGAAGCAGTTTCTAGCCGCGTGTTGATGGTTCGGTTCAGCATCCGTTCGGTTTCCCCCTTTCCTTGCCGTGGCTGCTGGGGACCGGGTCGGGGCGGCTGCACCGGGGCGCAGCGGGGATCCTGGGGATCCCTTTCCCGTTTGGCACATCCCGCCGGCGGGGCTGAGGCCACCCAGGACCCCGGGAGGGTCCCTCGGGCTGGGTGAGGGTGGGGAGGGATGCTGGGCTCTGCCTGCGGCACGGCGGGGCGAGGACACAGCCTGTGTTCCGGGCAGTGGGACAGAACCTTGCGGTGGGAGCGTCCCTGTTAGCAGCGTCCTTGGGACGGGGGTTTCTGCGGAGCTGGGTTTTGCAAGAGGGATAGCACCGGGAGTAGGAGCGCTGTTGGGTTTTTTTTCAGTTTCTGAGGCTCTGCTTGAAACTCCTCTGCCTCTTCCCCCCACGCTTCCCCTCCCACACCCCCTGGGTCTGGAGCAGCCTGGTGCTGGGGCTGGCAGTGGCGGGGGACCGGGCTGCTGGGGGTGACACACGGTGGCACCGTGGGCAGGGGTCCGGGCTGGCCAGGTCGCAGCCGTTAGTGGAATATAAGGAGGAGGCTTCGGAAGACATTGGGGTGTTGTCTCCCACTTTCCTCCTGCATCCTCCCCATTCCTCGTACCGGCTGATTCCTACGAAGCTCAATGAGAGACACCTCTGATAAGTTAAACGATGGAAGCAGGCAGAGCTGAGATGAATTATGAACACGTCTGGAGTGAAGGTGTCTGCCAGCTGACAGCGGAGCACCGGTTGGCTCCAGCCCTCATTAGGTACATATTTTTTAAGGGCCCAGTTTTTCCAAGAGCCCAGGCAGCTGTTGGCTAGTTACCTTCAGTCTCTTGCAGAGATCGAAGGTGCAGAAGAAAATCCCAGTGGGTTGTCACCATTAGAAACCAGGGACACCTGCCCGCGGGCTCTGGTCGTGCCTTTGGGAGCAGGGCAGCGAGGGGGAGATGCTCCCAAGCCCTCCATCGCCTTGCGCGGATTTCCTGGCCCTAAAGCTCTGCCCGTGTCGTTTGCTCCGCTCCTGCGCGGATCATGGCTGTCAGGACCGTTAATGGGGTTGTTGGGTGGTTTGTCTCAGGTGACCTGGGACTCCTGTCGCCAGACCCCGACCGCGGGAGCACAGCTCAGGGTGCCAGGGAGCGTTCCGGGAACGGATCAGGATTTGAGGACATCCCCAGGCACAGTGGGGAAGTCAGCGCTGCTCGGGCGGTCGTGTCGGGCTGTGTCTGGGCTGCCGGTGCGGCTCTCGCCCCTCTCCTCTCACCCCTCTGCTGCCCATGGGGCCCGTGGTGCAGCTGTGGTTTGGAGCATGAGTTAGGAGCACACGCAAACCCGATGGAGTTTCTGAAATCCGTTTTTTTAATAACTTGTCCTGCTCATGTGCTCAGTGTCATGATTAGATGTGGCTGCCCCATCCCTGGAGGGGTTCAGGGCCAGGCTGGACGAGGCTTTGGGCAACCTGGGCTAGTGGGAGGTGTCCCTGCCCATGGCAGGGGGTGGCAGTGGGTGGACTTTAAGGTCCCTTCCAGCCCAAACCCTTCTGTGATTCTGTGAATGAAAAAGGACAACACCAGGCTGTTTCTGCAGGAGCACCCCAGCAGCGTGCCGGCGAGCTCCGGCTGCGTCCCAGCTCAGCGGTGCCTGAGCAGCGGTGGCGGTGCAGCCGCCCCGGGGTGTGTGCAGGGTGCACGTGTGCGAGTCAGTCGTGTGAACACCCGGCTGGGTCCTGGGGTTCGGTACAGAGGGGACCCGGCGGTGCTGTTCCCTGCGGTACGGCTGCGTGGTGCAGCCGGCTCCCCCGCGCCCGTCCCTGTGCGATGGTTCCTGCTCAGGTTGTGCTGCCTATTTATTTCTTTAAAAAAAAATAATAATAAAAAGGCAAGCCCACCTGAACTGAACGGTCGTGCTGGTGTTTGCTGGTGTCCAAGCGAAACAAGGCTGCGGTGGCACCATCCCCGTTTGCGTCGCCGGGGCTGTGCCGGGGCTGCAGGTAGGGTCCCCGGCTGGTCCCTCTTCTGCATCCGCCTCATCCTCTCGGCATGGGGACGGCTCCTTGCTCCCTGGGCAAGACACACGCCATCGCTTTGGTGACTGCTCTATCTTTTCCCATCACGTTATTTTTTTCCTCTAGGCCTTTATCACTCAGTACGTAGCCTTTTTTTTTTTTTCATTGCAATCACTCCCTTTCTGTGTTTTTTTCTTTTTTTTTTTTA